>CM036774.1:9964463-10564463 GCA_020796225.1 Arion vulgaris
AATTAAAATATAACTACCAAATATCATGATTTATCCGGAAAAAAATGTCTGACCTTACCAACAACATTGATCAGGCCACTGATCATCATGATCATGAAATAGCTTGTCCTGAACAGAACGTTGCCACCCTAACAGTCCTTTAAAATTTCTCTTTCTCATAACCCAGATGTCTCCTCTCTGTATATTACTGTTATGGTTAACTAGACATCATCGTGGACGGTGTCTGCCATTACCTTCCTTCCGACAGTGAAAATACTGGTCTATGACAGTAGTCATTGTCTCTATTACAGAGATCCTCTGCACCTTTCGTGAGTTTTGAAACTATAACCATTGACATTCTGTCGGCTGTTCCTGCACTCATCAACCACCTGCTCTTCTGGCATCACATTACTCTGTGGGAGGCAGGAGGGTTAAACGTGTACTCCACCTTTCCCAACGTCGTCATGTAGTCTAGCGGAGAGAAGGAGTCGCTTTACATCACTTTGATATAGTTTTACATCTACCCCGCTACCTCTAGATAATAAAGTATCTCTTCTTCTTTGCATTCGTTCTTTACGACCAATTTTAATCACTCTTTGTGATATGTTTGATCTTTGCCAAGAACGTGCATACGTTGCACATTGGTTTGTAGGCCCCTAAACGCATAGACTTCTACACGTTTAGGACATGTGCATCCGATTTCGCCCCAACCTCTTTAGTCACCTCTTACGACATGCATGGCAGGTAACAGTGGTTTTATTCTTTACACCCCAAATTTGGGCCCGGTAACCACTCGGGTGAATAAAGTATCAAACTACAAAGAAATAACTTTATTGCACTGATTTGCCTCACACGTCTCCGTCCTTTTCAGCAGAAATGATACACTACATGCCGAGAATGCTGCACAAAGCACGACATTCGTAGCTCCGTAACCACTCTTCGAGATCTCAGGTAAAAATACAATAACAAACAGAAAGGCGCTATCCAGATTCGAACTTACGACCTTCAAAACGCAATGCGTCTTAATGACTTAGTCACAGACACCAGCAAATGGGAGGAGACCACTGCTTTCCTTGAACATATTCAATCTGTGCTCTAAGTATAAGCTTCTTCTTCTTCGAACGCTCGAAATCCACTACTTGTTAATCACTCTTTCTGGTTTGTATGTGATCCAAGCCTAAGAGCGATTGTACGTTGTGCCAGTTATGCGCCAACAAGTAGACTAGCACATCATATTTCTGCGACGCCTTTTATTTACTTTGAGAAGTTTCCTTAGACCACGGCCTCAGTCGTCTTTACAACATGCCTTGTAGGTCGCAGTGTTACTATTCTTTGCTTCCATTGAGGGCCCGACAGCACACAACACACAGGCGAAAGAATAAACGAAAAATCAATTATTTTCTTTCCTGATTTCAATAAAATCGGCAACATAATAAATTCACACATTTTTTTTAAAAACCTGAACCAACAAATAATTAAATTTTTAAAAGTGAACGAAAAAATAATTGAATTTAAAAAAAATATGAAATTAAATTTGTGTTCTTTCATGTTTTTTTTTAACATTCACAAAAGTACCATTACGTCATCAGTATTTGTGTACAATCGCCATTACTTTTCCTCTTGACCTAAATAGATTTCCATTATTTCCAAATTAAATCTGGTATTACGTAATCTAACGGTTATAAGAAATGAATCTTAATGAATTCAACTCAGAATCTATTCAAATAATACTTCCATCTGTCACTGTTAGCATTTGAATATGAGCGCAACAATAAGAATACAATTTAGTATTACTTTATTATTTGTGAGCTTTTATTATTGTTTTGTTGAGTGGTTTTCTCATTTGAAATTGTTCGATTTAACACATGATTTTCTGAATTGAAGCAATATTATTTTGTGATTTAAACACATGCACTCACTCAGACAAAACTCATACAATGTGCGTGATCTTGATCACTTTTAAAATTCCGTGCTCGTTCTGAGCTTCTGACTTGCTTAAGAAAATGTATAGAGTCCGTTGGTAATGTTATATGGGCTTAAATTCTTAAAAGCTTGTTGTATTTGAGGTCACCTTTGTGGACGTTATTGCTTTATCATGAGACTGAGAACATGTAATATGATGTAACTGAGTAATCTGCTTAATATAGATGGAGACTGTAGTAATCTGCTTAATATGATGCCGAACTATTAAATCTGTTGTCTGATGAGACTGTAGTTTATATAGATGTGTGTAACTGCTTATATGTAACTGATAATCTGCTTAATATAGATGGAGACTGTAGTAATCTCTTAATATAGATGGAGACTGTAGTAATCTGCTACTAGATGGAACTGTGTATCTGCTGTAATCATACGATGTGAGACTGTAGTAATCTGCTATCAATCTTAGATGGAGCTGTCAGTAATATGCTTATATAGTGCAGACTGTAGTAATCTGCTAATATTAAGAGAACGATTGTGCCGTACAGTGATCTTTTATTCAATGGTGACATGTTTGCATTTCAAAATTGGCGATATGTGTCCTATGATTTGAGTTGCTTTCTTGTATCTATGTTAGAATGTGTTAATTATTCTTCCATTTGCTGAAAAATAGTGTCTATGTTTGTAAAGTCTTTGACTTGTTTTAATAAGCGCTAGTCGATGGAGATATTGGTAGGTTTTCCTTCTAGCGAATGTGATTACTTCTGTTTTGACGATGTTTACTCTCATACTATATTCATTCCATATTAACTGGAGTCTGTTTTCTCATATGTGGAAAGTGTATGGAACCTAAACACCATACCTCTTGTTTCCGATTATTCTTCCTCTTCTTCTGATTTTATCCCTCCCTATCTACTACGTCTTAAACCACTCTTTGTGATATGAATGTGATCTGAGCATGAGTGCGTTAGCACGTTGTGCCAGTTGTGCGTCTACACATTCTATTTCTGCGACGCTTTTTATTTACTATGCTAGCTTCCCTACACCCCTACCTCGTTCGCCTCCTACTTTATGTCTTGTAGGTGGTCGCAATGTCACTATTCTGTGTACCCCTAGCGATCTCCGGCAACAGACGGGCGGTATCCGATTCAATAAGCGAACTCTATTTCATCACTCTAATCCGCTCCAGTTAAGAATTACGTGCAAGTTATTTGTGAACCAAATTTCAAAATAAATGATATACAATTTTCCTGTTTCCCCTCATTTTCCAATCTGTAAATTAATGATGTCTTCTACTAGACTTGATAAATTACACACAAAAATATTCTTAATGTGTGTGATCTAAATCTATACAGAGGCCACAGGGAGGGAAAAAATAATAGAAATCAAGGTATTTCAGGATCATATCTTGTAAATTTATTACCTGTGTAAGAACGATCTGAAAACGTCACAATTTATGCCACTGATTCCTGGAGAAGACATAGACATTTTTATAGATTTTTTTGTGTGCGGCTAAAGTGCAGGAGATTACGATTAATGTAACTACGTCAGAAACTGTGATTTTACTTTCTTCAATTTTGTTGAATCTGGCACCATTTGTTTTTTGTTTGTTCAACGAGTGTGTTAGTTGTACCTTGCCATGAGTTTGGTACATTTGGTTGTAGAAACCAGTTCTCTTACCACTTATTCACAGCTGTAGCTGCGTGTAGGAACGGTGTATTTCTTTTACCTGGACGATTCGTTTGTTAAACTTAGACGATTAATTTCTTAAACCTGGCTAAAGTAAAACGTGTTTTTTTTCTATGTGGATCATAACCAACGTAAGACGGTCGAATTGGCCGCTCTACAGCCCTGGGTATCAGTGGGCTTTCAAATCTCCATGCCTGTTCCGGTCGAGGTCAACTTTACCATCGCCCCAGGCATCATGGATTTAAGCAAACTAAAGATCTAAAGCTGGCGCCTGGGGCGCAGCTGGGGCAGGCCACGTATCTACATGTCCAACAAAACCCACAAGGTTGTTGTGGTCTTTCCCAACGGGGAAGTAGTGGAAGGTAAGCTTATATTTATGTTCTCATTTTGTGTCTCTTATTTGTCACCATTTATTTTACTTCTCTTCATCTATATATCATCGAATCGTGGATCATAACAAAAACATTATCTTATCTTATCTTAACCATATTCGCCGTGAAGCGTTGAGGGTAGAGTTAGTTTTCTATCCTGTGCCAGGTCTGTTACGCTTGACGTTGTCAGTCCATGCTTTTGCAAAAACATTTTAACAAAAACACTTTATGTCCACGAAAATTTTGGTGGGTAATCACGCTCTGCCAGAACACATTTCTAGCAACATTTTTCAAAATGGAATGATCTTGGAAATACGCCTATAACTTAAGTTCTTTGTAAGCTAGATTCATACTGTTGGTATCAAAATATGCAGAATTAAATTCTGAACAATCTGATAATAAATAGTTATATATGTAAATTAGTATTTATTTAGTAAATTATTGTTGTATTTCATGTTCAGAGTAACTACTACGACTTTCAAACTTGAATCAATGCTTAGCCATTGCTGAATTCTCCATCATTGTCGGTGAAATCATAAACATGAAACACTGTGTGTGTTTATTTGAACTTTGGAACAAATTCATGTCTTGTTCGGCGCTTTATCGACGTGGAGGACGAAACAACATCTTATAACTAAACTTTGCACACGACAGTTCACTTTTTTCACAACAGGAAAAATATATTTGAGAATAAAACTATTTACTAAAAATTCGAAACTAAATTCTTCCATGCTGTATAGTAAATGAATGAAATGGGAGTTATCTGCCCGTTGAATTATGTAAACAAAAACAGTGTCGGACGTATAGTAGCTGAACAGTAAAACAAAACGTACATGGACTCAAATTAGCCGTTGGCAGCGTGTTTTGGCATAATGAGAGAACTGTTTTCTACGCTGGGAGCGTCGACTGGTTAAAGAACACAATTGAAGCTTTTGAAATAAGGTGTTACAGAAATGTTTCTAGAATACAATGTACAGAAAAAGATACACACAAAAAACACAAACAACTCATTACTGCCCGTAGTATCGTTTGTTATAGGGGTGTTGGACAGGGTGGAACAAGAACCTGAGGCATTTAATGGCAGCATGGCTAGTACAGTCGCCGCGCAACTGTTTATATTATGATTTTTCTTTTATGTTTCTAGACATATCTTGTAGACATATCTTGTCTGACATCCGTTGCCTTAACGTGGATTGAACACGGGTATACAGAATGGGGCCGCCTCTCTAACCCATTCGACTGCACTGTTCTCTCTCACGGACAGAGAAGAGAAGAAACAAAGACATCCTACAAGACCAGCATATCAAGGAACATTGGCTCATAAATAACATCATGTCCCTGAAGATGAAATATTTTGCCACGCTACACGTCACAACGTTTTGGAGAAGACGGTATACATGATTCCTGGATTACAAGGTATGGACCGACCAAGATGAGGGCTGCAACAGGACATCAAAGAAACCTTGAACATGACACTGCAGGGGACGGGAGACAATGCTAGGCACATACATTTTCAAGCTGGTTGCGATGAAAGTGACCTTTTGCAAAGGTCATGTTATAACGTTACTACTTCAACTATTCTACAGGGTATTCAACTTAAAAGCAGCCCCAGTCATAAATAGAAATTTGCCAGGTACGCATTGCATCTCGTCTATTTACTATTTAAACCGGTTCTGACTAGCTTGTCCTACGTCACATTTGTTCATCGCCCCTTCCCGACCTACAATTACACACCATCACACAACCTTGACCTATACTACGTCATAACTGAACCTTCTCATTTCCATACATATATGCTAGATTAGCTCCATTCACAGGCTGCTTTTAAGTTGAACACCATGTATATACATAAAGGGCAAATTTGTGGCTTTGGTTTCTAATCATTTAGCACATTAAAGCTGAGAACTTTACACATTGAACGTGATTAGCTTCCACAGTTAAACAAAATAGCCACCAGTTTCAGCTCTGGTTTTCTACTTAACATGAAAATAAATTCGGACAAATTTAGAGAAAATATATGTTGTAGTTTTTATTTTCGTATGATGCTTAATAATTGCAATGTTCAGGGCCGTGAGGTATTTTTCTCTGCATGATGCATGTCTTCGAATTGCCGCCCTTAATTTTTTTTCTTTAAAATAACCTTCAATTGGGATTTTGATTTCGCTGCTTATGCCGCCCCCTTACGGTACCGCCTGATGCGGTCGCCTCTCTGTATCATAACACGGCACAGTCCTGGCAATGTTTCAAATAAAACATTCAAGTAAAAACCCATACTTTAATAATTAAAAATGTAATGTATTGTTTTAAGACACAGACAATAAGCACACAATCAATAAGATCATTGGAAGCCACAGAGATGTGGTTTTACAGAGGAATGCTGAAAATTACATAGACAGCGAAGAAAACAAATGAGGTTTTAAAACAGGTCTGCACACAAAGAAACCTTATCAAAATAATAAGAATCCGACAGTCAAGGTTCTTCGGGCTTATAATGCGAAGAGAAGTTTTAGAACATTTGGTGATAACAGGTAAAATTCAGAAAAGGAGAGATCGTGGAAAACAGAGGGAGAAGATGTTGGATGGTCTGACATCTTGGTTCGACACACGATCTACGTCAGAACTGATTACATGCACCAAGGAGAGAGAGTTTTGGAGAGACATGATCGCCTACGCCGGCAGGCTGGTACTTGATTGATTGAATGTTTTAACAGATTTATATCATTCAAGTCGGGATCTAGTGTACTTCTTTTTTTCATCAGCTTTCCGAACTTTTTGCGCTTATTACTTTAGATACTATCCTCCTCCAGTGTATGTTTATTTGTTTGTTTGCGTTTATTCTTAGTAACCAATAAAACCCTTCTTTTAGGATCTGTGTGTTTTGCCCAGAGAATGTGAGTACGCTGCGCTCAGTTAAGCCCCGTCAGTTTGTAGGAGTAGCATATCCTAATGTAAAGCAACGTAAATTTCCACGACACAAATTTGTACATGTATTTATACATGAGTCAATGAGATTTCGCACAGAAGAAAAACCGCACTTCCAAGTACCACATCTGGAGTTATACTGTACCAAAATGTCAAGTCTGATTGGTTAAAGGTAGGCTGTAAACTGGCTCATGTTAATCCGCCTCCAGTCATCTTTGTGTTCATCTTTTCCTTCCAAATTGTGGACTCCTAGCGTTTCTAGTGTAGGCATATATAGCTTAGTGGTGCCCGTCTGCCTAGCGTGTCTAATGTAGGCATCTATAGCTTAGTGGTGCCAGTCTGCCTAGCGTGTCTAGTGTAGGTATCTATAGCTTAGCGGTGTCCGTCTGCCTAGTGTGTCTAGTGTAGGTATCTATAGCTTAGCGGTGTCCGTCTGCCTAGCGTTTCTAGTGTAGGTATCTATAGCTTAGCGGTGTCCGTCTGCCTAGCGTTTCTAGTGTAGGCATCTATAACTTAGCGGTGCCCGTCTGTCCAGCGTTTCTAGTGTAGGCATCTATAACTTATCGCTAGTGAACTCGATCACAACACAAGGGTTCCTGATATTAAAACCCCGTGGCCAGTAATTTGGAAGCAAATTTGTTCCCGTGGATTTTTACGAAGGTACCAATAGATCTCCACTATATGTTTTCCACGATCTCCTTCCCTGAATTTTACCTGTTATCACCAAATGTTCTAAATCTTCTTTTCGCATGATATGCCCGAAGAACCTTGATTGTCGGATTCTTATTCTTTCAGAAAGTATTGTCTAAATACTGGACGTATAAGTGGTGCCTAGGAAATCAGCAACTCGTTTGCTGTGGTTGACGGGGACGTCATGTAAAGGATATGCCACGATTTTTATTCATTTCAGTGTTTCTAGTTCTACTTTAATGTTATCTCTCCATCGTTTTCCTTGTCTACCACTTGGTCTATTTCCCCTCCACCTTTATTTTGTATATACAATTTTAGCCTCTCTGCATCTGTCATTCTTTCTTCTTCTTCTTCTTCGATCGTTCTAGGCTTGTTTTTATCATTCTCTTTGTGATATATAAACAATCAAACATCAGAACGTAATGTACGTGCACCACCTACATCACCTATTTGAGCTCGGTTGCTTATCCTTCGGTGGGGTATTCGATTTCAGCCAGCTATTTTGTGCGGATTCGCTTCTTCCGCTAACCTTAGACTGTCCCAAGCCAAACCCACAAGGCAGTGGGTTGCCATTTTCTTTCAGGGCAGCGACCCTTAGACGGCCTGCCCTCCCGGTCTTATGAGCACCATCTACCCAACAAAACCGGTCGTTTTTGTGAACACCTTGGTTTGTCGCCCGTTCAGGTTTGTTTACGGTTTGCTCCGCTAGACTTTGATTGTCCCCAATCAATCTACAAGGCAGCAGTAGTTCCCTGCGATCGGAAACGCGCACTGGTTATGCCTCTGATGGGCTTTCCCGTTGCTCTGTACATTTGGGTGGAACGCACACCCTGCCTACCGCTGCTGCGATGCTGCCGCGATGCTGCTGCCACGATGCTGCTGCTACGCCGCTGCCACGCTTGCACTGGTTTTGCCTGTCATTCTTTCAATAAACCTTATCCCTCTTATTCTATCTTATTCGTCTTCTAGCGTTCTATATGGACTATTTGATAAACCACTCTTTTGTGATGTGTATGTGATCTGAACATAAGAGCGAGTGTACGTTGTGCGCCTTCAAGTAAACCAGCACATCCGATTTCTGCGACGCTTTGGGGTAGCTTTCTAGTCCCCTACCTCAGTCACCTCTTACGACATGCCTTGTAGGTATTCTTTCTCCCCTTTCTAGCCCCGGCCACACGAGCGACTCTAGTGTTACAAAATCTACTTCAATGTTATATCTCCATCGTTTTCTGTGTCGACCTCGTATGCCCTTCCCTTCACCTGTTTTGTATATACAATCTTAGACATTTCTGTGTCGACCTCGTGTGCTCTTCCCTTCTTCTTTTTTGTAAATACAATCTTAGCCTATGTGTTCTCTGCCATTCGTTCAATATACCTTAGACATCGTATTTGTACAATATTCATAATGTCAGTTTCTTGGTACATTGCCTACTGTTATCATCATCACACAAACTTCGAAAATGTCGAACTCACTCTTGGCTTCGAGTCTTGTGACTCTAGTCGATACAACAAAACGAGAGACGTAAATACAACATGACCGATCAATTTGGTGAAGTAGCTCTTCATAGAATGTGTGTGTGTCTTCTATTTCTATAAATAGTTTGTCGTGATTTCCGTATGTTTCGATCGTGACAACATAACATGTGCATTTTGTTTCAAAGCTAATTTCAAAACTCGGGAATGTTAAGTGTACTCATGACTTCACTAAAAAATGGATTTTGTACAGGTTGATCTCTGGGTTTATGCGCTCGTTCCTCGTTCCAATGTATTGCCGGGGCTCGCAAGGGGAGCAAAGACTAGTAACGCTGCTACCTAGAAAGCATGACGTAAGAGACGACTGAGGTACTGCCCTAGACAAGCTACACACATAAATAAAAAGCGTCACAGGAATCGGATGTGTTGTCCTACTTATAGGTGCATAACTGGCACAACGCAGACTCCCTCTTAGGCTCAGATCACATACAAATCACAGAGAACGGTTAACATGGGGTCAATATCGAGTGTTCAAAGAGGAATAAGTTCTAAAGTACTCTGTTCGCTCCGTCGTGGAATCATCGAGATATTTTTTCCAGAGACTCCTGATCTCGATGTAGTTGAGATCGAGTTCTCTGCCTTATCGGAGACGGACGATAAAACGTTGGTCCCATGTTCAAGTTGATCACATAAAAGAACCATTGGCAGTTAAAAATGAGATTAGCTAACTGGAAATTCGCTTGCCGTGAAAAATTCGTTGTAAAGATTTCGATTTTTTTATTCCTACAAACTATTTGATCCATTTCTAAATTGCATCGGGGACTCTAAATTACTTCTAAATTACGCCGTTGGTGCAATGTTTGTGCACTGTGGGTAAGATCTTCATGTGTACGAAAGAAATCGTAGCACACATGGTTAATCACAGAAGTGCAAGGATGATGGACCTATCAATCAAGCAATAGCACTACACGCCAAAAGTTGTCAAACTTTTCTAGGTCTGAAAGAAAGCCAGATACTCTACACATTAAAATATAGGAAAAAAGGTGAAAATCCATCTTCTTCTTCTTCTTTGCGTTCATTCTTTACGACCAATTTTAATCACCTCTTTGTGATATGTTTGATCTTTGCCAAGAACGTGTATACGTTGCATATTGGTTTGGTAGGCCCCTAAACGTATAGGCTTCTACACGTTTAGGACACATGCATCCGATTTCAACCAACCTCCTTAGTCGCCTCTTACGACATTGGTGGCAGGTAACAGTGGTTCTATTCTTTACATCCCAAATTTGGGCCCCGGTAACCACTCGAGCGGGTATTAACCCATAATTCCTGGTGATTTGTTGAAGTTATTTATGTTCTAACAGCTGTCATTATTTTTACCTTTGCCACAATTAAATACAAATGTTGGGAATACCTGTGGCTAAGTGGTTAAGCCCTTTGCCTTGCTAATCGAAGATCGTAGGTTTGAATCCTGACATCGCCGTTCTGTAAACGAGTGCATTTTTCCAGAGACCATTAGGTTTCCTTTTCGTTGTTTCTGTAGCTATCTAATTTTTCCTAAGGTGAATATCAAACAGAGCTACGGAGTTCGTATTTTGTGTATACTCTCGGCAGCTGGCGTGCCATTTCTGCGGAGAGGGACTGAGCGATATGGGGTAAACCGCTGAAGCAATGAAGTCGATCTTTCGGTTTTAAGATCCCTTTAGTCCGTCTGCCCAACGTGTTTGTAGCGCGTTGGACGACGGGTGATAAGCCCCTTGTGAGTGCGGTTCAATTCCGCAGAATGGAAGAAAAGCCTCAGGTTCTCCAGCTTTGCGTTGCTCGTGGCACCGAACCAAAGGGTTACGATGTGCATGGCGCCGAGCCAAAGAACTGAAAGCTCAAATGCTTCTGGATCTGAAAAAGACACCTTTGAAACTTTAAAATATAAATGTTACTTTTCGCGATTCTCTTCTTCTGCCATTGTTAATTTCTCATCCATCTTTTGCGATGTTGATTTCAGTGTTTCTTAGTTGAGGTATTTAGTTTCCTCCAATCCACGAAGTAATGAAATGAAAAACGTGGCAGACCCTTTACAGAACTTAGCCACAGACAACAGTAAACGTGTGATCAATTTTCTGGGCACTACTTATACGTTCAGTAGTTTGTCATTGCTTTCTTAACTGTGAGGTCTATATTTATCGTTCCTAAAAATCCAAGATAACTAATTTGCTTCCAAACTTGCCCGCAATGGAGTTTGAGCTAACAACATACTATACCGAAAATTAAGATGCTTTGGTCACATCAAGCGTCACGATGACCTGGAAAGAACAATATTAGAGGACAGGGTCCCAAGACGCAGAGGCAGACCAAGAAGAAGATGGCTACAAGATATTAAAGAAACCATGAATATGACCATCGACGAAGTGGGTGAACTGGATAGAGACAGAGTGGATTTCAGATGTGCTGCAAAGAGAGCAACGTCCTATAAAGGATACGCACATTGATGACGCTTGGGCTTGGGTTGGGAAAAAGTAATGTTACCTAATATTCAGAAAGAGGATTGGAAAATAATATTACCTAATATTCAGAAAGAGGGTTGGGAAATAGTAATGTTACCTAATATTCAGAAAGAGGGTTGGGAAAAAGTAATAAGTTACCTAATATTCAGAAAGAAGCTTTTGTTACCAAATTTAGAATGTCATTGATTTCCTGTTTCCGAAAATCAACTTTAATGATTTAAAATGACATCTCACCCACGACAACATGTCTTCAAAGTCAAGGACGTTTGGGTCCAGTATCCGGTGATGGAAAAACACGTGCAGCAATGTTAGTGTGTGCTACTTTTGAGCGAGGAAAGAATGTATTGAAAGGTTTCGGTGTAATGAAGAGGTCATTGGAAGAATGGATAAAGCAATGACATGTCAATATCATTAGCATGCGCCATGTCGGCTGGTGTAGGCGATCATGTATCTCCACAAACTTATGCCCTTAGTTCATAGTTCATAAGTACGGTTCCAACTTCACTGCAACGGGTCACCCCATAATTGCTCCGTTCCTGTGCCAATGAAAATCACACGAAATGTTAACAACTGTGAAATGTTTCCTGTGTGAACTAATTCCAGAATGAAACAGCCGCGTACCGCCACACAAAAAAACCTGCTCTGCATAAAACGCATATGGCCGTCGCTAATGTAGCAACACAAAACTGTTCATCACTTGAATTGCAATTCTTGTCGAAGGAACATCAATCATGACAAAATCCAGCTTTCTGCACTCGCAATATAACTGCATACGGCAGATTGAGCTTGTTCGTCATAACCGCTGTCCGATATTTTCTGAATACACACTAACACACGGCAGACGCACGGTTGACACAGCAAAAGCATTCCATGTAACATTCATTGCTCCTTGCGAGCCGTAGTTATGATTATAATGTCACTAGACATGTCAACATCATTATCATGTACCGTGTCGGCTGGTGCAGGCGATCATGGATCTCCACAGACGTGTGCTCTTAGTTATGATTATAATGTCACTTGACATGTCAACATCATTATCATGTACCGTGTCGGCTGGTGTAGGCGATCATGGAGCTACACAGACGTATGCTCTTAGTTATGATTATAATGTCATTAGACAAGCAAGAGAAGTTTATTGAAGACCTGTGCTCCGTTGGGAGCTTAAACGGTGAAGAAGCACTCCCATGATTGGTTACCGGAGCTCAAACTATGGGTGTAAAGAATATAACAACCGTTACCTGATACAGATGTTGTAAAAGGTGACTAAGGAGGCAGGACGTGGGATAGCAACCCAACGCCGTATGAAACATTATATATCTACAGAAACAACGACCAAGGAAGTTCATTGCTCGCGACTAGAGGAAAAAGACGGACCCGGATAGAATATTGTGAGAGAGTGGGGAGATCTTTAAATGATCTCCCGGATAGGAGGAGAGTATGGAAGGCCTTGGTTGCGGACCTATGCTTCCCTAGAGGTGAAGACTAAAGAAGAAGAAGAAGAAGAAAAAGACACGCACTTGAGTAGAACAAGCAAGGAAAATGGTAAGGGGATAGCTAAACAACATGGAGACTGAGTCTTTTTGAGGAATTGAAGAAGGCTGGAGTAACATGGAAACCTGTAAATAATACTATCAGAGACTGGGAAAAGTTGACAACTGTGGGTGAAATCTTTCTTCTCATTAAGTATGTGTGGTAATGAGAAATGAAAGTACTATAACGGATCCAATACCAAATTGTAAATCATGATGTGGCTGAATTAATTTTTGTTGACATTTACAGAGTTGAAAGTTAACATTGTTAAATATGTTAATTTTTGTTGACATTTGCAAAGTTGAAAGTTGACATTGTTAATTAAATGTGTTAATTGTTGTTGACATTTGCAGAGTTGAAAGTTGACATTGTTAAACATGTTAATTTGTGTTGACATTTGCAGAGTTGAAGGTTGACATTGTTAAACTTGTTAACTTTTGTTGACATTTGAAGAGTTGAAGGTTGACATTGTTAAACATGTTAATTTGTGTTGACATTTGCAGAGTTGAAAGTTAACATTGTTAAATATGTTATTTTGTGTTGACATTTGCAGAGTTGAAAGTTGACATTGTTAAACATGTTAATTTGTGTTGACATTTGCAGAGTTGAAAGTTAACATTGTTAAATATGTTAATTTGTGTTGACATTTGCAGAGTTTAAAGTTGACATTGTTAAACATGTTAATTTGTGTTGACATTTGCAGAGTTGAAAGTTGACATTGTTAAACATGTTAACTTTTGTTGACATTTGAAGAGTTGAAGGTTGACATTGTTAAATATGTTAATTTGTGTTGACATTTGCAGAGTTGAAGGTTGACATTGTTAAATATGTTAATTTTTTTTGACATTTGCAGAGTTGAAGGTTGACATTGTTAAATATGTTAATTTTTATTGATATTTGTAAAGTTGAAAGTTGACATTGTTAAACATGTTAATTTTTGTTGGCATTTGCAGAGTTTAAAGTTGACATTGTTAAACATGTTAATTTGTGTTGACATTTGCAGAGTTGAAAGTTGACATTGTTAAACATGTTAATTTGTGTTGATATTTGCAGAGTTGAAAGTTGACATTGTTAAACATGTTAATTTGTGTTGACATTTGCAGAGTTGAAAGTTGACATTGTCAAACATGTTAATTATTGTTGACATTTGCAGAGTTGAAAGTTGACATTGTTAAACATGTTAATTATTGTTGACATTTGCAGAGTTGAAAGTTAACATTGTTAAACATGTTAATTTTTGTTGGCATTTGCAGAGTTTAAAGTTGACATTGTTAAACATGTTAATTATTGTTGACATTTGCAGAGTTGAAAGTTAACATTGTTAAACATGTTAATTTTGTTGCATTTGCAGAGTTGAAAGTTAACATTGTTAAACATGTTAATTTGTGTTGACATTTGCAGAGTTGAAAGTTAACATTGTTAAACATGTTAATTTGTGTTGACATTTGCAGAGTTGAAAGTTGACATTGTTAAACATGTTAATTTGTGTTGACATTTGCAGAGTTGAAAGTTAACATTGTTAAACATGTTAATTTGTGTTGACATTTGCAGAGTTGAAAATTAACATTGTTAAACATGTTAATTTGTGTTGACATTTGCAGAGTTGAAAGTTAACATTGTTAAACATGTCTAATGTAATCTAAAAATTCAGTCTCTGTAGCTTAGGTGGTAGTAAGCTCGATCACAAACCATTCGTATCCGGTTCAAACTCCGCGGTGGGTAAGTTTCGAATCAAATGAGTTACCTTGGATTTTTACAAACGATTAAAAATACCTCACTTTAAGAAAGCATTGGCAAACTACTGAGCGTATAAGTGGTGCCTAGAAAATTTACGACTCGTTTTAATGTTATTGATGCCTAGGTCATGTAAAGAATATGCCACGATTTTCATTTTTCAATCTCAAAAGACAAATTGCTTGTAAGATGTGGATATACAGAAAACTCGGTTGTGTTTCAGGGAAAGAAGAACATTTAAAAAAGCAGTTCAAGAGAAACTTAAAGAAAAGACTTGAAGAAAGGAAATTAAACACAAATAGTTTAGATGATATATTTAGATGATATAGTTTAGATGATATAGTTTAGATATATAGTAGATGATATAGTTTAGATGATATAGTTTGATGATATAGTTTAGATGATATAGTTTAGATGATATATTTAGATGATATAGTTTAGATGCTAAAGTACATTGTGCGACGGAGAGTGCTGAATAAGTGTTCGCCTATTGACACGGACACAAAATGGTGTGTGTTCAATCCCACAATCAACTTTTCACATGTGAGTGAAGGAATTAGCCCTCCTACCTCCAGCTCATTATGGTTGAGAACTATGAAATGGAAGACACTCATCTAAAACGGCAAGAGTTTTTTTTATTTTTTTACTTTTTATTTAGAGCGAAGACAAATTGATCAAAACACTATTAGAAGGACATGTTTAAGGATGACGAGCACGAGAAAGACCAAGACACAAGTGGGAAGGAAACATCAAAAGGTGGACAAATTACAGTACAGTAGACTGCAACATCTTTCCTTTCAACAGACAGAAGATGTTTTAGTGTAAATTAAATTCGAAGTGGAAACATCACCTGTTGATGATTACACTGTTACACAGAACATCTGCACCAATAGCTTTTAATAATAATAATAATAATTCCTCTCGTACGTTACAAATGGCCTGCAAGTAATTTCTCCATACCGCTCAGTCTCCTCCATGAAACTGAAACCGATATTTCTTTCCTCTCTCAGCAAAGTTTGTTTCAGGGTCTCCTTAGGTCGACCTCTCTTTCTTGTACACTTTGCATCCCACTTCAATGCCTGCTTTGATATTCGTTGATCATTTCTCCTCAAGGTGTGTCCAACATATCTCCATCTTCTCTTTCTTATAGCCGTTGTTAGTAGTGGTTGACTAAACATTTCTCTGATTTCATCACTTCTCCTGAATCTTACAAGTTTCTGTAGCTCTTTAAATTTCTTGTGATGAGGTAGCTGGCTTCACGCACAAATCATCCTCCTTTTTCATCCGTGCTTGGAACCGGCATTGGCAGAGATTTTAGCTATTTTGTAAATCATTTTAAAAATTAAATTAATATATTATTTCCCGAGAAGGCTTGTTGGCGAATTAGTACTGCCAGAGTGGTTGTCAAGTGGTCTGCGATTGAATCAGAGTTAATAGTATGTTGTCCTTTCCGCTTCAGTATTTCTCGTCAAAGATCGTATCACTCACTTGTACGCTCCGGCGCTCTTGCACAGCTAATTTCACATTTCCTACGCACTTCAGCGCATAGTTGTACATATTTGGAAAACACCAGGAATCGCATTGACCTCCCACACTGAGTTATGAGGCCAATATCATTGTTTGCAGCAGTTATTCTTTCATTGGGTTTCATTAAATTATTCAATTAATTTACTGGAGGATTTTTATATCTGGTTCCTAATATATCCGCCCCTCCACCTTTTCATCTCTCTCTCTCTCTCTCTGTCTCTCTCTCTCTCTTTCTCTTGCCTGTTGGATGAGAACACTAACAATATAAATGTAATGGATTCACCGATTTAAGCAGTTTGGAGATACAAAGCAAACGGCCGACCACGCAAAAGGTGGACCTCAGAGATAACAGAGGCGGCGAAGACACTATTTATGAAGCTCCCAAAAAGCTCGTTCTATAAATCTTTTCTTATCATGACGCTGTGAGGCAAAACATGATTAGAGAAAAAAAGGCGACTGAGTTAGGTGCCTAGAAAAGCTACCCTAGTAAATAAAAAGCGTCGCAGAAATCGGATGTGCTGGCATACTTGTATGCGCATAACTGACACAACGTACAATCGCTCTTAGGTTCAGATAGCATACAAATCATATAGAGGGTTTTAACAAGTGTTCACTATGTAGCGCTCAAAGAAAAAGAAGAAAATATGTGGGTGGCGATTGTGAAGTCAGTAACACGCTTTACTAGTAATAGCAAGCCATACTAATGCCAGGGTTCAAAACCGACTGAAGGCACACAGAAAAAGGAGATTTCCGCTGTGGACATGGTACGCGGTAGGACTGTTATTTTATTGCGTATCCCTTACAGGACTTTGCGAATCAACCACTGCTTTTTAACTCTGTTTGTGATTTTTTTAGGCATTATTACGTTCAGTAATTTACCATTGCTTTCTGAACGTGCGGTGACATCGTCCTTTTATAAAAAATACACGTGAAATAATCTGTAACCAAATTCTCCGCAGCGTGATTCCAACTCAGAACGTCGGGGTTAATATACCGAGACACTATCCTCTAAGCCACAGACGCCACCCAGTTTGGTATATGTCAGTTTAATTTGTGTGCCAGAACATGCAGGTGTAAGGGGGAATGAACGCGCCGATATACTTGCAGGTATGGCTTCTGTACAAAGCAGCGATCAATGAACCAGGCTGATATTCTTAATTCCCCAAAGGAGAGAGGGCGAGTTCATGATTCAAATAATAGTTAAAAATCTACAATACTAACCAGACTGCAAGAATACCAAGTCAAGTGTGATGTAGGTAGACAAGAGCACTATGCTGGTAGCTGAAGAAGAATAGTAAACCAACAAAGAACTGGGGTCGTTAGTCGTCACACGCTGAGAGATATAGTGAGTTGGAGATCGGAGCACTTATTGACTAATTGTTTCGACGTGCAGTGATGATGATCCGACGACTAAACTAAAAAAAAAAACGTTCCTTATCATTTACTTAAGGATCAAAATGTTTTCTTACACTAGAAGTCAGAGTGATTGTCGCCTGAATGTGGGGAGACACTAATGCCAAGGAAAGCTAGCCTTGACGCAAATATTCAGTTCAAAATGGAATATCATGCACCGTGACTTCGCCAGAACTCATAGCAGACCCAAAAAGATCATCGTTTTATCTTCATTTTCGAATCAGATATTATATGGATATTCAGTAGGTCAAGGTTACACAATTGATTGACGTGAACTTTGATGTATTAGACTTACAGTTACAGGTATCTAGTGAGCAAACGATATGTTGTGGAGAGATATATGAAAATAGTTTTTCTCGCCTTCCGAACCCCCACCCCTCCCCCACCCCTCCTCCAATCCCTTCCCTAAAATAAAACCAAGTAGACATATAACAGGTTGTTATTTCAGGAAACAAATTTTGAAGAGTTGTAATTCTTTTAACTTGTCAGTTTTTTACCGTCTTAAATACAACGTTTTTAGTTGCAATGAAAGACGCTGAAGCTGTTTACCAAGTTTGTTGGACATTTATCCAGTTAGTTAGTTAGTTAGTTAATTATTTATTTAGATAGTTAGTTAGTTAGTTAGTTAGTTAATTATTTATTTAGATAGTTAGTTAGTTAGTTAGTTAGTTAATTATTCATTTAGATAGTTAGTTAGTTAGTTAGTTAGTTAGTTAGTTAGTTAATTATTTATTTAGATAGTTAGTTAGTTAATTATTTATTTAGATAGTTAGTTAGTTAGTTAGTTAGTTATTTAGTCAGTTAGTCAGTTAGTCATTTAGTTAGTTAGTCAGTCAGTCAGTCAGTCTGTCTGTCTGTTTGTTTGGTTGTTTGTTTATTTGTTTGTTATTTAGATAGTTTGTTATTTAATGTCCTAGTTAGTTAGATAGTTAGATTGTGCGTTAATTAGTCCCATGCTGCTGTCACCTAATAACACCTTTAGAAAACACCAACTACATTTACCTGCCATCCCACAGAACTATGTGACCAACTTATTGACTCGGCCTCGTATATTGCAGAGGGTGCTTCTATTACGTGTGTGACATCTTGCGTAGCTTGTATCTACTCAGTGTATATGCTCAAATGCGTCGATATAATATATTGCGTGACGTCCATCTACAGCATAGATTCTCAAACTTTTTCCGCCCACCGCCCACTTTGTACAACATAAACTTTGTAACGCCCCTCCACATTATAATAGTTTGCCAACGCCCCCTTCCACCCCATATATACATGGTCTATTTTTCTTTGACATAGAAAATTAATATATATTTCTGTCATACATGGTCAATTTTCAAAGGATTATATACATGAAATAGAAAATTGATGTAACAATGGATCGTGTAAGATAGGCATTAGATGGATTTAAATGCAGAATTTAAATTTTAAAAGATTATTCAATCGCAAAATCAAGAAAATAGTTTATTTTAAAAATGTGTTTTAATCTCTTCTTTAAGGAGCCACCGACCCTAATCGCCTAAATACCCCCAATTCTTCTGAACCCACTAACGCCCCCTACTCCCCTAAAACACTTCAGCGCCCACTGGGGCGATAGTTCCCACTTTGGGAAACGCTGATCTATAGTATGTATTTTCTCATATGCGTGGATGTAATATATTGCAACGTTTTCCTCTATCAAATCCGTGTATGTCTTCTACTGCATAAGTTATTGTTATTGCTTCTACGACAGTTTTTGTGTAGACTGCTTATACAATATTGATATATAAATCTAACACTGAGAAACCTAATTAACTAATAGACGCGTTTTAACAAAAACCAATGCAGAGAGTTGACAATATTCGCTTTGACGTACAAATCACTGCATACATACCTCTGAAGCCGGAGAAGACATGACCGGAAACACTGATAATAAGGAAAATCAAGACTTCACGCAAAAGTCAGTCAGAACCGGTATACCAGGAGCACTGACTACGCCTGAATTCATAGCGGGGAATGAAGAAGAAGAAGAGGAAGATTGCATGTATATTTAAGAAGTAAATAATGAGAGTATTCAAAAGTTGATTGTAGGAAGTTTGTTTTTCTGCTTCAGACAATCACACACACAATATGATATTGCGTTTTATATTTAGGATCTCTTCCTCTCTCTTTCTCTTTCTCTCTTCTCTCTCTCTCTCTCTCTCTCTATATATATATATATATATATATATATATATATATATATATATATATATATATATGACATATCAATATACAAAATGCATTATACCGTTATATGTATATGCATATGAATATATTCCTCTCGTACCGTTATGCGTTACATAGGGTCTGCAAATAATTTCCCACACCGCTCTGTCCCGGGCAACCCTTTCAACCTTTTTCATGGAACCGAGACCGATATGTCTTGATTTGCTCAGCAAAGTTCGCCTTATGGTATTCCTCTTATTCTTGGACCCATTGCATGCCACTTCAATGCCTGCTTTGTGATTCTTTGATCATTCTTCTCAAGGTGTGTCCAACATATTTCCATCTTCTCTTTCTTATATTTGTTAACAGACATGTCTCTGCTTTCATCACTTCTCCTAAAGTCGTCCCATTTTATGTTTATTACTTTTCGTAATCTTTTTTTTTCAAAAGTATTAAACCTATTTTATATATCTTTAGTCATTTTTCAACTCTCGCTGGCATATGTTAGGATTGATACAACTCCCGCTGGCATATGTTAGGATTGATACAACTCTCGCTGGCATATGTTAGGATTAATACAACTCCCGCTGGCATATGTTAGGATTGATACAACTCCCGCTGGCATATGTTAGGATTGATACAACTCCCGCTGGCATATGTTAGGATTGATACAACTCTCGCTGGCATATGTTAGGATTGATACAACTCTCGCTGGCATATGTTAGGATTAATACAACTCCCGCTGGCATATGTTAGGATTGATACAACTCTCGCTGGCATATGTTAGGATTGATACAACTCTCGCTGGCATATGTTAGGATTGATACAACTCTAGCTGGCATATGTTAGGATTGATACAACTCTCGCTGGCATATGTTAGGATTGATACAACTCTCGCTGGCATATGTTAGGATTGATACAACTCTCGCCGCTGGCATATGTTAGGATTGATACAACTCTCGCTGGCATATGTTAGGATTGATACAACTCTCGCTGGCATATGTTAGGATTGATACAACTCCCGCTGGCATATGTTAGGATTGATACAACTCCCGCTGGCATATATTAGGATTGATACAACTCTCTCTGGCATATGTTAGGATTGATACAACTCTCGCTTCCATATGTTAGGATTGATTAAACTCTCGCTGGCATATGTTAGGATTGATACAACTCTCGCTGACATATGTTAGGATTGATACAACTCTCGCTGGCATATGTTAGGATTGATACAACTCTCGTTAACATATGTTAGGATTGATACAACTTTCGCTGACATATGTTAGGATTGATACAACTCTCGCTGGCATATGTTAGGATTGGTGCATCATTGAAAAATAAATTAAATTAGGACAATAACTAAAAAGTTACCATATTTTATGATTAACTGTAAAATCTAAAGCTCAACATGGTGGAATATAATTTGCAGAGCAACTAATATTTGTTGATTTGATCATATTCATTGCACTTCGGTGATTAAACATGTGTACTCCGATCTCTTTCTTACACTGAAAGATCTCATCTGCATCTGCCGTGCACGAACTCCATAGCGCCGGCGAAGGTCCCCGATGTAATTTTGAAGATAATAATGTCTTGAAGGAATTTTATGTTAAAAATTATTTTTCTAATAAATTTTTCACGTACAGCGTCTTTCCAGCCTGCTGTTCTCGAATGGGAACTGTCAATAGTTCTTTTACGTGCTCCAATTGAACACGGGACCTACGTTTTATCATCCGTCTCCGATAGGACTAGGAACTCGATCTCACCTACACTGAGATCAGGGATCTCTACAAATATCAAGATGGCTCTACGAGGACACGAACCGGTTACCTACGGCACAAGAGGCGAGCGCCTAATCTATACGCTACATACACTATACGCTACATACACTATACGCTACATACACTATACGCTACATACACTATACGCTACATAGAATATACGCTACATACACTATACGCTACATACACTATACGCTACATACACTATACGCTACATACACTATACGCTACATACACTATACGCTACATACACTATACGCTACATACACTATACGCTACATACACTATACGCTACATACACTATACGCTACATACACTATACGCTACATAAACTATACGCTACATAAATTATACGCTACATAGACTATACGCTACATAGACTATACGCTACATAGACTATACGCTACATACACTATACGCTACATACACTATACGCTACATACACTATACGCTACATACACTATACGCTACATACACTATACGCTACATAGACTATACGCTACATACACTATACGCTACATACACTATACGCTACATACACTATACGCTACATACACTATACGCTACATACACTATACGCTACATAAACCTACACATCTAATAATTAAACATACACACAAATATCGGATTAAAAATTGCCTCTAAACATTGGAAGTAATTAGAGGAAGAAAAACTACAAATTATACATGTAATTAAAGTACACTCTGAACAACATCCGGAACAAAACAGATCACAAATGCTTTCATAAGGATTACAAAACCATCAAAACATATCTCAACGCTTTCAATAAGAAATAAACTAACATTAAAACTATAAGGAAAAGATAATAAAACAGGACGTGTTAGTAAAATAAAAATGTATACAAAATATATGTCAATTAGACAAGACAAGATAAGATTAGGAGCACAACTAAGGGAACACCAAAAAGTTGCAGAGATTCATCAATAGATGCCTGTGCAGGATACTCCATCTGCGATGGTATGACAAGACTACAAACAGGGAACTCTGGGATAGAACAGGACAACGACAGGTGGAACAATAGATAAGGAGCAGAAGGTGGCGATGGATAGGACACACACTGAGGAAACTCCTAACAGCATCACAAGACAGGCTCTCGATGAACACCCAGGGCAATAGAGGTAAGGGAAGACCCAGGAACACCTGGAGACGGGAGTTGGAAACGGAATACAAGAAAATTAGAAGAGAGTGGAGAGATCTGGAAAGGGTAGCTTTGGATAGGCGGGCTTGGGAGGCCTTGGTTGCGGACCTATGCTTCCCTAGGGGCGAAAGGTGGAGAAGAAGAAGATAAGATTACAAACTATAAATTCAGAGAAAGCACTGAGCAGTTATTAGTGGAGAAGTAAATGTTTTTAAATCGAAACGACCTCACCCAGTCCGAAAATATATAAAGTAGTAAATGCTTCAAGATCCAAGCCAAAATACACGGCATTAATAAGATAATTAAAGAGTGTTTATCATATGATGCAAAAGGAATGCGGTACTTTGCGTCAGAAACGGCAGCATTGTACAAAAGGCTCTATGCCGTATATCCAAGCCCAAATATACGGTGAGAAACGGATCATAAAAGAGCACTACACAGCGAACGGATGGAAATTGTTTGACTGTCAGTAAGACAGACTCGAACATTTGCTAGGCTGAAAACTTCTGTTTCGGATTCGTTCGTTCTACATTAGTAGGAACTTAACGAGGGCGCAACGTTCTAACCGTTCTTGGCAAAGGCTGTTGATATATTATAATAAGAATCATCAAAAAGGCCGAAAAGAACGAACGAACGAAAGAAACAAAACAAACATGCCAGTTGAGAAAATACTAAATAAATGCCAGTGGAGAAAGAACTAAGCAGATACTAGTAGAGAAAGAACTAAGCAGATACTAGTAGAGAAAGAACTAAGCAGATACTAGTAGAGAAAGAACTAAGCAGATACCAGTAGAGAAAGAACTAAGCAGATACCAGTAGAGAAAGAACTAAACAGATACCAGTAGAGAAAGAAGTAAGCAGATACCAGTAGAGAAGAACTAAGCAGATACCAGTAGAGAAAGAACTAAACAGATACCAGTAGAGAAAGAACTAAACAGATACTAGTGGAGAAAGAACTAAACAGATACCAGTAGAGAAAGAACTAAACAGATACCAGTAGAGAAAGAACTAAACAGATACCAGTAGAGAAAGAACTAAGATACCAGTAGAGAAAGAACTAAACATATACCAGTGGAGAAAGAACTAAGCAGATACCAGTAGAGAAAGAAACACTGGCGATGGATAACACACACTTAGATAAGACCTAATGAAAGCATTACAAGACAGGTAGTGTTTTGGAACCCGCATGTAAAGATGGGGAAAACCTAGAAATACTTGGAGAAGAGAGCTGGAGAAGATATTAAAGGAAAGGTAAAACATGAAAAGAATTGGAATGGATGGCAAGAGAGAGGAAAAGCTGGAAGTAGTTTGTTGAAGACCTGTGCTCCGTTGGGAGTTGAAATGTGAAGAAGAAGATACAAGACATTGAATTTATAATACTTATTTTTTCTTCATTATTATAATAATGTCGTTTTAACTTTACTTTTTGTTGACTAAATTGTTCACCCTGATAATACCGAATAGTGGATATAAAGCAAAAGACCCTCCACGCAAAAGGTGGATCTCAGCGAATTCAGGAACAGAAGCGACGAAAGACACTGTTTATGAAGCACACAGAAAGGACCGTTCTAGAAATCTATTCTTACCCTGAATCTGTGAGGCAAATCAGGACTAGAGGGGGAAAAAAGACAAGTTGTATAGAGAGGCTCACTAAAGTTGTCTCCTTTTTCGACCTGACGCTGAAAGGCAAAACACGGTTATAGAATAGATAGATAGATACGAGTCCATACGTACCAAATAATAGAAAAGCAATGTTTTAAATTTCGACTCGGAATTTTAACAAATTATCATTTTTAATTAACCGACATCTTTTAATTCTCTTTAAGGCGGGAGACCCACCCAGAAATAGGGTTGTATTTTTTAAAATTCACAGAAAAAAAAACTACCGAACATATTGTCATACAATTTGGCCACCTGTTGTAAAACGCATCGTTTTCGATGATAAACACCGTTTAGTGTATGTACTCTAATTAGTTATTTAAAAATAATTAATTTTCTTGAAAATATATTGTAAAAAAACACCCCCTGCATCGGGGAGAGGATTTCATAAACATAAAAAGTGCAAAGAACGCCAAACTGGCATATGATGTACATATCACCAATAGTTATAGCGTGAACCTCCAAAGAATGTCTAACTCAATTGGTTTTGTAGATATGGTTTTTGCAATGTAACCCTTCCAAATTAAAAACAAAATTCAAATTAGAAAAGCAATATCTCTGCTTATATACAGTTTAGACAAAATGTGGAGGTTCACGCTAAGAACTATGGGTGATATGTACATCATATGCCAGTTTGGCGTTCTTTGCACTTCTTATATTTGTGAAATCCTCTCCCGATACAGGGGTTTTTACAAAATATTTTCAAGAAATTAATTATTTTTAAATAACTAAATACAGTACATACACTAAACGGTGTTTATCATCGAAAACGATGCGTTTTGCAACAGGTGGCCAAATTGTATGACAATATGTTCGGTAGTTTTTTTGTGAATTTAAAAAATACAACCCTATTTCTGGGTGGGTCTCCCGCCTTTTTAAGTGTGTTTTGATTAGTGTCTACATTTCAATGTGGTATTTATTATGTTTTCACAACTTCCGGTTATCGCCATCTTGGTTGCCGGAAGTTAACTTAGCTATGATGTTGTTTTTTACTGTTGAATTGCGTTCCAGACCGTTCTTAAATAATCTGTCAGTCAGTGTTGGTTTAAAATGAATATGTCTTGCATATGTTTTTCCACAATGTATGTGGGCGTCTATAGCCGAGGCGGTAGTGAGCTCGATCACAAACTAAGCGTACCTAGTTCAAACTTCCCGGAGGAGAATTTGAAAGAAAATATGTTCCCTTTGACTTTTGCGACTTTGACTACAAGGTGTTTCGGACATATAATTAGAAGAGGTGGTTTAGAACTTTTGGTTACAACAGACAAAATACAACAAGCAAACAGATATATGAGAGACAAAAGAGAAAATGCCGGACAGCTAGAAATCGTGGTTCGGGAATGGTTATTGGATTGTACCAGAGACAGACAGATGTATAGAGACATGATCGCCTATGCCATCCGTCACGGAAATTAATTGATTAAAGAGTACATCTCACAGTTTAAAAAGGATTGGCAAACTACTGAACGTATAAGTGTTGCCTAGAAAATCAACCACTCGTTTTTGAGATTGATGATGAATTATTGTAAAGACTATACCACGATTTTCATTTCACCCTGCATAAGAAAGAGAAGATGGAGATATATTGGGCACACCTTGAGGAGAAATGATCAACGAATATCAAAGCAGGCATTGAAGTGGGATGCAAAGGGTTCAAGAAAGAGAGGTCGACCTAAGGAGACCCTGAATCGAACTTTGCTGAGATATGCAGGAAATATCGGTCTCAGTTCCATGGAGGAGATTGAGTGAGTTGCCCAGGATAGAGCGGTATGGAGAATTTACTTACAGGCGCTATGTAACGTATAACGGTACGAGAGGCATTATTATTATTATATGGTCTTGAGAGGAGAGGCTGACTAAATGGATTGGATTAACGAAACCGATTGAGCAAGGAGAGATTTTCCGCTAGAAATTCTTATTGTATGTTTTCAATTTTAAAATGGGACTCATTCGGGAGACAGGGGTCTCGATCCCCGATAAGATCATGGAGTTATTTTTCTGTCGTGGGCATAAACAAAATTCCTAATCTTAACAATTTCGCGCTGATTGCACTAGCCATGCGACCATTAAATCCATCTGACTCATGCCCCACCTCCCGTCCCACACCGCTGTACAAAACGGTGGTAACACAGGTTCTAAAGACAGTTAAAAATACTATATCTTTCGTATAGTTCTGAAGGTTCTGGGATCGAATCCGGACTGAGTCACATATACAATTTTGTCCTGAGATCTCTAGGTTTGTTCTTTAAGCTGCGGAGTTAATGCTTTGTGCAACACTTTGTAGATGACATGCCATTTCTTCCGACATGGATGGAACAATATTGCGATGCCCTGTACAAGAAAGAAACAATATTGGGATACCCTGTACAAGAAAGAAACAATATTGGGATACCTTGTACAAGAAAGAACAATATTGGATACCTTGTACAAGAAAGAAACAATATTGGGATGCCTTGTACAAGAAAGAAACAATATTGGGATGCCCTGTTCAAGAAAGAAACAATATTGGAATACCCTGTACAAGAAAGAAACAATATTGGGATACCCTGTACAATAAAAAAACAATATTGGAATACCCTGTACAATAAAGGAACAATATTGGAATACCCTGTACAATAAAAAAAACAATATTGGGATACCCTGTACAATAAAAAAACAATATTGGGATACCCTGTACAATAAAAAAACAATATTGGGATACCCTGTACAATAAAAAAACAATATTGGAATACCCTGTACAATAAAGTCACTACTTCGCCCTTAGAACTCTTTAGTTCTATGTACACGAACTTCTTAACAGTATCATCATCAGGTGCCGTGCCGACTGGCATAGGCGATCATGTATCTCCACAAATCTCGTCTTTGGTGTTTGCTATCATCTCAGATGTTGAAGCTCTACTGTGCCGTGCATTAAGGCTATCTAAAATTTTTCTCTCTGTCGTTCTCTGTTTCGCCTACCCTCGATTTTACTGGTTATCACACGGTGTTCCAAACCTCCCGTTCTCATCACATGCCCAAAAATTTATGACTGCCTCTTTCGCAACATATATATATATACAGGATGTTTAAGATAAAAGTAACCCCATTGACAAATCGAAAGTTGTCAGTTACTTATTGCGTTGTGTGTATTTACTATTTAAACCGGTTCTGACTAGCTTGTCCTACGTCAAATTTGTTCATCGCCCCTTCCCGCACTACAATTACACACCGTCACACAACCTTGACCTATTCTACGTCATAATTGAACCTTTTCATTTTCATAAATATATTCCAGATTAGTTCTATTGATAGGCTATCTTTCTCTTGTATATATGGTAATAATAATAATTCATCTCGTACATATGGCCTGTCTGCAAGAAATATCTTCATACCGCTCTATCCTGGGCAACTCGATCAATGTCCTCAATGGAATTAAGACCAAGATTTCTTACCTTTCTCAGCAAAGTTTTGTTGAGAAGTTTTTCACCCGTGTTGTTTAATATTTACACAGCAAATGTAGCTAAAATTCAGCCAAACGGATTGGGTCGGACATTGACATTTGCAGATGATATCTTAATATATAGGACTGGGTCAGATAGACGAGAGATGGTTGACGACATTCAGAAAACATTGCATACCATCTCGGGTTGGTGTAGAGAGTCTCGCTCTCAGGTCAATCCTGAAAAAGCTTGTATGTTGTGGTGCTCGTTGAATAATCACATCGTCAAGGCTGACCTACCCTGTGTAATCTTTGATGAACATACCATCGAGCGCAGAGACAGGCTTCCTATCTTGGAATAACCTTTGATCGTAGTCTATCTTTCAAACACCATATTGAACAGACGATACAACGGTGCAAGCGTGGTCTTGCGGCTCTCAAAGTTATGGTGGCCGCACACCTTGAGCAGAGACTACTTGCCCTTTGTTCGATCGACTGGTAATGTCAGTGGTAGATTACGGACTCGGAATTCTTACGATATCAAGATCACAATGTGAACGACTTGAACGGGTTCAGAATGAAGGTATGCGTATAGTTCTGGGCTGCACTAGAGATACCCCATTGTGAAGATGAGATATATGCTTGGCCTTCTGTCACTACGCTCCCGTCATGCAATCGCCCAAACCAAGGCATATATGCGGGTTACTTCGGATAAGAGACATCCACTACACAGAACACTAATGATGTTAAGGGCACGAGAATCAAGCGTGGTATGTCGTGGATGGCCCAGGCTGAGAGAACGATTGGCCAGGTGACTACGGTTGCGACTCTACCAAAAAGGGAAGAATGGATCCCAACAGATGGAAGCATGATGAACTATCTCAACGTTATCATTACTCTTGGAAGAGAATGTAGAGATTGGGGCAACATGAAGGCTGATCTCGCAGTTAAGCAGCTGATAGAAGATAATGCAAGGGATGATGATGTTGTTGTATATACCGATGGGTCGGTTCAACGTGGTGAGAAATCCGGCTGGGGTTTCTTGGCTAATGCGCATGGTAGGGTTGTTGCGGAGCGAAGTGGGGCATACAGGACAACTACTTCTAGTATGAGAATGGAGGTTGAGGCCGTTACTGCTGCCCTCCATTGGATTTCTGGGACTTCATTTACTGGGGCAGTTGTTGTATCTGACTCTCAGTCGATGCTTCACAAGATCCAGAAGGGCAGGTTTCGTATGAGTGGATGTCGTCTATAGAAGTTTCTAACCTCCAGCGGCTTACGTGGATATACTGTCCTGGGCATGCGGGTGTTTACGGTAATGAGAGAGCGGACAGGCTTGCATCAACAGCATCAATTGTTGGGGAGTTGAAGATGGATAAGAGGGATGTTCTTCGGTCTCTTCGAGACTCTCTGTTGGATGAGGACACTAAAATCGATGTTGAATCGATCAGCGATTTAAGCAGTTTGGAATTACACTTTGTTCAAGTCGAACTGGATGCCTGAGAGGCAGAGTGAGAGGTGTGTTTAATCAGCGAGCCACAGGAACCATCAGTATGCATACTCTTCGATATCTGTTGGGGAGACTGAGCACCTATGGGTTTGCCGGAGTGCAATGACGTCAGTTTAGTAACCAATAACCAATAACCAATCAGCAAAGTTTGTTTAAGAGTCTCCCTATGTTGTCCTCTCGTTTTTGATCTCACTTCAGTGCCTGGTTTGTTATTATGTGCACATTTCTTCTCAATATATGTCCAATATATCTTCATCTTTTCCTTCGTATAACAGTTGTTACTATTGGTTACATTTGTTATGATTATTTCAAAATATGATATACAACTGTTTGTCAATAATCCATCCACCATATCTTTACTTTGCTGTGGAAAAATACGTACCCTTAAGAACAACAATTACGAGTATATATTCTCCTGTTCCATGTATCTTTACATCTCTCTCTATCTCTGTCTTTTAAGCCCGGATTGTGCGTGGTCCTCACCCAACTCATACCATGTCTTCCTATCTCTAGCTATCTCCTGCAGTTCCCTCCAGTTCTTCTTTATATTGTTGATCTCTGCTTCCAAATGTCGTCTCCATGTATTTCTCGGCCTTTCCTTCTTTCGCTGTCCCTGCGTGTTCCAGGAAAGGAACATTATTGTTATATTCCCCTCAGGTTTTCGCAAAGTGTGTCTATCCAGCAAAACTATCGTTTTTTAACCTCTTGTTTCACTGAAATATGTCTTGTTCTCTCCGTAAGTTCTTCATTTGTGACCACTTTGTTATGGAAAAATACATTACCTTAAGAAAAACAGCAACAAATTCTCATATCCTATGTATATTTACCTCTACCTATTATATTCTCTGATCCTGTTTTACCTTTCAGCGTCAGGTCAAAACTGGAGACATAGAGCGAGCCTCTCAATGCGCCTTTCTTTCTTTTTTTTCTCTAGTCCTGATTTGCCTCACAGCTTCAGGATAAGAAGTGATTTCTAGAAAGGTCGTGTGTGTGTGCGCTTCATAAATAGTGTATTTCGTCGCCTCTGTTAACTATGAGGTCCACCTTTTGCGTGACAGGCCTTTTGATTTGTATCCACTGTATTGAGTTGCATTGCTTTTGAGGTGCACTGTCTGTTGGTAATCTGCTCATGTGGCCGAACCATTTAACTTGTTGCTTGTTGATGAAGTTCAGTACTGATGTGGTACCTACTTTTCCCCTGATAAATTCATTTCTACCTTTACTCACCTCCCAAAAATTCACTTGACAACTTTAATTCAATTGAGCAAGACAGACAACCTGAATTAAATTGAGAAAATCAATGATAGTCTCCATCTTGTACTATCTGCCACATTCTGTTAATATAAATTCAACCATAGTTTCCTGTGTACTTTTTCCTTCCCACTTGCCCTGAATTTGTGGAGACGACTTCCTGGTGGTCTAAAATCATACTGAATCTATGACATCCCTACTGGAAGCACAATCATGGATCCATTGTTTGTCAATTTGCGCTTCGTTAACTCTTTCGACTACTCATTACGTGTGAAAGATCAGTCAATGAGGATATGATTACGATGTACTTGTCTAGCGGTTTCCCTTGCTGTCTTCTGACTCCCACTACATTAATGGTATGTTCTTTTACTATGTTTTTGGATAGAAAATATATGTGTCTTTGCTCAATTAATTTCCTCTCTGTTTATATTATAGTGAAAATAAAGATAAAGGTTTTTCTTCTTCTATAAATCACTTCTTATCCTGACACTGTGAGTCAAAACAGGATTAGAAAAGAAACAACAAGAAGATCTATCTCTCTCTCTCTTGTTATCTCTCTCTTGTTCTCTCTCTCTTGTTCTCTCTCTCTCTTGTTCTCTCTCTCTTGTTCTCTCTCTCTTGTTCTCTCTCTCTTGTTCTCTCTCTCTCGTTCTCTCGTTTGCGTTATAAATGTTCTAACCTTTAACACATCTCTGCAATGTCTGATGTAAGCGCGTGCAGACACGTAAAATCGTTAGATTACATTTATCTGCCTGGTCTATCATTCCTAGGTCGCTAACACCTCGCTTATCTAATAGGATTATCAATAATACAATCTGACACACCACCGATGTTCTTGTCCACCAGCCCCAGGCGGACATCAACGTTCTGGCTGAAGCAGACAATACCAAAGTTGTCCTTTACTTTCCAGCATATACTTAATCGGGGGGTTTAATGGCGAAGTGGTTAAGACTGGCGTTTGTTGTTCTGAACACTGTGGGTTTGAATCCGCACCGATTCATATCTGAAATTGTTTCATGAAATTCCTAAAGGCTGTTTCTGGAGCTATAGAGTTAATGGCAACACTTTCGGCAGATGAGGTGCCATTTCTGCCGATAGGGACGGGACATATTGGAAACCCGGTGAATTTAAGACAATCCTTCATCTTTAGATCTTCTTCTTTGCGTTCGTTCTTTACGACCAATTTTAATCACTCTTTGTCATATGTTTGATCTTTGCCAAGAACGTGTATACGTTGCACATTGGTTTACAGGCCCCTAAACGCATAGACTTCTACACGTTTAGGACATGTGCATCCGATTTCATCCAAACCTCCTTAGTCACCTCTTACGACATGCGTGGCAGGTAACAGTGGTTCTTTTCTTACACCCCAAATTTGGGCCCCGGTAACCACTCGGGCGGGAAAATTGATATATATTTCTGTCATTTATTGGCATTTTTCAAATGATTATATACAAGAAATAGAAAATTGATGAAAAAATGGATCGTGAAAGATGGGCATAAAAAGAATTAAAATGCAGAATTCAAATTTTTAATGATTATTCAATCGCAAAATCACGATAAAATAACTTCCCCAAATGCTACTGAACCCACCATCGCCCCCTGGAAGGCTTCAGCGCCCACAGGGGCGGTCCTGCCCACTTTGGGAAACGCTGCTTTAGAGAACGTAGCTATCAACCACAGTAAACAAGTCGTTGATTTTCTAGGCACCAGTTATACGTTCAGTAGTTTGCCATTGCTTTCTGAATGGTGAGGTCTACTTTTACCGTTTGTAAAAATCCCACGGAAACGAAATTGCTTCCAAACTCGCTCACAGTGAGGTTTGAACCAGGTACGCTTGGGTTTGTGATCGAGCTCACTACCGCTTGAGCTACAGACTCTCACTGTCCTAAACCACCCTAAAAAGCGGTGCTACATGCAACAGTAACGACAGGTTTGTTTGTTGCGGGTATGGGTCTAGTGAATGTGTTGAATTCAATGTATGCCCGTCTGCCCAGCGTGTTCGTAGCGCGTTGGACGGCAAGTGACTAGTCCTCTGTGTGTGCGGGTTCAATTCCGAGGACTGGCAGAAAAGCCAGAGGTTCCCCAGATTCACGGTGTTCGTGGCACCGAACCGAAGGGTTACGATGTCCATGGCATCGAGCGGAAGAGCTGAAAGCTCAAGTGCTTCTGGATCGGAAAAAAAAAAATTAAATGTATTCATCAGAAAGATATTTGAATAAAATGCTTGGATATACATATTCCTAGGTGTGTTAGGACACTGTAAGAAATTCCTTACGTAAGATCATTAAATGTGGCACTGCAGTCAAATAAGTGAAAACCGCATGACTGAAAACCATCGCACTGTTGAAATGCAGAGAAAACGAACTGCACAAAAATTCAAAACAAATAAAGCACAGGATCAAATTACAATAACAACTATAATAAAGAGAAGAATTATTGCACATGTTCTTCTTCTTCTTTGCCTTCGTTCTTTAAGAGCAATTTTAATCACTCTTTGTGATATGTTTGATCTTTGCCAAGAACGTGTATACGTTGCACATTGGTTTGGTAGGCACATAAACACATAGACTTGTACATGTCTAGAACACATGCATCCGATTTCAGCCAAACCTCTTTAATCACCTCTTACGACATGCGTTGTAACAGTGGTTCTTTTCTTTACACCCTAAATTTGGGACCCGGTAACCACTCGGACGTTGTTGATTATGATTGATTGATTGATTGAATGATTGATTGATTATGATTGATTGATTGATTGATTGATTGATTGATTATGATTGATTGATTGATTGATTGATTGATTGATTGATTGATTATGATTGATTGATTGATTGAATGATTGATATGACCATCATCATTGCACTTTAGTGAGTAACGATGTATGCTCCCATAATTTTCTTACACAAGAAGATCTCAGCAGCAGTACGTGAACTTAGTGTCACAGGCTAGGAACCCCAGCGTCATTTAGGAAACGCTTATAATTTGTCATATAAATTTTATGTTTTAATCTTTTTATTGAATGTTGCCAGACAGCAGTTTTCCAGCCAGCTCTTCTCAATTTTGAACAGTCAAGAGTTGTTTTATGTGCGCAATTTGAACACAGGACTTACGTTTTATCGTTCGACTCCGATATGACTAGTAACTTGATCTCACCTACAACGAGATGTGGGAGATTTGGAAAAATATACCAATTGCTCCGCGTTGGAGCGAACCAAGTACCTTTGCAACGAGAGGCAAGCAAGTAGCTTCTACACCACATAGGCCTCATGGTGATCATATAACAGTATACAAATGTCATCTATTGCGATCGATCCATATCACGTCTCATTCCATGTCAAGTCCTATACCATGTCAAGTCTCATTCCATGTCAAGTCTCATTCCATGTCAAGTCTCATTCCATGTGACGTTCGATATCATGTCACGTTCTACTCCATGTCAGTCATATTCCATGTCACGTCACATCATCATCATCATTAATCATCTCCGCTCCTCGTGGAGCATAGGGCCTCAACAGTTGTTCGCCACTCTTCTCGATCTCTGGCTGTTCTTTTTATGATCTCCCAGGTCAATTGAGCACTCTTCAGCTCCTCAATAAGACCTCGTCTCCAAGTCTGCTTAGGGCGTCCTCTTTTTCGTTTTCCCTGCTGGTTCCACTCGAGCACCTGTCTAGTGACACTCGACTGTGTCTTCCGCAAGGTATGGCCTATCCATCGCCATCTTCTCCTCTTGACCTGTGTCATCATAGGTTCCTGCCCTGTTCTTATCCACAGATCCGTGTTTGTAACTCTATCATACCATCTCAATCTTAGAATCCGCCGCAAACATCCGTTGACAAAGGTCTGGATCTTATTTGTATTTGCCCTAGTGACTCGCCAAGTTTCCGAGCCATACAGCAACACCGACTTCACATTTGAGCTGAAAATCATGAGCTTTGTTTTCGTGGAGATGGCAGCGGACTTCCACGCCATGTGCAGGATCGCAAAGGCCTGTCGGGTCACATCACATTCCGTCACATTCCTATCATATTCGACGTCATGTCTCATTCCATGTTGTGTCCTATTTCATGTCACGTTCCATTTCACTTCATATTCTAGTTCATGCCACGTTTTATTCCACGCCACGTCCCATTCCGAGACACGTTCCATTCCATGTCACGTCCCGCACCATATCACCCCTCATTCTGTGCCACGTCCCTTTTCATGTAACTTCCTATTTCCCGTCCAGCCTCATTCGATGTCGTCACGTCTCGTTTCATGTCACGCCCCATTCCATGTCACGTCAACTGTTATTTATTTTTTAAAACCAAATCTTTCCTATTCGATTTTCGATCAGCCCAGGTGTACACACTCGCATACGCTCTCAAGTATGTATGTCTGATAAATATGAAGGCTAAGAAAATAAACACCTGAGTGGAATCTATGTCTCACTTATCCCATGTCAAATTGCTTTGATTATCCCATAATTTCAGGTTTTGTAACGCAGTTTTGGTCGATAAAATGGTGGAGACAAAACAGAAGAGTTTTAAAGTCAGTGTGATTCTTGCATTGGTGATAATTCAAGAGAGTGGTCGACTGTTGAGAATTTAATTGTTTTTTGTTTAATGTTGTGAAATGTGCACACATGTTGTACACTATTCTTCTTCTTATTTCATCTCTTTTCTTTCTTTCTTTCTTCTTCATTTTTTCTTCTTTCTTTCTTTTTTTTCTTTTTTTCTTATTTCTTTCTTTCTTTTATTTGCTTTCGTTTTTTTCTCCTTTCTTTCTTTCTTCTTCATTCTTTCTTTTTCTTCTCTTCTTTCTTTTTCTTTCTTTCTTTCTTTCTTTTCTTCTTCTTTCTTTCTTCTCTCTTTCTTTCTTTCTTCTTTCTTTCTTTCTTCTTTCTTTCTTTCTTTTTTCTTCTTTCTTTCTTCCTTCTTTCTTTCTTTCTTTCTTCTTTCTTTCTTCTTTCTTCTTTCTTTCTTCTTTCTTTCTTTCTTTCTTTCTTCTTTCTTCTTTCTTTTCTTTCTTTCTTCTTTCTTTCTTTCTTTTTTTCTTTCTTTCTTCTCTCTTTCTTCTTTCATTCTTCTTCTTTCTTTCTGTCCTATTTCTTTCTTTCTTCTTCCTTTTTCTTTCTTCTTTATTTTTTCTTTTCTTTCTTCTTCCTTTTTCTTTCTTTCTTCTTTCTTTCCTTTTTTCTTCTTTCTTTTTCTTTTTTTTTCTTCTTTCTTCCATCTTTTTCTTTCTGTTTTTTTCTTTCATTTCTTCTTTCTTTTCTTTTACCTTCATTTTCTTTCTTTCCTTTTTTCTGTCTTTTTCTGTCTGTTTTTTCTTTATTTCTTTCTTCTTTATTTCTTTCTATCTTCTTTCTTTCTTTATTTTTCTTTATATGCTTTTCTTCTTCTTCTTTTTCCTTCTTTCTGCGTCTTTCTTTCCAAACCTGAACTTGTCTGTGGAATGTGACTTCCATGAAATCTGTACAATTATTTTTACATGCGCACATTCTGACGCTAGTCTGTTACTGATTATCTGTTTAAATACATTGTCTGCTTCAGACATGTCTCAGCTGGAGGGCGAAGACACGCAGAGAGGAGGAGGATAAGGAGTAGAGAATAACAAAGTTAAACCACTTTTCTAAATACACATTTGTGAGTAGACCATTCCAAGAATTCCGTTACAGGAAAATGAAATACTGAACATTAGACAAATCGAATAGATTTGCATCCTGTCTCACTAGACAGTATGTACTTTTTTTTTTTTTCGATCCAGAACCACTTGAGCCTCTTCGGCTCGGTGCCATGGACATCGTAACCCTTCGGTTCGGTGCCACGAACACCGTAAATCTGGTGAATCTGTGGCTTTTTCTGCCATCCCGCGGAATTGAACCCGCACACACAGAGGGATAGTCACCTGTAGTCTAACGCGCTACGAACACGTTGGGCAGACGGGCAGACAGTATGTACTAAATACCTCTCTGCCCCTGTGTTGTCGGGACTCGTAAGGGAAGGACAGAATAGTAACACTGCGATCTAACAGTCATGTCTAAGAGGTGACTGAGGTAGGGTCTGGGGAAGCCGCAATAATAAATAAAAGGCGTCGCAGAAATCGAATGTGCTGTCCTACTTGTAGGCACATAACTGACAAAACGTACAAACACTCTTAAGCTCAGATCACATACAAATCACAACGAGTGGTTTAGTAAGTTGTTGATATGGAGAGTGTGAAGAAGAAGAAAATACATCTCAATATTGATCCTTCGCGTGCAAGTGCTTGGGGGCGAGGGGGCTCTGTGGCGTGAAGATAAAGTTCTAGTCTCTCGCTCTAAGGGTACACAGTTTGCATATATTTTTTCAAAAATTACTGGTCTCAATATAGGTGAGATCGAGTTCCTAGTCATATCCTTCCTAATCTCAATGTAGGTGAGATCGAGTTCCTAGTCATATCCTTCCTGGTCTCAATGTAGGTGAGATCGAGTTCCTAGTCATATCCTTCCTGGTCTCAATGTAGGTGAGATCGAGTTCCTAGTCATATCCTTACTGGTCTCAATGTAGGTGAGATCGAGTTCCTAGTCATATCCTTACTGGTCTCAATGTAGGTGAGATCGAGTTCCTAGTCATATCCTTACTGGTCTCAATGTAGGTGAGATCGAGTTCCTAGTCATATCCTTACTGGTCTCAATGTAGGTGAGATCGAGTTCCTAGTCATATCCTTACTGGTCTCAATGTAGGTGAGATCGAGTTCCTAGTCATATCCTTACTGGTCTCAATGTAGGTGAGATCGAGTTCCTAGTCATATCCTTACTGGTCTCAATGTAGGTGAGATCGAGTTCCTAGTCATATCCTTACTGGTTCTCAATGTAAGTGAGATCGAGTTCCTAGTCATATCCTTACTGTTCTCAATGTAGGTGAGATCGAGTTCCTAGTCATATCCTTACTGGTCTCAATGTAGGTGAGATCGAGTTCCTAGTCATATCCTTACTGGTTCTCAATGTAAGTGAGATCGAGTTCCTAGTCATATCCTTACTAGTCTCAATGTAGGTGAGATCGAGTTCCTAGTCATATCCTTACTGGTCTCAATGTAGGTGAGATCGAGTTCCTAGTCATATCCTTACTGGTCTCAATGTAGGTGAGATCGAGTTCCTAGTCATATCCTTACTGGTCTCAATGTAGGTGAGATCGAGTTCCTAGTCATATCCTTACTGGTCTCAATGTAGGTGAGATCGAGTTCCTAGTCATATCCTTACTGGTTCTCAATGTAGGAGAGATCGAGTTCCTAATCATATCCTACCTAGTCTCAATGTAGGTGAGATCGAGTTCCTAGTCATATCCTTACTGGTCTCAATGTAGGTGAGATCGAGTTCCTAGTCATATCCTTACTGTTCTCAATGTAGGTGAGATCGAGTTCCTAGTCATATCCTTACTGGTTCTCAATGTAGGTGAGATCGAGTTCCTAATCATATCCTACCTAGTCTCAATGTAGGTGAGATCGAGTTCCTAGTCACATCCTTCCTGGTCTCAATGTAGGTGATATCGAGTTCCTAGTCATATCCTTCCTGGTCTCAATGTAGGTGAGATCGAGTTCCTAGTCATATCCTTCCTGGTCTCAATATAGGTGAGGTTGAAAATCGATTATAGCAGGCTGAAAAGCCGCTGTCTGAGAACATGTATTGTAAAATGTCTCTCAACTTGTTTATGATGTTGTTAGTCATGTTCCAGTACTTACTGTTGTATTATTACACTCCCATCATCACTCAATAGCTTGTCCTGAACCGAAATTTGTTACCATAACAGTCCTTTGAAGTTTATTCTCTCTCTCATAGTCCAAATGTCTCGAATCTGATGTCATCTTGTTCAAATCTTGAGTTACCTTTGGAACTCATCTTCTCCTTATTCTTCATTTCTTATCTTTGTATATGTACCTCCTTCTACAGGGTGTTCAAAATAAAAATAGCCACATTGACAAATCGAAAGTTGCGAGGTACGCATTGCATTTTATATATTTCCTATTTAAACCGGTTCTGACTAGCTCGACCTTTATCACATGTCTTCACCGCACCATAATTAAACACCATAATTAAACACCATAATTAAACACCATCATTAAACACCATAATTAAACACCATAATTAAACACCATAATTAAACACCATAATTAAACACCATAATTAAACACCATAATTAAACACCATCATTAAACACCATAATTAAACACCATCATTAAACACATATAACACCATAATTAAACACCATAATTAAACACCATCATTAAACACCATAATTAAACACCATAATTAAACACCATAATTAAACACCATAATTAAACACCATCATTAAACACCATAATTAAACACCATCATTAAACACCATCATTAAACACCATCATTAAACACCATAATTAAACACCATCATTAAACACCATCATTAAACACCATCATTAAACACCATCATTAAACACCATAATTAAACACCATCATTAAACACCATAATTAAACACCATAATTAAACACCATAATTAAACACCATAATTAAACACCATAATTAAACACCATAATTAAACACCATCATTAAACACCATATTAAACACCATATTAAACACCATCATTAAACACCATAATTAAACACCATAATTAAACACCATAATTAAACACCATAATTAAACACCATAATTAAACACCATAATTAAACACCATAATTAAACACCATAATTAAACACCATAATTAAACACCATAATTAAACACCATAATTAAACACCATAATTAAACACCATCACAAAAAGACTCGCTCACTTGACCTATACTATGTCCTTCTCATTTTCATAAATATATGCCAGATTGGCTTCCTCGACACGGCTGCTTTTATCTTGAACACTCTGTATAATGGTCTTCACTAACCCTTCTCGTCTAACATATAAATGTATCCAAAGGCGAAGTATTAGCTTCATTGTACCAGATTTTCCCCATATGGCTCTGCCCCTGTCGGCAGAGATAGCATGCTATCTGCCAAGAGCATCTGAATAAAGCATTTGCACAAATCATGAAAACATTGCTCTTGTCTCTCGTTCCATATTCAAACACAAAACATTATGTACGTCAGGCAAACAATTTAACCACTTCGCCACTGAGACAATATATAAATTCGGAAAGCCCTATATTGTTAATGGAAAGGAAGGAAAGGAACCCTTCATACCTCGTGGTAAATAGGTCAATACAGTGTTAGGCCTGTATTTTTCATTGACCGTCGGCACTGTGATCAGCATCACGCCGGCCTCCTTTACTTTCCCAGAGCATGTCTGGTACCCAGTTGAGTCTGGACCTGAGAGCCGTCGTGGTCGGGAAAAATTCTACGCGCATTGCGGGAGCTGAACCCAGACCACCAGCCTTGCGAAGCGAGTTCACTAACAACTACGCTACAGCGGCTCTCTTATTGTTAATGAACTCGCATTTATGCTAGTGGTGCGGGTTCAACTTCACAATGGGCGTGAAATATACTTCTGAACGTAACAACTCTTAGGTTGCCCCAGCCTCAATTGGGTATCAGGATAAACACTGTACAAGAAGTAAAGTCGACCGTCGTATCGGTCATTACATGTCTCCATTGACATGTATCACGATCTATGCATGCTCTCTTTTTTGTCACTCTATCTTTCTGTCACTCTACCTTTCTCACTATATCTGTCCCTCTGTCTCTCTGTCACTCTATCTCTCTGTCATTATATTTCTCTATCACTCTATCTCTGTCATTCTATCTCTCTGTCACTCTATCTCTCTGTAGCTCTATCTCTCTGTTACAACTCTATATCTATGTCACTCTATCTCTCTGTCGTTATATTTCTCTATCACTCTATCTCTGTCATTCTATCTCTCTGTCACTCTATCTCTCTGTAACTCTACCTCTCTGTTTCTATCTCTCACTCTATCTCTGTCACTCTATTTCTCTGTCATTCTATTTCTCTATCACTCTATCTCTGTCACACTATCTCTCTGTCACTCTATCTCTCTGTCACTCTATCTCTCTGTCACTCTATCTCTCTGTAACTCTACCTCTCTGTTTCTATCTCTCACTCTATCTCTGTCACTCTATTTCTCTGTCATTCTATTTCTCTATCACTCTATCTCTGTCACACTATCTCTCTGTCACTCTATCTCTCTGTCACTCTATCTCTCTGTCACTCTATCTCTCTGTAACTCTACCTCTCTGTTTCTATCTCTCACTCTATCTCTGTCACTCTATTTCTCTGTCATTCTATTCTCTATCACTCTATCTCTGTCACACTATCTCTCGTCACTCTATCTCTGTCACTCTATCTCTCTGTCACTCTATCTCTCTGTAACTCTACCTCTCTGTTTCTATCTCTCACTCTATCTCTGTCACTCTATTTCTCTGTCATTCTATTTCTCTATCACTCTATCTCTGTCACACTATCTCTCTGTCACTCTATCTCTCTGTCACTCTATCTCTCTGTCACTCTATCTCTCTGTAACTCTACCTCTCTGTTTCTATCTCTCACTCTATCTCTGTCACTCTATTTCTCTGTCATTCTATTTCTCTATCCTCTATCTCTGTCACACTATCTCCTGTCACTCTATTCTCTGTCACTCTATCTCTCTGTCACTCTATCTCTCTGTAACTCTACCTCTCTGTTTCTATCTCTCACTCTATCTCTGTCACTCTATTTCTCTGTCATTCTATTTCTCTATCACTCTATCTCTGTCACACTATCTCTCTGTCATCATATCTCTCTCATTCTACCTCTCTGTCACTCTTTCTTTCTGTCACTCTATCTCTCTGTCTTTTATCAAGATGCCGTTGTATAGTTCCCCACATTATGCTACCAGTGCCAAAACTGTTCACTGACAACAAATGATAGAAGAGTCCTGACAGAGATGAAGTGACTACGCAGAATGTTGAGTGTAACAAGAAAAGACCGGTTGAGTAATGAGGACATCTGGTAAAAGTGGGTACAACATCAGTACTAGACTTCATCAAGAAACAACAAATTAAATGGTTCGTCCACGTAAACAGATTACCAACAGACAGTGCACATCAAAGAGCAATACTGCTCCGATACAATGGGTACAAAGCAAAAGGCCGGCCACGCAAAAGATAGACCTCAGAGATAACAGAGGCGACGAAAGACACTATCTACGAAGCGCATGCAAGGGCCCGTTTCAGAAATCTCTTCTTGACCTGACGCTGTGAGGCAAACAGGATTCCAGAAAATAAAGAAAGAAAAGAAAATTATATAGCTATGTCACTCTATCTCTATGTAACTCTATTTTCCAATAACTCAATCACTCTATCACTACCACTCTGTCACTCCAGCTTCATGTCACTCTATCTTCCTGCCAATGTCTGCTTCTAAATATAAACAGCTTTTGCGTGAGCGTCCATTTGTTTTCTACAAAATGGCCAGCCGGGACAAATTAATGGACCCGTTGTCGCTCAGATAACACTTAAAACAATACACATCTAACTTTAGGACGACTCGCCGCTGAAAATCGCTGGTGAGCACATTCCAGTCTGTGACTAGAGAACACACTGACTCGCAAGTCGTCGCATGGAAAATAAAGGTATTAGAAGCATCGATCTGTTCTCACGGGAAAATCAATAGCCTCTGTTGTTCTCAGATGCCCTAGCCAGGAATTTTAGCTTCTGTTGTCCGCGTGCCCCAGGTTTGCGTTGGTGGCGAGTTAAATATGGCGAGCGAATCGGTGAGGGTATGAGGAAACAAGGGAGGTTGGAGGGGAGTTTGTTTATTATCGCGTTTGTTGTGTGTGAGTGAGGGGTTTGTTTGGGTAATGAGTGGGTGTGTTGGTGCGTTGTGTGTGAGTGTGTGTTGATGATGAAGTGTGTGTGTGTTGATAGAATGTTCGATATGTGGTTAATGATCTAGGTGTGTGGGTGGAGAGATGAGTGATGATATGTGTGTGTGTGTGTGTGTGTGTGTGAAGCTGGTTTCTGTGTGGTGGTGGCGGGTGTATGTGGTAGATGTGTGAATAATAGGTAGGTGGGTGAGTGTGTGGATTAGTGGATGTGTGGTGGGTGTGTGAGTGCTTTGCATATGATCTGTGTGAGGGCATTGTATGTGATCTGTGTGTATGTGGTGTGTGTGTGTGGTGAGTGTATGTAGAAGATGTGTGTATGTTGGGTGTGTAGTGAGTGGTGTGTTTATGGTCTGTGTATGTGTATGGTGGGTGTGTGGGTGTGTGGTGGTTTCCTGGTTAGTGTGTATTTGTGTGTATGTGTGTTTGTGTCAGCAAATATGAGAAGGGCGTGCGTTATTCGATGTGCTTGGAATATCAGTTAGGTAGATACGATTTGTGTGTGTTCGTGTGTGTGTGTGTGTGTGTGTGTGTCACACGCGCCTGTCTCTGTTTGTGTCTGTGTGCGCACGAAAAATATCGCATGAATGGTGTATGCATACGAGGATGTATGTAGTTGTATATGTATGTGTGTGGTTGGGGTAGCGTATGCATCACAGTAAGAACACTCCAGCACGCGGTAACATTTTTCTACGTCAATATAAACAGAAAGACTTCTATAAGAAATCGGATATGAATCAAAAGTGTCCAGGGACGAAGGTTTGACTTCATTCCACTGAGTTTCCACATTTGTTTCCGTCTCTGTCGGCAGAGATGGCATGCACAAAGGGCATTGCACAACGCCCGAACTCCGTAGCTCCGGCAATAATTCTATTGATCTCATGAAGAAATTGCTCATGTGTCTCGGTCCGGACTGCGCCTTCAACCTTCAGTACGACAGGCAAAGACACCCTCCCCACACTAAAGTATATGAATCAAATAGAGGGAACACACTGAAACGGTAAAAACTAAGTAACTAATCTGTCGTGCATATGACTTTCTATTATCAGGATAGTGAATCAGTGTGTCAATGTGAATGGCGTGAAAAAATGAAACAAAACTTGCGGTCTCTCTCCTCTCTCTTTTCTCTCTCTCTCTCTATCTGCAATTTTAACCTGAATTGGGGCATATGCCTTCAACAAGCTCATGCCACATCTTCCTATCTCTAGTTATCTCCTGCAGCTCTCTACAGCTCTTCTTTATATTCTTGATCTCTGCCTCAAAATATCGTCTCCATGTATGTCGTGGCCTCCCCTTCCTTCGCTATCCATGCGAGTTCCAGGAAATGACCCTTCTTGTTATATTGCCCTAAGGTTTTCACAAAATGTGTCAAATCCAGCGCCAGCGTCTGTTTGTAACCTCTTGATTCACTGGCATCTGTCTTGTTCTCTCCATACGTTCCTCGTGTGTGACTATCATACCATCTCAGTCCCTCTATTTTGTCTTGTTCTCTCCATAAGTTTCTCATTTGTGACCCTATCATACCATCTGAGTCCCTCTATTCTGCGCAGACACCAGTTGATGAATGTTTGCAATTTATGCGTTATGAATAGTTCTCCATGATTCGGACCTATACAGCAGACGAAACTTTAATGCAGAAAGGGAGATAACTGATGTAAATGTATTGCTGTTTAAGACTAAACGCGTTATTGCCCATTTGCAAAACTATAAAAGTTACTTTTTCCATTTTAACGTCACTATATAACAGAATCTGTAAAAGCTGGGGGGAAAAACATAAATTAAAAAAACCCTACTTTTTCAATACGAACATAGACCATGACAACACGGTCTATCGATTACCTTGACTTTGAGGGTTTAAGCAAGAAATGGCAGAAAAGTTAACTATTGTCTTGTATATCGTCTTTCCCAAGATGTGTATGTACACTGTCTGTTGATGTCCTGCTGAAGTTAGCAATGACATCTTGCATCCATCTTATATTTATGATCGGCGTCTTCTTCTTTCGTCTATTGCTGTCTATTGTCTATTGTCTATGTCATTGTCTCCCCAGGTGGTTGATGGAATTGGTTGTCCAATCTGGTCATTAAGCCCTTTTCGCCCTTGTTGTGTTTTATCCGTGTTTATTTAGTGTGGTCTTGATATTGTCTAGCCATCTTTTTCCTGGTCTTCCCTTGGCTCTAGTAAATGATATCTTTTTATTGTATGCTGTTACTGATGGTTGGTTGTATTCCATTCTCATTAAATGTCCAAACCACTGCGTTTGTTGTCTTCCAATGTATTCAGTGCATGACACATTTATAAAATTCTTGGGGACAGAGTCACAGGTCTAATTAAATACAGTGACAAAGAGAGTAGGGATCGATGGTAAGCTACCATGCGATTAGGTAGTATTTTAAGCGCAGCGACGAGTAGTATAATATATGTTCACGCAATCGGAAAGCTGAATCACATAGCTAATGCACTTACATGAGTTTCCATGTCAAAATATATAGCTATTACAAAAGAAGGATACGTGACTCATATGAGTACTGTGTATATGGCCCAGCATACACAAATCACACACTCACCATACATCCATCCTCCACATACACATCTGGATATTTTTCCAGAGATCCATAATCTCAGTGTAGGTGAGATCGAGTTCCTAGTCCTATCGGAGACGGACGGACTATAAAACGTAGGTCCAGTGTTCAATTTAAGCACGTAAAAGAACCCTTGTTAGTTAAATACCCAGAAAAGCAGGCTGGAAAGCCGTTGCCCTGGCAAAATTCATTAGAAAAGATTTAAAATTTAATAAATAATTAGATTTAAAGTCTAGATAAATATTTTTATCATCTTCAAAATTACTGCGGGTAAACTCGCCGGTTATACGGAGTGCGTGCACTGCAGATGAAATCTCCCTGTGTAAGAAAGAGATCGTAGCATACATGGTCACTCACCGAAGTGCAATGATGTTGGCCCTTTCAATCAATCTATCAATCGTTTGAACAGTGCTAAAGTCATAAAAAGGGAAATTACTCTTCCCGTGTTATAGATGTTGATATAACGCAGTCGCTCCCTTTGTATTTTTTTTTAATTTAGAAGAAAATGAACATCTCTTTAAATACATGTATTCAAATGGCGCCAATTTTAAGATGCAAACACGTCACCATGAACACAAAAGAGCAATGTTCAACACAATCTTTCTTCCCACATTATGTTACCAGTGCCAAACCTGGACGCTGACAACAAACGATAGAAGAAAACTAGTCACAACAGAGATGAAGTGTCTACGCAAAATGCTGGGTGTAACAAGAAGAGACCGGTTGAGAAATGAAGACATCAGGAAAAAGTGGGTACAACATCAGTACTAGACTTCATCAAGAAACAACAAATTAAATGGTTCGGTCACGTAAGCAGATTACCATCAGACAGTGCACCCCAAAGAGCAATGCTGCTCCGATACAATGGGTACAAAGCAAAAGGCCGGCCACGCAAAGATGGACCTCAGAGATAACAGAGGCGACGAAAGAGACTATCTACGAAGCGCATACTAGGGCCCGTTTTAGAAATCTCTTCCTGACCTGACGCTGTGAGGCATACAGGATTCGAGAAAGAAAGAAAGAAAGATTCAAGTGTAGGTTTTTTTAAATAAAAATAAAAATCGATTATTCGCTTTCTTCTTTTTTTTTTAGTTAAAAAAACTATGGTTACTGCCTATAATATCGCTTTTAGAGCGTTGTAGGACAGATGGGATGATACCTGAGAATTAATGACCGCATGGCTAGTGCAGACGCCGCGAAGCTGTTCAGATTTGGATCTTTCATTATGCCACAGCAACAACAAAATCCTTGTCCTGACCGTGAATTAACACGTTCCCCGCATGGGAGTCGCGCTCTATCCGTTAGCCAGACGCACCTTTTTATATTTTATTGTTTTATTACATTATTTTAATTTATGGTAGATGGTAAGCTAAGCGAAAAAGTGGAAGAGGAAGAAATTACATGGAAGAGAAAATGTTAGAATAGGAAAATTACATGGGAGAGAAATGTAGAATAGGAAAATTACATGGAAGAGAAATGTAGAATAGAAAATTACATGGGAGAGTTTAGTTTGTAGAAATGGAATCAATTACATAGGGAGAAAAATGCTTACAGAAGAGGAACTGACAACAGAATAGGAGGATCACTGCTGGATAATAATACAGTGGACGGAAAGGAACAGAGAATCATGTTGTGCATTTATGTTGCCTAATCGTAAAGGTCGTCGCAGGCTAGAGAGAAATATAAGAATAATAGAGAGAGAGATAGAGAGAGATAGAGAGAGAGAGAGATAGAGAGATAGATAGAGAGATAGAGATGAGAGAGAGAGAGAGAGTATAGAGGAGAGAGAGAGAGAGAGAGGAGAGGAGATAGAAAAAGAAAAAGAATGTATGGTCGGTTCAAATTTTAAGAATGATTGATTGGTTGATTGATTGGTTGATATCTTCTTCTTCTTCTTCTTCACATTCGTTCTTTTCAACCAATTTGATCATTCTTATTGTGATATATAACTGTTCTTTGACAAGAATGACTGTACGTTCAACTCTGGTTCTTAGAGCCCCCACTTCTGTATACCATGTAGGCAGGTCTTCCGGTTTTATCCTACGGGAAATGTTTTGAATCTGTCTTGCTGACAGTCAGTCCCCCACACTTTGCCTTCCTTCGTGTATTCATTGCTCTTTAACTTCCATTATTTTATCCATTTGCTTTTAAAATTTAGTTATCAACAAACATAAGACAAGCATCTAAAATATTACATTACTTTTACACCTTACTGTAGAAAACTGAAAGGACTTACTGTATGATGGCAGAAGTGACTATTCGTCGGTGGCGGATGAATTAAGTTGATCAATTGTGCAATTGTGCAACAATGTGGACTAAACATAAAATAAAACCCATTACGCTAGAAGAAGTAACAGATTGGTTGGAATGTGACAAAATCAGTGGCGGCTCGTGGTCATTTTTCTTGGCAGCGCCAGACACAAATTTTCGGATAAATCATGTTATTTTAGTATTTACTATTATTTTTCTATTCCGGGAAGTTATTTTTGGTGGGGTCGTTCCCCACTGGCCCTTAATGACGAGCCGCCCTGGACAAAATGAATGGATGTCGTTGAAAGATAGTCAATTCGATGATGAAATTGTTTATAATGTATGTGACCTACCATTAAAGAAAAATATCGTAGAATTGATGAAAAATGAAGTGATCATGGTTCTAACTCAAAGACTTACAACAGTTAAGTACCTAACTTCAAATACAGAAACAATGTTATCAAAGTTCGTCATCAGACTGGTTGTTTGCCCTTTAAACCCTTAAAAACTCTGTACCAAACACGCCACTCAGATGCAGAAACAATGTTATCAAAGTGCATCGACTGGTTTGATTAACCAAAACCTACAACTAGCCACTCAGATGCAGAAACAATGTTATCAAAGTGCATCGTCTGGTTTGAAATGCAACGGAGACAGATACAACACAGATCCTGCTTCTGTGTCAGATACGGAACATCGCCGCGCAGACAGCGTCATCTCGTTCTTTTAGGGCTGCACCAATATCGACACACATCTCTCCCAATCTGGTCAGCGTCTGGGATTCACAATCCTGAACCTCCTCTGTTCGGAAAGACTCTCTCAGACGTTAAGATACTATTCTTATATTCACAAAATAGATGAGACAAAATAGATGAGACAAAATAGATGAGACACAATAGATGAGACACAATAGATGAGACAAAATAGATGAGACAAAATAGATGAGACAAAATAGATCAGACAAAATAGATGAAATAGATGTAATATACTGATCACTACATCAGTATATTACAATCCTACTGATGACATAGTTTTCTCCTTTATACTTCTTCCCATCCCCAGGCTTGTCGTGATTCTTTGCCATTCTCGCAGCTCTAGCGCCTTCGCGCCTTTGTAGCGAGGACGATGATTTTCTTGAGAGAGCTCGCGAGATGCTTGATTTCTTCGTAGGCGCCTATACCTGGAGAAGGTGCTTGTATCGTCTATGCATCGAGTTCAGAAAATCACTCACCAGCAGGCCCTTACCAGCCAGCATAGGACTACTAACTCTGACAGAGTAAACTTATCTTAACTTTCCACCCCCATAGTTCACTGGTGAAAAATGTTTTATTCCGTCATCTGTCTATCCTTAAGTCAGATCCTGAGACCCGTTCTGTCTTTCCCAACTATCCTTTGGTGGCTTACAGACGGGACAGAAGTCTTAAGGATATGTTGGTTCACAGTCGCCTTAAGTCCAATATCCAGACTCATTTTGGCACTGTTCAGTGTGGTCGTCGGCGTTGCAACACGTGTGCTTATGTGATACAGAAGCGTACTGTATATTTTCCTTTAGCCTCGTTTGTATTGACGATGATTTCACATGTGAGTCCCGTAATCTTATCTATGCCATTATCTGTAAGCGGTGTAACAAGGCTTATATCGGCGAAACAGGCAAGAGGCTCAGTGACCGATTCGCCCAACACTTGCGCGCATACGCCAATGCTCTGTGACCCCTGTAGCCACCCATTTCAATGATACTGGCCATTTAGGAGCTCACGATGTCAGGTCACAGCCATCCGATCATGTTCCTCGGATGATCGCAGTCGATTTGCTCTGGAGAATCGGTTGATTTCATTGTATGGTACCTTGCGACCACGTGGGCTCAACGTATTACATTCCTATGCTTCTTAGTACTTTCTCTTCCCCTGTCTTGTAATCTATATGGGCATATGTTGCATATATTCAAATAATATATTTACTAGATTTTTCATTGTTTCTCTTCCGTTCTATTTCTAGTTTTTATGTGTATTTTTGTGTTACATTTATTCGTTTTTATTCCCAGATTTTCATTAGAAACGTTTGTATGTAGTCGTCCATATATTTTTTTAATTTGCACTCCTGTTGTTCGTTTGCTTGATAAAGGCCTTGTTGGTCGAAACGTTGCTGTATTTTGTCATAGTTTTTGTAATTTTAAAACTACAGTACTTTGTGATTGCGTGTTTTTACTCATATATTAAAGTTTATATTTGATCTTTTTGTAAAATTAAATACAATATGTATGTATTATTCACTTGTAAAGGATTTTATTTTCATTTTCGTTCAAACACACAGTGGAATAATAGATTTCTGTTATCCGTCTCTTCGGTTATCCGTCACAGCCCTGGTTCATAACGGTAACGGTTAATCGAAGTTTTACTGTATATATATATATATATATAACAGCTTATATGTATGTCGGTTTTTCCTCAAGAATGTATAGCTGTCGTTGTTATCAATATATCTTCTGTTTATCCCCCCTAATGTCATAATGCACTATGTCTGTCTGCCTTGTTGACTGCCCCATACATCTCTCTAAATCGCTAATTACCGCTAATTTATATTCTAAAGCTATTACCCTGGCGTGTTTGAAAGTCGAACATTAAGTATATTGAAAGCAAACACGATCAATTTTACAGTTAAATTACCTTTTATTTGAAATAAAATAAATGATTAAAAGGACAGGACTTCATTGCTTTGATTTGTCCCAGATGTCCTGGTCATTCTCCGTTGAAATAGCACGGCATCTCCGAAGAATATTGCACAAACACGAACCATAGCCTCCGATAATATAAGGCCGGCGAGCTAAAGTAACAATTCTTGGAAATCAGACCACAACTATCGCGGGACCAGTCATTATTGTTAGATAAAGACAAACTCATTTAAAAAACAAGACAGCACAACAACAAATCAATGTAATATTATATTACAAACAAAGTTTTAACACTAAGGAATATCAATATTATTCACATTTTTCATCAATAAATTACCATGGAATCGTATAATTGTGTAAAATTGCAAAAAAGTTTATCAAACACATACAAAAACCAGCCCCCGTTAAGTAGGAATTATGGTTTTCTGAGCTAGTCGGCCTTATTTTGCCGGAGGTCACACACGAACTTTATAACTGAAGCAATAATTCTGGTATACAATAAAGTGTATCTTGTATTAATAGTGCGCTCTCACTTTGAGCCCATGATCTTTCAAAATAAACGGCTTCGCCACAGAGATTCGCATGATAAACTATTTTATATATATGACATTGTTTTCTGATTATGAATTAGTGTGTCGTATGTAGAACCATACTTTCACCACATTCCATCTGAAATACTCTCGGCCCATAAAGGTTCTTCTGCCTTTCCCCCTCCACCACGCCCAATGTTTTTTTTTGGTTTTTAATCGAGAAGCATTTGAACTTTCAGCTCTTCGATTCGGGAACATGCACATCGTAACCCTTCTGTTCGGTGCCACGAACACCTTAAATCTGGAGAACCTGTGACTTTTCTGCTTGTCACCCGTCATCCAACGTTCTACGAATACGCTGGTAGATGGGACAAATGTTTCTTTAATGAACTTTGCCAGCGTTGTCTTATTCGTCCTGTCTACTCTGCCAGAAACCATATTCTCGATTACTGTTCTCTCAAAACGATATTTGTATGACTCTAACGTGATCCCCGGCAACATAAGGCTGACTAACTTAGACGGGAAATCGAAAATTCCTGTTTAAGGGGTATCTAGTTTTTGTATATGTGTGATAGAACACTTAAGCTTTTGAGCAATTTTATTCAATTCCATGCCGTCATTGTTATTTATTGATAAAAAGTGTTAATAATACTGACATTCCTTAACTTTAAACTTAATTTGCAACATAACATGATATAAGCAGTCCATCGCAAGCGATGATGAAAGCAATCTCAGACGTGTGCTCTGCACTCTCTGGTGTGCGCGGAGGTGACTGTAGAGTCAATCCTAGAAGTCAGAATACATAATCAGGTAGGCATGCTGGTGTCAAGCTTGTTGCATGTCGTTTCTTGTGACTCACTGTCTTTCTCAGCTATTCGGGTTCCTCTTTTTGTTACAGCGCCACATTTGGCGATCTTGGCAAGGATTCCCAGCACTTTGGTGTCTATATCGAAGCATTTCAGAGTCACTTTAAGAGTGTCTTTAAAGCGTTTTTCTGTCCACCAGCTGAAACGTCTGCCCCTTCAAGTTCGCCATTCATCAACTGTTTTGGGATGCGTTTATTAGGCATTCGAGCAACTGACCGACCCATCTCATTGGGCCTTCTGCAACAGGGTGTTGATGCTTGGGATCTTTGCTCTTGTGAGGACTTCGCTGTCTGGAATTTTGTCCTGCCAGTTTATTTTTAGTATTGTGCGTAGACAGCTTGTGTGGAAATGGTTTAATTTTCTTGCTGTCTGCTATACCTGTCCATGTCTCGCGTCGCAGCGTGGTTCTAACGTAAACTTTCACTGTTCGCCTCCCTTCCCATTAATGTCCTTTATCTAAGAGTCCTGACGTTGGCTTATTTATCTGTCCGCTATGTTTCGGCCATGATTCCATCAAGTACTATTCTTTTTTTATTTGAAATAAAATAAATGATTAAAGACAGCACTTTGCTGATTTGTTTGTCCTTCTCATTAAACAAGACAGCACAACAACAAATCATTATTTAAAAAAGTTTGTTAAGTGTTGCTATCGTCCATTGTTTTCATTTTTAATTTGTCACCTCCTGTTTGTTCGTTTGTTATAAAGGCCTGTTGTCAAACTGATGCTGTATCTTGTCATGTTTTTTGCTTAATTTGTAAACTACGTACTTTATAATTACGGTTGCCAATCAAATAGTTCTAATAGGGTCATATTATACTGATATGTTCTCTTCCCGTTTCGAGTGTTCATTTTAATTTAAATTTTTAGAGATCTTTTATCTCAGGGAGGTGAGATCGAGTTCCTAGTCGTATCGGAGATGGACGAAACATAGGTCCCGTGCTCAAACCGTGCACGTAAGAGAACCACTTGTTGCTGAAATTCAATAAGAGCAGAATACAGAGTCAATGTCCGGTTAAAAGAAATAAAATATGTAAGAAAATTCATTTAAAATTTACTATCTTCAAATGACATCGGTGACCACCGTCGTTACTGCAAAGTCCGAGCACTGGACGCCCGTATCTGCCTGTGTAAGACAGAAATCGGATCAAATAAACAACCTGCTGCCTTGTAATTCGGCTGGGGACAGTCAAAGACCGACAGAGAGCGAACCCAGTAAACGCTGGTTGAAATCGGACACGTCGCCGAAGGATAAGCATCAGAGCCCCAAAAGGTACTGAAGATGTGACGTAAAACAAACGTTCTTGGCAAAGGTTGTTTATATATCACAAGAAAATGATAAAATGGTCGAAATAACAGAAGAGAGAGAGAGAGAGAGACACAGAGAGAGACAGAGAGACAGAGAGAGACAGAGAGAGAGAAGAGAGAGACAGAGAGAGAGACACAGAGAGAGGACAGAGAGAGAGACAGAGAGAGGACAAGAGAGACAGAGAGAGACACGAGAGAGACGAGAGAAACAAGAGAGAGAGACAGAGAAGACAGAGAAGGAGGACAGAAGAAGAAGGAGAGAAGATCAAACAAAACTATACAAGTTACCGCCTGTAGCACCGCTTTTTAGAGCGTGTAGGACAGTGTAACAAGAGCCTGAGAATTTAATTTTCGCATGGCTAGCCCTTTAGCTGCTAAGGACGTATATATACGTTTTCCCATTCACTTCTAAAGACGCATTAACACGTCTGTTATTACCTCTCCTATGTGGGCTAAAGACGAGTTAACACGTTATACATTGCTACTGTCACTGCTATAAGCGTACATTTACGTTTGTGACCTAGAAACAAAGAGTAGCTATTTTTAGCTCAGCCTTTGGAAAGTATGTAGCAACGAAAGGGCTAGTGCAGTCTGGTGTCTGCGCAGAATATAAGGACTAAGATGGTATGATAGGGTCACAAATGAGGAACTTATGGAGAGAACAAGACAGCTTTAGTAAACCAAGGGGTTAAAAAAGACACTGGCGCTGGATAGGACACACTTTGTGAAAACCTGATGGGAATGTTCTTTCCTGGAACCTGCAGGGACAGCTAAAAAAATGGGAGGCCGAGATATACATAGAGACGAGATTTGTAGGCGGAGATCAACAATATAAAGAAGAGTTGAGGGGAGCGATGGAGATAGCAGAGATAGGAACATGGCATGTGTGTAGAAAAGAATAGGCACAATCTGGGTTAAAGAGAGAGACAGAGAGAGAGAAAGAGAGAGAGAGAGAGAGATGGCTAGTGCAGTCTCCATGAAGCTGATCAGGTTAGGATTTTTTATGAATGCCCACAACAGAAAAAAATCATTGGCCTTACAGTGAGTTGAACAAGGGTCTCCTGCATGGAAGCCGCGATTTAATCCATTCGGCCCCGCCTGCCCAGCGTGTTTGTAGCACGTTGGACGACGGGTGATTAGCCCTCTGTGAGTAGAGGTTCAATTCTGGTTCAGGCTGGCAGAAAAGCCAGAGGTTCTCCAGATTTATGGTGCTCGTGGCACTGAACCAAAGAGTTACGATGTCCATGGCACCGCGCCGAAGAGCTAAAGCTCAAGTGCTTCTGGATCGGTAAAAAATCAGCAGAAAAATCGAAGAACACATGGTTATTTACCGAAGTGAAATGATCATGGGCAAACCAATCAATCAACCAGTTTATGAAAAGTAAGGAAGGATGTTTTGAGCCCTTTATGTTCCTTTGATGACACGTGCATTGGATCCACTTTACCCAGACGGATGCAATCAAGCGTATCCGTGTTATAATATCGACCATATTTGTTGCTAGCAAAAGTTCAAGGCTATTTGGTCCATTCAATAAATATGGATATTTTGGTAAATTGTTATAGAAGACGGCCAGTTATCTGGCTGGTCTATGGTTACTGAACAGATGTCACAGCACTCCGGGCAGGCCAATAGGTGCTCAATCTTTCTCAACAGATGTCGAGAGGTATGCTTACCGATGATTGATTGATTGATTGATAGATAGAACCATCATCATTGCACTTCGATGACTAACCATGTGTGCTCCGATCTCTTTCTTACACAGGATGATCTCAGCTACAGTGTACGAACTCCGTAGCAACGGCGAAGGTCGCTGGTGTAATTTTGAAGATGGTGAAGATATTTTTGTAGGTGTTTTATGTTTAATCTTTTTTTAATGAATTTTGCCCGGTCAGCGGCATTCCAGCATGGCCTTCTCGATTTTGAACTGCCAATGGTTCTTTCACATACACAAATCAAACATGGGACCTACGTTTTATCGTCCGTCTCCGATAGGACTAGGAGCTCGATCACACCTACAATGAAATCAAGGATCTCTGGAAAATACCCACATGGCTCCACGAGGGAGCTAACCTTGTACATTTGACACGAGAGACGAGCAACTAACCTCTATGGCACAGAGACCCCCTCATGCTGATGGCTCCTGTGAAATATTAAACTGAAGGAACCTGTGGTTTAGCGGGTTAATCGGTCCACCGTCGTTCGTTAGTTGGGAAGGTGGTCATTTCTGTTGGATCAGTAAAAGGGCAACTATTACGATGGTTACGTTAATTAGTTGGTCAGTATTTAGTTCCAACCGATAGGATCATAGGGAAACGAGGCAGATGAAGACAGTGAGAGAATATTCTGGACAGACTGGCTTCATGGCACGACAGAGTAGCATCATCAGAACGGATAGACATTACTCAGGACATGTGTCTGTGAAGATCCACTATCGACTACGCCAACTGGTATGGCACATGATGATGTTGAGTTAGTCAATAAAATATAATATATGCACACAATGTAGACCCATCGTTAATCTGTTCTCTTTGAACAGATAATTAAGCGTGTGAACATTACTAACGATAAAATGGAAGAATGCAGGAAAGATGTGTGACTTATCACTCTCCGTTCCTCATAGAGCATAGGACCTCAACAATTATTTGTCTCTTTTCCCAATCTCTGGCTGTTTACTTTATTCTTCTCCCAGGATACTAGTTGGCCAAGTTTTCCAGTCTCTGACTATTTACTTTATTCTTCTCTCAGGATAGTAGTTGGCCAAGTTTTCCAGTCTCTGACTATTTGCTTTATGGTCTTCCAAAATAGTCCAGCACCCTGCAGTTACTTTTTTTCCCATCCAGAAGCACTTGAGCTTTCAGCTCTTCGGCTCGGTGCCATGGACATCGTAACCTTTCGGTTCGGTGCCACGAATACCGTAAATCTGGGAAATCTGTGGCTTTTTCTGCCATCCCGCGGAATTAAACCCGCACACACAGAGGGATAGTCACCCGTAGTCTAAAGCGCTACGAACACGCTGGACAGACGGGCACCTGCAGTTACTAAAGAAGACTCCGCCTCCATGTCTCCTTAGGGCTCCCCTTTTCCATTTTTTTGTGGGTTCCTCCCGAGTGCTAGTATCATTCGACTGTGTCTTCCTTATGATTTATCTGATCTATAACGCCATTGACCCAGGGTCATCATGCGTTATTGTCCTGTTCTTACCCACAGATCTGTGTTTCCTACTCTATCATACCATCTCAGTTTAAGAATCTGCCGAAGACATCCGTTAACAAACATTTGACTCTTATGTCTATTTAACTTGGTGACTCGTCATGTTCCCGAACCTTTACAGCAAACACAGACTTAACATTTGAGATGAATATCATGAGTTTTATTTTCCTAGTATATAACATTATAATGTAACACTGTGTGCAGGACATCAAAGGCTTGCAAAATATCATGATGTTAATTGTCAGACAACCTATGCATAACCTGAGCATTGAGTCTAGACAAGACCCTGACAAGTAATAATAATTCCTCTCGTACCATTATACGTTACATAGGGCCTGCAAGCAATTTCTCCATATTGCTCTGTCCTGGACAACTTATCAATCTCTTCCATGGAACTGAGATCGATATTTCTTGCCTCTCTCAGCAAAATTCGTTTCAAGGTCTCCTTAGGTCGCCCTCTCTTTCTTGAACCCTTTGCATCCCACTTCAATGCCTGCTTGGATATTATTTTATCATTTCTCCTCAAGGTGTGCCCAACATATCTCCATCTTCACTTTCTTATAACTGTTGTCACTAGTGGTTTACCAGACATTTCTCTGATTTCATCACTTCTCCTGAATTCGTTCCATTTTATATTCATTATTTTTCGCAGACATCTATTTTCAAATGCTTTCAACTTGCTTTCTATATCTTTAGTCATTTTCCAACTCTCGCTGGCATATGTTAGAATTGAAACAACTCTCATTAACATATGTTAGATTGATACAACTCTCGCTGGCATATGTTAGGATTGATACAACAACTTTCGCTGGCATATGTTAGGATTGATACAACTCTCGCTGGCATATGTTAGGATTGATACAACTCTCGCTGGCATATGTTAGGATTGATACAACTCTCGCTGGCACATGTTAGGATTGATACAACTCTCGCTGGCATATGTTAGGATTGATACAACTCTGCTGGCACATGTTAGGATTGATACAACTCTCTCTGGCACATGTTAGGATTGATACAACTCTCGCTGGCATATGTTAGGATTGATACAACTCTCACTGGCATATGTTAGGATCGATACAACTCTCACTGGCATATGTTAGAATTGAAACAACTCTCGCTAGCATATGTTAGGATTGATACAACATTTGATTTGAAAATTCGTAATTTAGTACCCGTATATATACTTTATAACTTGCAGTTCCATATTTTATTTAGACTTTTGTTTCAATCACTCTTATCAACGATTTAGATCATTCTTATTGTGATATATAAACAGGCTTTGACAAGAACGGTTAGAACGTTGCGCCTCCGTTAGACTCCTCCTAGTGTTGGACGAGCACACCAGAAACCGACATTTTGTGCCTACATTTACACTTTAAAAAATAGATTTTGCTTTAACAATTCATTCCCTGACAACTATTGCTTTAACAATTCATTCCCTGACAACTATAGCTTTGACAATTCATTCCCTGACAACTATTGCTTTAACAATTCATTCCCTGACAACTATAGCTTTAACAATTCATTCCCTGACAACTATAGCTTTGACAATTCATTCCCTGACAACTATTGCTTTAACAATTCATTCCCTGACAACTATTGCTTTAACAATTCATTCCCTGACAACTATTGCTTTAATAATTCATTCCCTGACAACTATTGCTTTAACAATTCATTCCCTGACAACTATAGCTTTGACAATTCATTCCCTGACAACTATAGCTTTAACAATTCTTTCCCCTGACAACTATAGCTTTAACAATTCGTTCCCTGACAACTATTGCTTTAACAATTCATTCCCTGACAACTATAGCTTTAACAATTCATTCCCTGACAACTATAGCTTTAACAATTCATTCCCTGACAACTATTGCTTTAACTATTCGTTCCCTGACAACTATAGCTGTGACAATTCGTTCCCTGACAACTATAGCTGTGACAATTCGTTCCCTGACAACTATAGCTGTGACAATTCGTTGCCTGACAACTATTGCTTTGACAATTCGTTCCCTGACAACTATTGCTTTAACAATTCGTTCCCTGACAACTATAGCTGTGACAATTCGTTCCCTGACAACTATTGCTTTAACAATTCGTTCCCTGACAACTATTGCTTTAACAATTCATTCCCTGACAACTATTGCTTTAACAATTCATTCCCTGACAACTATTGCTTTAACAATTCGTTCCCTGACAACTATTGCTTTGACAATTCGTTCCCTGACACCTATAGCTTTAACAATTCATTCCCTGACAACTATAGCTTTAACAATTCATTCCCTGACAACTATTGCTTTGACAATTCGTTCCCTGACAACTATTGCTTTAACAATTCATTCCCTGACAACTATAGCTTTAACAATTCATTCCCTGACTACTATTGCTTTAACAATTCATTCCCTGACAACTATAGCTTTAACAATTCGTTCCCTGACAACTATTGCTTTAACAATTCATTCCCTGACAACTATAGCTTAACAATTCATTCCCTGACAACTATAGCTTTAACAATTCGTTCCCTGACAACTATTGCTTTAACAATTCATTCCCTGACAACTATAGATTTAACAATTCATTCCCTGACAACTATTGCTTTAACAATTCGTTCCCTGACAACTATTGCTTTGACAATTCGTTCCCTGACAACTATAGCTGTGACAATTCGTTCCCTGACAACTATAGCTGTGACAATTCGTTGCCTGACAACTATTGCTTTGACAATTCGTTCCTGACAACTATTGCTTTAACAATTCGTTCCTGACAACTATTGCTTTAACAATTATCCTGACAACTATTGCTTTGACAATTCGTTCCTGACAACTATTGCTTTAACAATTCGTTCCTGACAACTATTGCTTTGACAATTCGTTCCTGACACCTATAGCTTTAACATTTCGTTCCTGACAACTATTGCTTTAACAATTCGTTCCCTGACACTATAGCTTCACAATTCGTTCCCTGACAACTATAGCTTTAACAATTCGTTCCCTGACAACTATTGCTTTAACAATTCGTTCCCTGACAACTATAGCTGTGACAATTCGTTCCCTGACAACTATTGCTTTAACAATTCGTTCCCTGACAACTATAGCTGTGACAATTCGTTCCCTGACAACTATTGCTTTAACAATTCGTTCCCTGACAACTATAGCTGTGACAATTCGTTCCCTGACAACTATAGCTTTAACAATTCATTCCCTGACAACTATAGCCTTAACAATTCGTTCCCTGACAACTATTGCTTTAACAATTCGTTCCCTGACAACTGTTGCTTTAACAATGCGTTCCCTGACAACTATTGCTTGAACAATTCGTTCCCTGACAACTATTGCTTGAACAATTCGTTCCCTGACAACTATTGCTTTAACAATTCGTTCCCTGACAAATATTGCTTTAACAATTCGTTCCCTGACAACTATAGTAATAATCGTGGAATTTATTTTACGTAGCCATCAACCACAGTAAACGAGTAATCGATTTCTCTTGGCACCACGTACACGTTCAGTAGTTTGCCGTTAATACTATATCTAACCAACAACTTTTCGCACGATGTCAACAAGAGAATATGAGCACCATCATCCGAAAATAACGTTGGAGATGGATCGGGCATGTGATGCGCATGGAAACTGGCTCTGACACGAAAACTGCACTGAGATGGACTCCAGAGGGTAAACGAAAACGTGGAAGACCCAAGACAACCTGGATGAGAATGATAGAGCAAGAACTGAAAGAAATGAATCATAGTTGGAACACAATACAGAGGAAGGCCATGAATAGAGAAGAATAGTGTGTGTTTGTTGTTTCCCTAAACGCCAAGGGCGTAACAGGCTAAAGAGAGAGAGTTTGACATTGCTTTCTGAACGACTACCCTAACAACTAGAGACCACTTTAACCAGTGCCCTACTTCTTTTCTGCTATACATGACAGGTGTCACTAAATGATTCATTACTTAAGGAACATGTATTTATATTGTTAAAAACAGCTATTAACGGTTACTAACAGACCCAGTGAGGTATTACACAGCGTGTTGTTCACTTTGCGATCTACTATTAAATGGTAAATTAGCTCTGGTAAACCGCCCGTGTATTGCCTGGTCCATAAGGGGAGCAAAGAATAGTAACACTACGACATATGAGGCATATCGTAAGAGGCGACTGAGGTAGGTCTTACGCACAGCCAACTCTAGATAACTAGGCCAGACAACTGACTCGGGTTCCCTGACCTAGATCAGAAAAGGGGGCCTGAAAATTACAGATGTTTGATAGAACACCGCACGCTTTTTGCAATTTTACTAAATTATGTGAGTCTATGGTTATTTATTGGTGAAAAATATTCATAATATTGATATTCCTTATTGTTAAACTTAACTTGTTGCATAATATAACTTCGATTTAGCATTTTATGTTGATTTCAAAATGAATTCGTCTATATACACTAATACTGGAATGCGAGGTTAGTGGTGTAGTTGGGGTCTGATTTCCATAATTCTTTCCTGAGTCTGAAGGCCCATAAGTTTTAGTGGCTCTGGCCTAGGGAACCTAGCTTAGTAAATAAAAACCATTGCAGAAATAGGATCTGCTGACCTACTTGTATGAGCACAGCTGGCACAGCGTACAATCCTCTTAGACTTGATAACTTAACAGAACAGAAATCTGGCAAGTGGTCGATATGAGCGCTCGAAGAAAAGAACAAAAGAAACATAAATCGATATTATTACATTAGAACTCTATTTAAACACAATAGAAAATGTATATTTAAATAAAGTAATTGAATTCACAGTTTTGAATACATAATCAATTAACAGGAAGAAAAATGTTAAAAAGGAAAACAATACTAACCGATGCATTAAGTCTGGGACAATGGAGGTAAGAAATAGAAAGAAAGTGTCTAGAAATAATCTTTTTTATATAGGGACGTGCAACATGGACATAAATAGACATTGAGGCTCTAAGAAAGGATCATGATGATGTGGTGAGAGTTAGAACTAGACAATAGATGATTGGCAAGCAGGCTTAAAGAAGTTCTAGTTGAGAGATTCTGTAGGAAAATATTAAAGGAATAATGGATAGATAGGGATAATAAAGGGTAAAAGAGGAGTTGGGAGAGGAGAAGTCAGAGAGAGGAGGAGATAGAAGAAAGAGGGAGGTAGACAAGGAGACAGACAAATTACGGAAAAAGAAGAAGACGCAGAAGAAAGAGGATAGAGAGAGGAAAAGACGAAGAAAGAGGGAGAAAGAGGAGGAGAAAAAAACGGAAGAGATGAGAAAAAGAAAAGAGAACGAAACAGTGAAAGAGAGCGAGATGTAAATAGAAGAGAGAAAGGAAAGAAAGTACAAAGTAAAATAATATTTGGAGCGAAAGAGCATGGTGAGAAAACAGAAGAAAGAGAAAAAGAGAGAATAGATAGAGAAACAGAGAATAGATAAACAGAGAGAATAGATAGAGAAACAGAGAGAAGAGATAGAGAAACGAGAGAATAGATAGAAAACGAGAGAATAGATAGAGAAACAGAGAGAATAGATAGAGAAACAGAGAGAAGATATAGAGAAACAGAGAGAATAGATAGAGAAACAGAGAGAATAGATAGAGAAACAGAGAAGAGATAGAGAAACAGAGAGAAGAGATAGAGAAACGAGATGAGAAAAGGAGAAAGAAGAGAAAAAAAGAGATGAGAAAAGAAAAGAGAAGGAAACAGAAAGAAGAGATAGAGAGAGAAATAGAAGAGAAAAGAAAGAGAAGAGAAGAGAAAAAGAGAAGAGGAGAGAAAAAGAGAGAAGAGATAGAGAAACAGAGAGAAGAGATAGAGAAACAGAGAGAAGAAGAGAAACAGAGAGAAAGATAGAGAAACAGAGAGAAAGAAGAGAAACAGAGAGAATAGATAGAGAAACAGAGAGAAGAGATAGAGAAACAGAGAGAAAGATAAAAAGGAAACAGAGAGAAGATAGAGAAACAGAGAGAAATGAGAAACAAGAAAGAAAACAGAGAGAGATAGAGAAACAGAAGAGAAGAGAAATAGAGAGAGAAGAGAAAGAGAAAGAAATAGAGAAACAGAGAGAAGAGATAAGAAACAGAAGAAGAGATAGAGAAACAGAGAGAAGAGAGAAAGAAACAGAGAGAAGAGATAGAGAAGAGAAAGAAAAGATACAGAGAAGATAGAAACGAGAGAAGATGAGGACAGAGAGAAGAGATAAGAAACAGGAAAAGAAGAAAGAGAAGAGATAAGAACGAGAGAAGAAAAAGAAGAGATAGAGAAAAAGAGAGATAGAGAAACAGAGAGAGAGATAGAGAAAAGTAGAAGTAGAAAGAAACAGAGAAAGAGATGGAAAAGAGAGGAAAGAAGGAAAGAGACAGAGAGATAAAGAAAGAAGAGAGATGAAGAAGAACAAAGAGAGAAAGAGGAATATCGAGGGGAGATTAAAATAAGAGGGGAAATGATAAGTAAAAGAGAATAGATAGAGAAAAGATGGAAGATGAAGAAGAAGACAGGAAGATAGAATAGAGAGAGAGGCAATATCTCAAATACTATGCTACATCGAAGAAAAGATCATACCACGACAACAGAGTAATTGACTTCTAACAACTGCTGCTAAAACAACGTCACGAAAATACAGCTTTCAGAACATTTGCAGCATCATTTCAAACGCTCTCACCAAACGCATCACCGCAATGTCGTCATCTTTCTACAAGTTATCGTCTGAACCACCCATCCTGCAGACCCACAACCACCTATTTTACCTCGAATCCCTAGTTCCTGTTAGATTCCACTCACTCGCTCTAGTGTCCACGTATTTATAACGAACATTTTACTCAATCTCCGTCACGTCTCTATATTGCTAGCGGCTAGGAAACAGCCCAGCAAATTCGAACACACGACTAACTATACATGTGATTTACGGATGTAGCATTTGACGTAAAAACACACGATTCTTCACTGAAATGGAACAGACACGACAACTGACATTCAATTATTCTTTTAGATATCAATAATTACAACTGAGCATTTAATATCTTTTTCGTCACAGAGTATATAAACAAACATGAGGACTATAACTGTGATTTGATTTCATATTTAAAGTTGATCATAGTGTTGATAGTTCTGTAGAGTTTTCATCTACACGTGTGTGTGTGTCTTCATTATATAATTTATCGGTAATGAGTGCATTAATGAGTAAGTATACCGTTTACAAAGTAATCTTCTTCTTCTTTGCGTTCGTTCTTTACGACCAATTTTAATCACTTTTTGTGATATGTTTGATCTTGCCAAGAACGTGTATACGTTGCATATTGGTTTGGTAGGCCCCTAAACGCTTAGACTTCTACACGTTTAGGACATGTGCATCGATTTCACCAAACATCATTCGTCGCCTCTTACGACATGCATGACAGGTAACAGTGGTTCTATTCTTTACACCCATATTTGGGCCCCGGCAAATCACTCGGGCGACAAAGTAATTAATTTAGTATGTACTATTAATATATGTTAATATATAGTCATTATTTAGAATTATTACTACAATGGTCGCCCGGTGTTGACAGGGCTTGCAAGGGGGGAAAATAAACTGCAACCTACAAGGCCTGTCGTAAGAGGCGGCTGAAAATAAAAAAATCGTTTCAGAAATCTGAAGTGTTGGTCTACTTGTAGGCACTTAACTGGCACAATGCACAATTGCTCTGAATTATCATCTATTTTAAATAACTCTTTTTTTTAAATATCCTTTTAAATAAACTTTTGTTTCATTTTTGAAATCGTTTTTTTCTTTCTTATCTCAATACTATATCTTATCTTCACACTTTTCTTATCTTTACATTTTCTTATCCACACTTTTCTTATCTTTACATTTTCTTATCTTTAATTTTCTTATCTTTACATTTTTCTTATCTTTATATTTTTCTTATTTGTACTCTTTCTCATCTTTACTATTTTCTTATCTTTACTCTTTTCTTATCTTTACTCTTTTCTTATCTTACTCTTTCTTATCTTTACTCTTTCTTATCTTACTCATTTCTTATCTTTACTCATTTCTTATCTTTACACTTTTCATATCTTTACACTTTTCTTATCTTTACACTTTTCTTATCTTTACTCTTTCCTTATCTTTACTCTTTTCTTATCTTTACTCTTTTCTTATCTTTACACTTTTCTTTATCTTTACTCTTTTTTTTATCTTTACACTTTTATTATCTTTGCACTTTTCTTATCTTTATACCTTTGTTTTACACTTTTCTTATCTTTACACTTTTCTTATCTTTACACTTTTCTTATCTTTACACTTTTCTTATCTTTACTCTTTCTTATCTTTACCTTTGTTTACTCTTTTCTTTATTTACACTTTTCTTATCTTTACACTTTTCTATTTACTATCTTTACTTTTCTTATCTTTCACCTTTATACATTTTCTTATCTTTACACTTTTCTTATCTTCTGTTGTATCTCTATTATGTTGTCTAGTTTTCAGATTAATTATTGATGCTGGATAGCAGTACAAATATAATGGAAAAGGAATCGATTTTCGTTTTATTAAATGCACTTTTTCTGATGTGTTTCCATTTCTTTTTTCTACTTTTCTCTAATCCTGTTTTGCTGCATAGCGTCAGGATAAGAAGAGATTTCTAGATTGAGTTTTGGTGTGCGCTTCATAAACAGTGTTTTTCGTCGCCTCTCTTATCTCTGAGGTCCACAAATGTATGAGATTTCCATTTCTAAATACGTTTATGACTTTTATATGGGCTATATAGAGTTAGGAGTCCCCCACCATAGGTACCCGGTTCGCTCCATATTGGAAAGCGGAGGTGTGACTTGGGATTAGCTACCCACCTGTCAAAAACTCAACTATGAAAACCACAACCAAGATATGAGAACTTGCAAGGCCTTGGTTGAGGACTTATACTTCATTAGAGGCGAACGCAAAGAAAGAAGAAGAATATTAATCTTGAATTCCATTTTAATACTCTTACTGTTACTGTCTACAAGTGTCTTCTGCAACTAGCCTCGCTCTGTGTCACACAGTTGGGTCAGCTAGTCTTACTGTCTACAGTGTCTTCTGCAGCTAGCTCGCTCTGTGTCCACAAGTTGAGTCGCTAGTCTTACTGTCTCAAGGTGTCTTTGCAGTGTCTTCTGGTCAGCCAGTTTGTGTGTCACGTCGTATGTCTACAAGGTGTCTTCTCGTAGGCTGGTCTCAGCTCTGCTAGTTCGCACAAATGTTCAGGGCTCTGCTGTCCAGTCTAGCTTACTGTCTACAAGGTGTCTTCTGCAGCTAGCTCGCTCTGTGTCCACACAGTTGTTGTCGGCTAGTCTTACTGTCTACAAGGTGGCGTCTGCAGCTAGCTCGCTCTGTGTCCACACAGTTGTTGTCAGCTAGTCTTACTGTCTACAAGGTGTCTCTGCAACTAGCTCGCTCTGTGTCCACACAGTTGAGGTCGGCTAGTCTTAATGTCTACAAGGTGGCGTCTGCAACTAGCTCGCTCTGTGTCCACACAGTTGAGGTCAGCTAGTCTCTATTAGAAATCGAGAATATAAAGTGAATATCTGCAATAGAGCATATACAGGGAGCGGCAGCAGCTAGTTGTTAGTGAACTCGTCTAGGCTGGTGGTCTAGGTTCCATTCCACATTGAGCTTGAATTTTTCAGACCATAACGGCTTCTCAAGTCGACCAGCGTCAATAAAGTACCAGGAAAATAAAGTACCAGGAAAAAAAGTACCAGGAAAATAAAGTACCAGGAAAATAAAGTACCAGGAAAATAAAGTACCAGGAAAATAAAGTCCCAGGAAAAAAGTACAGGAAAATAAAGTACCAGGAAAATAAAGTACCAGAAAATAAAGTACCAGGAAAATAAAGTACCAGGAAAATAAAGTACCAGGAAAAGAACTGGGAAGTAAAGGTGGCCGGCATGATGTTGGCCACATCAACCATTGTTTGCTGACATTCAATGGAAAAAGGGGCTAACACCGAATTTCCATATATACGACGTGGTTTAAAAAAAATTCCTTTACTAATGACCTGTAGACAACAGAAGCCAACCCCACTTCTCAGTGGTGCCCCCTTGAAAATGTTGACCTGGAGGTCCAAGGCTAGCAGGGCTCTAACTCAATTGGAGGATAATCTCCACTTTGTAATATTTTAGAAGACAGGATGGGAGGGAGAGGGGGTCTACTTATGGAGTCGAACCCGAATGAAATGCATGCAGAAACTGGATGGGCTTTCCTACTGGTCTGTAGCGCCTAAATATCACAACGAACTCGTGTCACTTATAAAATACCGCCCGTGTGTTGCTGGACTCTCAAGGGAGCAAAGAATAGTAATACTGTGACCTACACGGTATGTCATCAGAGGTGACTAAGGTAGGGGCATAGGGAAAGCTTCTCTGTTAAATAAAAACGTCGCAGAAATTGGATGCACTGGCCTTTTCTAGTCATATAACAGGCACAACGTAAATCGCTCTTATGCTCAGATTACATACAGATCACAGATAGTGGTTAACAAGTGGTCGATATGGAGCGCTAGAAGAAGAAGAAGACTTACAAATAATAACATTTGGTTTAACAAATTTCCGATGTTGAACAAACCAAGCAGAAGAAGGAGAAAAGCCCACTCTTTGTCAACGATATATGGTTTAAACCAAAGAAAGTGGGTACATGTGGCTGCAGTTCACTGGGTTAACCAACGAACAGCTGATACATTTTACAACTTTCACTTCACATCATCTCAGTGTTGGCATTTTGTTAGTACGATACTGAAGAGTACCATCTGCAAAATCAATATGAAACCACGCAACCGTTTTAAACGAATACCTGCGCAATTTTTTTTTTTTTTTAGATTAGTAAACTATAAATATAAGATGGCAGGGTCCCAGGATGCAGAGGCAGAGGTAGACCAAGAAGAAGATGGCTACAAGATATTAAAGAAACCATGAATATGACCATCGACGAAGTGGGTGAACTGGCTAGAGACAGAGTGAATTTCAGATGTGCTACAAAGAGAGCAACATCCTATAAAGGATACGCACCTTGATGATGATGAAGTTATAAATTGGTATGAAATTTTCTTCTATTCAACAAGAGATTGATTGAATGATTGTTTGATTGATTGAATGATTGATTGCTTGATTGATTGATGTGTAGTTTCGGATTGTTTGATCATTTTTGTTGGTTTGGTCAGCCAAAAATTGTGGGAAAAATCATGGTTTTGGTTAGGTTAAATGTTACTATTAATATGGAGGTGTTGAATGAAGTCAAGAAACAGAGAAAGCTTATCATCCGTATAAGAAAGAGGCAGTCATCATTTTTCTAAAATGTGATGAGAAAGTGAGGTTTATAACAAATTGTAACAACCGGTAAAAATCGAAGTTTCCGTGTCTCGCTTGTTAAGACACTTCCCTTCAGGCAACCAGGTCTACTTCCAAACTATTTAAATCGCTGAATTAATTCCACATCAATTGTAATGTCCTCATCTAACATGCAATTATCAATAGACAGAAGAGCTTTTCCGTTATGCTCAACTCTCTCACGATGTATACTTTTGATGCAAGCCTGTCCCTTTTCCCATTGACGCAACATACACGCAGGAAGACACGTTGAACTACGATAGAAGAAAAATAAAAATAAAATGATATAATCTAACAAAATAAATGGAAAAAAATATGTGAAATACTAATCAACAAAAGAAAATATTTATTGTTATCTAATCAGAAGATCCATAAAAAGTCTGCCAGAAAAAAATATAAACACAACACCACACATTGTGTGTGTGTAGGAACAACGAGAAAACCAATTTGTAGTTTTGTAACACTGCGTTGTTTACATTCATAGCCTAGCAACGCTACAGGGGGAGGACTAATTGCTATTAATTATATTCATAATTTGTAACACTACTACTTAATGTGTGGTAATCTTGGTGTACTTTAGGACAATTATTATCTGAATTATTCCAGAAACAATACTGTCTTTCTTGTGTGGGTCACCACCTAATTGGTGCCGGGGCCCGAATATGAAGCAAAGAATAGTACCAATGCACCTACAAGGCATGTCGTAACAGGCGATTGATTAGGGCCCTAGGAAGCAGACACAATATCACTACATCTCCCTCCAACACTTCTATAAAGAAGTAAATGTGGAAAGAAGAAGAACACAAGATCACTATTTCACTCCAACACTTCTATAAAGTAAATGATGGAAGAAGAAGATAATATTTTATATATTTTAAAAAGTAAAGGAACCCTTCATACCCCCTGGTATATAGAGCAATACAGTGTTAGGCCTGTATTTTTCTTTGACTGTCGGCACACGATGGGTGATGTGGTCAGCATCACGCCGGCAGCTTTACTTTCCCAGAGCATGTCTGGTACCCAGTTGAGGCTTGGTCGACCTGAGAGCCGTCGCGGGGGAAAAAATTCCACGCGCACTGCGGAGTTGAACCCAGACCACCAGCCTTGAGAAGCGAGTTCACTAACAACTACGCTACCGCGGCTCTATTTATATATTAGTGCAAGTATAAATATTCAGTTCACACTTCTTTATAAACAAAAACAATTTTTTTTTTAAAATACAACAGCCATAAACAGTAGCTTAAACAAAACTATCAAATTACATTTACCGTTTATACTTCAGCTGTTGTACTTCCTGTTTTCTGATGAACACTTGTAAAAACACATCTTGTACTATCGACTAAAAGAAATTGTAAATGTCAACCATTTTCCTATGGATGAAAAGAGTAATTCCGGGTAGTGATGCCATCGAGTTAAAGTGGAAGTACGGATAGAGCTATGTTCTTGAAGTGTGTCCCAAACATGTTGGATGATCAAGCGAGTGGGTTCAGAGATTGGTAAATCGAATACAAATTTATCGATCTAAGCATTCAATAACCAATGAACTGTCGGGTGCAGCGTCTTACAATGATAAAGTTGGCATTGTATGGCCTTTTTTCGTCTTTTACAGATAGGGCAATTGGCAAGTGCTTTACATGACAACTTCTGAGTTTTACTTTCTCTCTGTCTTTACAGAGGTCAATTTACATGTGTTTTACTGTGACAACTTCTGCGTTTGTGCTTGTCTCTCTTATCTTTCGAGCTCAACCAAGTCTGTTCTTTATCTTTAGCACAAGCTTCTCTATTTGTGCTTGTCTCTTGTCTTTACTCAGCTCAATTGAAAGCTTTTTCTTATAACTTTTGAGTTTTTGCTTTTCTCTCTTATCTTTCAGCTCATACCTAAGTCTCTTGTCTCTCTTATCTTTCAGCTCATACCTAAGTCTCTTTCTCTACCAGATTATCCAAGCTCCAATATGCTGTGGTGCCGGGACCCATAAGGAAAGCAAAGAATAATAACACTGCGACCTAGAAGGCATGTCGTAAGAGGCGACTGATGTAGCGGCTCATGAAAGCTACCCTAGTAAAAAAATCGTTGCAGAAATCGGAATGAGCTAGCATTCGTATATGCGTTTAACTGGCACAACGTGCAATCGCTCTTATTCTCAGATCACATATAATTCACACAGAGTCGTTAACAATTGATCGATATAGAGCGTTCGTGAAAGTAGAAGAAGAAGAAGAAGAAGAAGAAGAAGAAAAAGACTGCACTTTTGCACAATGTCGCTTTCCACACAATTCTATCATCAGCTCGGTTTTCCCATGTGCTGGAACCGATATAAAGTTCTTATATGAATATTGAGCAGTGGTCTGCCTTGGTGCTTCTTCCTCCGAAAGTTCACAGAACAACATTTGTTTTTGTATGCAACAATTTTCCATTCTTCTCATATGCCCTATTCATATTATTCTTCTACTGCTGAGCATTCCCATGATGGAAGACAAGTTTGCCCTTTGCAGTACTTCAGAGTTTGTAGGTTAATTAACGTTGGGATTAGTATTGGGAAATCAAGAATCAGTGTATTAAACTTACAAATCTAAAGCTGTAGTTAAAGCTACAAGGGGTCTCAATGGTGAAGTCGTTAGGACGTTTGCCTGTCGTTCTGAAAGTTATTGGTTCTAATCTGGACCGAGTCACCTGTGCGATTTTTAATGAGATCCGAAGGAATTTTGCGGTGGGGGAGGGGTTTACGGAATTTGTGCTCTGTACAACAATCTTGGTAGGTGATGTGCCATTTATGATGACAGAGGCGGGGCCATATGGGGAAATCCGATGCAATTAAGTCAATGCTTCACCATAGACCATTTATCTGTGATTAGTATTGAGAAATAATGAGTCAGTTATGCTTACAGTAATAAATACGAGATTAGTATTGAGAAATAATGAGTCAGTTATGCTTACAGTAATAAAGACAAGATTAGTATTGAGATATAATGAGTCAGTGTTGCTTTAATTGTTTAGCTTTATATCTGCTGGGCTAAAGATGTGACTCCAGTTTTAAAACAACGAGTCACCTTAGTTTTCTAAAGTGCTAAAGATGTGACTCATTTTGATAAATAATAAGTCACTTTATGACTTGTTATTTCTTTATTTAATGTAGCGTCTTACCGAATGAATTAGAACGCCGGCTCCCATTTGGAAGATTGACAGACTGACATAAAGACAGATAGGTACTTATTTAATTTCACAGACGGACAGGCAGGCGGACGGGTGGACGGAATGACGTTCAGGTAGACAGAAGAACGGATGGACGGAGTGCAAACAGAGGAACACACATACAGACAGACCAAACACAGGAGCAGACATACAGACAGACCAAACAGACAATCAAGACAGACAAGATAGATACAACTGAAATTAGATCGAGGGAAAAAGTAAACCCTACACACACATTACGCACACACACACTACACACACACACACAATACACACACACTACACACACCCTACATATACATTACACACTAAACACACACTTCAACCCTGCACACACTACACCATACACACATACACACTACACATACACTACACTCTACATACACACTACACATACATTACACCCTACATACACACTACACATACACTACACTCTACATACACACTACACATACACTACACCTTACATACACACTACACATACACTACACCCTACATACACACTACACATACATTACACCCTACATACACACACATACATTACACCCTACATCACACTACACACACACTACATCAGAAAATAAACACACACACATAGCACACACACACTACACACACAACAATACAACACCTACATACACACTACATATACATTACACACTAAACACACACTTCAACCCTGCACACACTACACCATACACACATACACACTACACATACACTACACCTACATACACACACACTACACATACACTACACCTACATACACACACACCTACACATACACTACACCCTACATACACACTACACATACATTACACCCTACATACACACTACACATACACTACACCCTACATACACACTACACATACACTACACCCTACATACACACACTACACATACACTACACCTACATCACACACACACTACACATACACTACACCCTACATACACACTACACATACACTACACCCTACATACACACACACTACACATACACTACACCCTACATACACACACTACACATACACTACACCCTACATACACACACACTACACATAAACTACACCCTACATACACACTACACATACACTACACCCTACATACACACTACACATACACTACACCCTACATACACACACACTACAGATACACTACACCCTACATACACACACACTACAGATACACTACACCCTACTACCCCACACTACAGATACACTACACCCTACATACACACTACACATACACTACATCCTACACATACGCTACACATCGCTAAAGATTACATCACACTCACAAATATTTATATTTCTATAATATATCCTATAAACAATTAATATAGAAATAAAAGCAACCATTATTATGCATGTTTCAACAACTCTCTTTATGCTCTCCTAATTGCCATCATCGCTATGCATTCACACAAAATCAAATATTTACTGACATAAACCATCCGTTATAAGCAAACATGTTGGTAAGCTGCAAGAAACGAATTGCACCTTAATTAGGATTGTGTTAATAAACAAAATGCTTACAGTAAATGAAGACATCCGGATAGAAGTGGGTACAACATCAATACCTAATTTCAATTCAAGAAACAACAAATAAAGTGGTTGGCTGACTAGAATTTCATCCAGAAACAACAAATAAAGTGGTTGGTCTACCAAATTTCATCAAGAAACAACAAATAAAGTGGTTGGGCTACATAAGCAGATTACCAACAGACAGTGCACATCAAAGAGCAATGTTACTCCGGTACAGTGAATACCAAGCAAAAGGCCTTCCTCGCAAAAGGTGAATCATACAGTGGCGACTCGTCATTAAGGGTCAGTGGTGCCGGGCCCCACCAAAAATAATGTATAACGTGAATTTATTATTTTATAAATTAAAATATAGCAACCAAAAACCATGATTTATCCTGGAGAAAATGTCTGGCTCCCACCAACAAAACTGAGCACGAGCCGCCACTGGAATCATATAAATAACAGTAGCTGCGAAAAACATTGTTTATGAAGGGCATCTCTTGTTATCTTGACACTGCGAGACAAAACACGATTAGAGAAATGAGGAAGGAGAATAGTCAATGAAGACTAAAAGTGATGTTGACATGGGTTTTTTTTCGATCCAGAAGCACTTAAGCTTTCAGCTCTTCGTCTCGGTGCCATGGACATCGTAACCCTTCGGTTTGGTGCCACGTACACCGTGAATCTGGTGAACTTGTGAGTATGTTGCCAGCCCGTGGAATTGAACCGCACTCACAAGGAGGTTTGTCACCCGTCGTTCAACGCGCTACGAACACGCTGGGCATGCGGACATTGTTGAAGTTTGTTACATCAGTACTATCCATATTTTTATATATTGGGGCGCATATGAGTAATAACTATGAGGGTCGCGTGCGCCATGTAACAATTGCAATAATAATATTTATTGGTTATTGAACTGGCGTAACAACACTCCAGGCAAACCCATATCAGCTCAGTATCCCCAAACAGATGTCGAAGGTATATTGATGGGTCAATGCCGTGAAACAACTACAACATCAGTTCTACTTGTATAGCGTATAATACTAAACTCACTAAATCACTGGATTGATTCAACTACAGTTTTAATGTACTCATCCAACAGTAGGTCGTCAAGAGACTGAAGAAGATCTCCTTATCCATCCAATCGATGCTTTCGATGCAAGCATGTCTGCTATCTCGTTGCTGCAAACACCCTCATGACCAAGACAGTAGATCCACGAGAGTCTCTGGAAGCTGGATCATCTGCATGCTCTTGCACAAACATAAAAAAAAACGATTTTTGTTAGATCTTCGCAGCGTCTCCATCTATTGTCTCCGAGCCCATCATGTTTCAGTCTTCCTCAGCATACTCATGAGTCATTGAGAAAACATGCATTGACAAAAGTATGTTTCTCCAGCCTTCAAAAGTATGTTTCATCGCTTAAGTTAGTACCATGGTTTCCATAGTGAGACTGCTTGCAGTCACGGCAAAACCACCACTGTCTTCCTGCACAACATCTCCTCCGACTTGAGCAGTGAATGCCCATGAGCTCCGCATATGTCGAATCAATGAACCATCTGTATAAAGCATTAGACGTAATAGTGGTAGTAGTAGTAGTAGTAGTAATAGTAGAGGAAGAAGAAGCAGTAATAGTAGTAGTAGTAGTAGAAGCAGTGATAGCAGTAGTTGTAATAGAAGCGGTGATAGTAGTAGTAGTAGTATTATTAGTAGTAGTCGGAGTAGTAGTAATGGTAAGCTTTGAAAAGTAATCGCAACATTATTTGTTTGTATTGAAGCGCATCTGAATGTACACTAACATTTCTTTATGTCAACGTTGTATTCGAATTTACTTAAGACTTTCAATTACGAATACTAAATTATAAATTATTAAAAGATATGTTCTTAAGACTTATGAGAATCTCATGGAGTGCTAAAGTAACAAATGTTGTGGTGTTCAATGAGGTCAAGACACAGAGAAAGCTTATCAATAGAAAGAGGCAGTCATCATTTTTCGAGCATGTGATGAGGAGGGAGGTTTAGAACACATTGTGAGAACCGGTAAAATTGAAGGGAGATGAGACAGAGGAAGACAGAGAAAATGTTGGATAGCCCGACTTCATGACACGGTAGAACGTCAACATCTGAGTTGATAGCAAACACCAACGACAGAGATTTGTGGAGATTCATGATCGCCTACGAAACCGGCACGGCACCTGATGATGATGATGTTCTTAAAAGGTAGAAATGAAAGTTATAACCAAATCTATAAAACCTGCTTTGGCGACCATTGATATGCATATTAGTGACTGCTTTGACTACACAGTGAAAGAGAATATTATAAACACATCTAAGAGATTTCTGCTCACATCTTCTTCATTGCTTAGCTGTCATCACATCATCTGGGAACTCTTACTTCTTGCTTACATTTGTAATCTTATCTAAAGTGTACCGCAAGTTAAATTTGTTGGGAATGTCCGCACTCGTATCTGTTATGTATTCGTGTTGTATTAAAAGTAGAATAGCTCAAGCGAAAGCATCTTTTATGAAAATGAAAATACACTATGCGTGAATTCACTACCAATGACACTGCGAAAACGAATACTCCAGTGCTATATTGATCCAATACTTCTGTAAGGCAGCGGATCACGGACAATAAATAAACAATCAATACGATCATTGGAAGCCACAGAGATGTGGTTTTACAGATGAGTGCTGAAAATTCCATGGACAGTGAAGAAAACAAATGAGAAGGTTTTAAATCAGACCTACACACAAATAAACCTTATCAAAAGAATAAGAATCCGACAATCAAGGTTCTGCAGGCATATAATGCGAAGAGAAGGTTTAGAACATTTGGTAACAAAGGTAAAATTCAGGGAAGGAGAGATCGTGGAAGACAGAGGGAGAAGATGTTGGATGGCCTGACATCATGGTTCGACACAAGATCGACGTCAGAACTGATTACATGCTTCAAGAAGAGAGAGTTGTGGAGAGACATAATCGCCTACGCCGGTAGGCATGGCACTTGATTGATTCATGTTTTACCTTTCAGTGTTTAAGGTATGCAAATAGTTCTTGCAGGATTTGTTGAGTGATCCCTGTTTTGGTGTTTCCTACCGTTTGTGGTATTTCTGTTGTCCGTCGTTAGCGTGGATATATCTTTGGTCTTAGAAAAGCGACATCATCAACGCTCTAAGAGAAAACATAAGCTCTGAAGATTTCAAAGATGAAAATAAAAGGTATTCTCTATCTCGGTTGCGCAAGTTATGTATACCGATATGTGCGGCAAGACGGAGAAGCGATGAGAAACCCAGTAGATACATCAACCAACACAGAACGGGAGTTGTTAGTCTAAACACAATGAAATACATGATTGGGATGAGATGTGTCTTGATGGATGTGCGAGGTGTAAGCATGTGAAAAATTGCCTGAGGTCATATGTAACATTTAATGATAAGAATGTAAAATATAAAGATATGAATGGAACATATCTTGATATGAATGGAACATATACAGATATGAATGGAACATATAAAGATATGAATGGAAAATATAAAGATATGAATGGAAAATATAAAGATATGAATGGAAAATATAAATAAATGAATGGAAAATATAAAGAAATGAATGGAAAATATTGATAGAATGGAACATATATTGATATGAATGAAAAATATAAAGATATGAATGGAAAATATATAGAAATGAATGGAACATATAAATATATAAATGGAACATATAAATATATAAATGGAACATTTAAAGATATAAAGGTAACATATAAAGATATAAATGGAACATATATGATATGAATAGAAACTGCTTGAAGATATACAGATATAAATAGAAAATATAAAGATATAAAAGTAATATATCAAGATATGAATGGAACATATAAAGATATAAATGGAACATATACAGATATGAATAGAACATATACAGATATGAATGAAATATATAAAGATATGAATGGAACATATAAAGGTATAAATGAAACATATAAAGATAAGAATAGAGAAACTGCTTTGCAGGTCATATGTTGATTATAAAGATAGGAATGAGCATATAAAATATAAATGGAATATATCAAGATATGAATGGAACATATCAAGATATGAATGGAACATATAAAAATATAAAGGAAACATATAAAGATATGAATGGAACATATCAAGATATGACTGGAACATATCAAGATATGAATGGAACATATAAAGATATAAATGGAACATATAAAGATATAAATGGAACATATCAAGATATGAATAGAGAAACTGCTTTACAAGACATATGTAACATATAATAAAGATGCGAATTTAATACATTCACGTTCTGATATAAAAAATTATTTTTCTAAAAATAAAAATCGTTGTCACGTTTCCAGCGAACCATAAATATATATTAATCGGCCTATAAACGACACATCCCTCTCTGTCCACACATTACTAATTGACATATTCCTTCCCGATCAAGCATAACATTCGCTTTTGTCTCTCACACCCTCGTTCTTTTATTCCCTTTCTTTCCGATCATTAACTCCATCTACTCTATCCGTTAATCAATAATCAATGAATAGATTTAATTTGATTAAACTTATTCACCCGTTTCTCCCATTCTTCACTGTCATCGTTTTCATTTATATATTAGCTACCCTTTCTATTTAATCAGTGAAATAAATTTTCTGTGAATCAGGCTTTCCCATTTACATAATTTGATCATACATACATGCGTTTGTATATTCTGTTGTTACCAGTTTTTCTAAGAATTCATCAATCATTTTGAAAATATATTTCTGTTTCAAATTATAAATCAATTATTTTAGATCTTTCTTACTTCCATTACCCCGTTTATACCTCTTTTAAATCAGATTCTTCCTTTTCTTCTTCACCTTCTTCGAACTTTCCATATCAGCCATCTTGTTAATTAAACCATTCTTTGTGATTTTATGTGATCTTAACATGGCAATGACAAGTTTTACAATCTGTTTGTTTCAAGAATATAAAACGTTCTTTAGTTGTAGAAAAAAAAAGGACCTTTCATACCTTAGTACATGGCAATACAGTGTTAGGCCTGTATTTCATGACCGTTAGACGCGATGGGTAATGTGATCAGCATCACGCCGTCGCCTTTACTTCGGCATGTCTGTACCCAGTTGAGGCTGGTCGACCTGACCGTCGCGGTCGGAAAATTGTTCTTTAGTTGTGCCGTAATTGGCGCCCAACTACCCCATTCCATCCCCCAATAGTGTGACGTTTGGTGCACAACAAATTAAGAAGGATTGTACGTTGTGCCAGTTATGCGCTTACAAGTAGGCCACCACATCCGATTTCTGCGTCGCTTTTTATTTACTAGGTTAGCTTCCCTTAGACCCCTACATCCGTCGCCTCTTACGACATGCCATGTAGGTCAGAGTGTCGAACTCTGCAACCTTATCGGGGTGGAGGAGGTTGTTCAGCAAAGTACAGAGCTGACATTCTGAACGCGCCCATAGAGTGTGACCGAAATGAGGATTGCCATTTACTCCAATCCGCAAGAATAGCTAGATCACAAGAAATTGTATTAAAGATTGCAGTGGTCAGATACGAGCAGCACAACAGACTTATAAGTAGACTCATTAATCAACATCGAACTGGTACGGTTAATCGCTGGATACTGTTGGAGATATTGCGAAGGAGATCGGACCACTAATGGAGGTATTGCGAAGGAGATCGGACCACTAATGGAGGTATTGCGAATGAGATCGGACCACTAATGGAGATGTCCATAATGTAATGAAAATATTCCAAATAAAATATCCAAATAGACTCGCATACATACACATGATCAACCCTTTAAGACACACTTACACCTTACACATTAATCAATCCATCCATCCAAGACACATCTTACACTTTACACATACATCAATCGATTGAACCATTGCTGCAAGCATCCACCAATTCGCATATACACTATTTCATCAATATATATATACATACACTAACACTTTACACATCCATCAGTCCATCGATTTATCAAACTGCTTCCCCCATCAATCAATCTGTCCTTCTGACAGAGGAAGCCTACTCGTCCACGCTTGGAACTTACTATACCACTGATTGTTAATATAAATAATTGCATTGATCTGCCAAGATCTGTTCTGAATATATGAAGTCGGTGAGGCATGAACTTTATACAAATGAATGACTATTACCATAGAGAAGTCGATCATAGATACTCCACCAAGTTCTCATTCTTTGCTTGCCCAGCTGTTGCAGTAAGGGATACTGTCTAGGAATTTACATATGTCTTCTTTTTTTCAAGTTCAGTATTGTTTAGTAATTTCCCTTCCTATCCCAAAGGAACTGTGTTCGTTCCTTCATGGAGCTATCAAGATATTTTTCCAGAGGTCCCTGATCTCAGTGTAGGTGAGATCGAGTTTCTAGTCCTATTTTAGACGACGATAAAACGTTGGTTCTGTGTTCAGGTTGAGCACGTAAAAGAACCCGTGGCAGTTCAAAATCGAAAAGAACAGGTTGGAAAGCCGCTGCCCGGGCAAAATTCATTAGAAAAAGATTTTATTTTAATTCCTTCAAAATATCTTCACCATCTTAAACAAAAAAATGTATATCCGGGACCCTCGCATGTGCTACGGAGCTCGTTCACTGCCTCTAAGACCTTCATGTATAAGGAAGAGATTGAAGCACGGAGCACACAATGTTACTCACCGAAGTGTAATGATGGTGGTCCTACCATCAAAAAATTCATTAGTAATTGATACACAACAGCTTTAAGGGCCTGAGCACGAAGCATAGACTTCATTGCACCTGGCTTCTCTATGTGGCTCTGTACATGTCGGCAGAAATGATATCTCACCTGCCAAAATTGTTGCACCAAGCACAAACTATGTAGCTCTAACAACTTCTTCTTCATCTACTTCGAACGCGCCATATCAACCACTTGTTTAACTACTCTATGTGATGTGTATGTGATCTGAGCCTAAGATCGACTGCATGTTGTGCCAGTTATGCGCCTACAAGTAGGTCAGCACATCAGATTTCTGTGACGCTTTTTATTTACTAAGGTAGCTTCCCTTGGCCACTAACTTAGTGGTCTCTTACGACAGGCCATGTACGTTGTAGTGTTACTATTCGTTTGCTCCCCTTGCGAGCCCTGGCAATAATGTGATGTATTTATTGTAATTGTATGCCACAATTTTCATTTTCATTTTCAATACTACCTTTATTACAACAATTTCCACTACTACTACTACCACCAACGCCACTACCACCAACACTACTACCATCAACACCACTACCACTACTCCCACTACCCCTATTACGACTACTACTACTACGACCTATATTACAACAATTACCACTACTACTACTACCACCAACACCACTACCACTACTCCCACTACCCCTATTACTACTACTACTACTACGACCTATATTACAACAATTACCACTACTACCACCAACACCACTACCACTACTCCCACTATCCCTATTACGACTACTACTACTACAACCTATATTACAACAATTACCACTACTACTACTACCACCAACACCACTACCACTACTCCCACTATCCCTATTACGACTACTACTTCTTCTTCTTCTTTTGTCGTCACACTGCTACCGGGTTGTTGCCCAGTGTCGTGGTTTTCTGTTTTGTCTTGCGCTGTTCTGGTGGCTTGTGTGATTGTTATCTTTGCTCTTTCACAGGATTCTGCTACGTCATCTAACCATCTTTTCTGTGGTCTTCCTCTTGCCTTCTTTCCCGATGTTCTGTTGTAGAAGACTCTGTATACTGTGGAGTTTGGACTACAACCTATATTACAACAATTACCACTACTACTACTACCATCAACACCACTACCACTACTCCCACTACCCCTATTACTACTACTACTACTACGACCTCTATTACAACAATTACCACTACTACTACACATCAACACCACTACCACTACTCCCACTACCCCTATTACTACTACTACTACTACGACCTATATTACAACAATTACCACTACTACTACTACCATCAACACCACTACCACTACTCCCACTACCCCTATTACGACTACTACTACTACAACCTATATTACAACAATTACCACTACTGCTCTAAATAATTCAACCGTTACGCTGCTGCAACTCCTACTCTTAAACAACATGTGTATTCATTATTCGTACTACTGTAACTGCGACCAGAACCGTTATCATCATCAGCCCTAGATCTCTAGCCAAAAATAGTGTTTGCGGTAAGCAGTAGCAATGTGATTGACTGAATCAATACAATAATATGTTATGCCTGCCTGTTTCCGGTGAAGGGCATTCACTCTCCTGGAAAGGGGCATTAATCGGTGTTATGCTGACCCACTTTCCATATTTAGTATCGATCGATCGTCTTTTAACACCAAGCACATAATATATGTCAATCTATTTAATTGCTCACGTGAAAATCTGGATCGCTTCGACTTTGAAAAAAGATTACTATGACGCCATCAATTTATGTTGCCCCATTTTTTAATTACTAACTCGGGGTCTCTGTGGTGTAGAGATTAGTTACTTGCCTGTCGTTCCAAAGAAACTCGGTTTGCTCCCTCGTAGAGCCATCGAGATATTTTTCCAGAGATCCCTGATCTCTTTGTAGGTGAGATCGAGATCTTAGTCTTATCGGAGACGGACGATAAAACGTAGGTCTCGTGTTTAAGTTGATATCGTAAAAAAAAACTCTTGGCAGTTCAAAATCGCAGTTCAAAATCGAGAAAGCAGGCTGGAAATCCGCTGCATATTCAAAATTCGTTAGAAAATTTTTTAATATTCTCACCATCTTCTATATTACATCGGTTACCCTCGCCGATGCTACGAAGTTAGTGCACTGCTACTGAGATATGGCTGTGTAAGAAAGAACTCAGAGCACACATGGTTACTCACCGAAGTGCAATGATGATGGTCATATCAATCAATCAATAAAACAATAATAATTCTTATCTTATCTTATCTTAATCACATTTGCCGTGAAGCGGGTGGGAGAGAGAGTTTTCTATCTTGTGCCAGGTGTGTTGCTCTTGACGTTGTCAATCCATGCTTTCGCAGGGACTCTGAGATGTTATCTATCCATCGTGTTCTTGGAATACCTCGTGCTCTGCGCCCTGAGTGTCGATTATTGTAGACACGTGATGGTAGTAAATGTGGTTCCATTCTCATTAGATGGCCGTTTATAACAATAATAATTACTACTCTTATTTGTTCCATCTCTTTCTGTCTTCTTCTACTTTCTTCACTTTATGATTCTCACATTCTCATTTCTGCTTCATCTCTCATGTTCTCTTCTACTTTCTGTTTCTCCCATCTGCTCACACACTGTTCTCTTCTAACTCATTCTGTTTCATTCAATCTCTCACATGTTCTCTCTCTATTCTTATCTGTTATCACATTTCCCGTTCTACTCTATGCTCTTCTACTTTCTGTTTTACTCTTGTCTCTCTACTTTCTGTTTCTCATCTCTCACATGTTCCTTCATTTCTGTTTCTCCATCTCTCACATGTTCTCTTCTACTTTCTGTTTCTCATCTCCATGTTCTCTCTACTTTTGTTTCTCCCTCTCACATGTTCTCTTCTACTTTCTGTTCTCATCTCTCAATGTTCTCTTCTACTTTTGTTTCTCTCTCACATGTTCTCTTCTATTTCTGTTTCCATCTCCACATGTTCTCTTCTACTTTCTGTTTCTCCATCTCTCACATGTTCTCTTCTACTTTCTGTTTCTCCATCTCTCACATGTTCTCTTCTACTTTCTGTTTCTTCTCTCATGTTCTCTTCTACTTTCTGTTCTCCATCTCTCATTTCTCTTCTACTTTCTGTTTCTTCTCTCTTCTGTTCTCTTCTACTTTCTGTTTCTTCATCTCTCACATGTTCTCTTCTACTTTCTGTTTCTCCATCTCTCCATGTTCTCTTCTACTTTCTGTTTCTCACTCTTGCTCTTCTACTTTCTGTTCTCTCTCTACATGTTCTCTTCTACTTTTGTTTCTTCATCTCTCACATGTCTCTTCTACTTCTGTTCTCCACTCTCACATGTTCTCTTCTACTTCTGTTCTCTCTCCACATGTTCTCTTCTACCTTCTGTTTCTCCATCTCTCACATGTTCTCTTCTACTTTTTTCTCTCTTACATGTTCTCTTCTACTTTCTGTTTCTCCATCTCTCACATGTTCTCTTCTACTTTCTGTTTCTCCATCTCTCACATGTTCTCTTCTACTTTCTGTTTCTCCATCTCTCACATGTTCTCTTCTACTTTCTGTTTCTCCATCTCTCACATGTTCTCTTCTACTTTCTGTTTCTCCATCTCTCACATGTTCTCTTCTACTTTCTGTTTCTCCATCTCTCACATGTTCTCTTCTACTTTCTGTTTCTCCATCTCTCACATGTTCTCTTCTACTTTCTGTTTCTCCATCTCTCACATGTTCTCTTCTACTTTCTGTTTCTTCATCTCTCACATGTTCTCTTCTACTTTCTGTTTCTCCATCTCTCACATGTTCTCTTCTACTTTCTGTTTCTTCATCTCTCACATGTTCTCTTCTACTTTCTGTTTCTTCATCTCTCACATGTTCTCTTCTACTTTCTGTTTCTTCCTCTCTCACATGTTCTCTTCTACTTTCTGTTTCTTCATCTCTCACATGTTCTCTTCTACTTTCTGTTTCTCCATCTCTCACATGTTCTCTTCTACTTTCTGTTTCTCCATCTCTCACATGTTCTCTTCTACTTTCTGTTTCTTCCTCTCTCACATGTTCTCTTCTACTTTCTGTTTCTCCATCTCTCACATGTTCTCTTCTACTTTCTGTTTCTCCCTCTCTCACATGTTCTCTTCTACTTTCTGTTTCTTCCTCTCTCACATGTTCTCTTCTACTTTCTGTTTCTCCATCTCTCACATGTTCTCTTCTACTTCTGTTTCTTCATCTCTCCATGTTCTCTTCTACTTTCTGTTTCTCCATCTCTCACATGTTCTCTTCTACTTTCTGTTTCTCCATCTCTCACATGTTCTCTTCTACTTTCTGTTTCTTCATCTCTCACATGTTCTCTTCTACTTTCTGTTTCTCCCTCTCTCACATGTTCTCTTCTACTTTCTGTTTCTCCATCTCTCACATGTTCTCTTCTACTTTCTGTTTCTCATCTCTCACATGTTCTCTTCTACTCTTCTCTCCATGTTCTCTTCTCTTCTGTTTCTCTCTCTCACATGTTCTCTTCTACTTTCTGTTTCTTCATCTCTCACATGTTCTCTTCTACTTTCTGTTTCTCCATCTCTCACATGTTCTCTTCTACTTTCTGTTTCTCCATCTCTCACATGTTCTCTTCTACTTTCTGTTTCTTCCTCTCTCACATGTTCTCTTCTACTTTCTGTTTCTCCATCTCTCACATGTTCTCTTCTACTTTCTGTTTCTCCTCTCTCACATGTTCTCTTCTACTTTCTGTTTCTCTCATTCTCTTCTCTGCTTCTTTTACTTTCTGTTTCTCATCTCTCATGTTCTCTTCTACTTTCTGTTTCTCCCTCTCTCACATGTTCTCTTCTACTTTCTGTTTCTCCATCTCTCACATGTTCTCTTCTACTTTCTGTTTCTTCATCTCTCACATGTTCTCTTATACTTTCTGTTTCTCCATCTCTCACATGTTCTCTTCTACTTTCTGTTTCTTCTCCTCACTTCTCTTCTACTTTCTGTTTCTTCATCTCTCACATGTTCTCTTCTACTTTCTGTTTCTTCATCTCTCACATGTTCTCTTCTACTTTCTGTTTCTCCATCTCTCACATGTTCTCTTCTACTGTTCTGTCTTTCACTTCTCTTCTACTTTCTGTTTCTCCATATCTCACATGTTCTCTTCTACTTTCTGTTTCTTCATCTCTCACATGTTCTCTTATACTTTCTGTTTCTCCATCTCTCACATGTTCTCTTCTACTTTCTGTTTCTTCCTCTCTCACATGTTCTCTTCTACTTTCTGTTTCTCCATCTCTCACATGTTCTCTTCTACTTTCTGTTTTACTTTCTCTTCTACTTTCTGTTTCTCCATCTCTCACATGTTCTCTTCTACTTTCTGTTTCTTCCTCTCTCATGTTCTCTTCTACTTTCTGTTTCTCCATCTCTCACATGTTCTCTTCTACTTTCTGTTTCTCCATCTCTCACATGTGCCCTTCTAGCCCAGACTGGGGCACAAACCCTCAACCAAATCATCGCAAGTCTCCTTATAAATCTTACAGCACATTCTGTGTCTTTCATATATCTTTAATCCATGTCTCCATGCCCGTCTGCCCAGCGTGTTCGTTGCGCGTTGGACGACGGGTGACAATCCCCTGTTAGTGTGGTTCAATTTTGCGGCCTGGTAGCAAAGCCACAGGTTCTCCAGATATACGGTGTTCCTGGCACCGAGCCGAAGGTTACGATGTCCATGGCACCGAGCCGAAGGTTACGATGTCCATGGCACCGAACCGAAGGGTTACGATGTCCATGGCACCGAACCGAAGGGTTACGATGTCCATGCCACCGAGCCGAAAGCTCAAGTGCTTCTGAATCGGAAAAAAAATCATCTATGTCTCCACATTTCGTTTACGTGTATTTTTAGACATCCCTCTTTTCATTTTCCTTTTGAATTCTAGAAAAGGGCACTTCTAGTTATGTTCCAATACTCTTTTCTCACGCTGTGACCTATCCAGCATCCAGCGTTTTTTCTTCATGTCCTTGTTCCCTGGAATGTGTCTCCTTCTACTCCTAATAATATAATGATTCCTCTCCTACCGTTATATGTTACATATGGCCTGCAAGCAATTTCTCCATACCGCTCTATCCTGGGCAACTCGCTCAATCTCCTCCATGAAACTGAGACCGATATTTCTTGCCTCTCTCAGCAAAGTTCGTTTCATGGTCTCCTTAGGTCGTCCTCTCTTTCTTGAACCCTTGCATTCCACTTCAATGCCTGCTTTGATATTCTTTGATCATTTATTCTCAAGGTGTGTTCAACATATCTCCACCTTCTCCTTCTTATAACAGTTGTTACTAGTGGTTGACCAGACGTTTGTTCTGATTTCATCTCTTCTCCTGAATTATAAAACAAATTCTACACATAATGGCCCCTAATACGTGTACAATGTCTATTTATTGGTTATAGTGTGTGAACAGCAAGATTTCACCATGCACTAAAAGCTTGTGTAAGGACAGCACGGAGAAGAGATTCAAAGGCTGACATTAACGATTAACAGAAGAGCTGGAGGGAGTTGCAGAAGACAACTAAAGATAGGAAGACATGGTATGTGTTGGTTGAGGGCCTATGTTCCAGCCTGTGTTAAAAAAGTATAAGAAAGAGGTAGAGATAGAAAGGATGCACGTATGACGGTGGACACTGCTAATAAGTAAAACAGGTCTTCACGCAAAAATCAGTATGAGCGCCATACCAGGCGCCTTGAGTACGCCTGAATTCATAGCAAATGAACACAAGAAGAGTAATGAGAGAGAGAGAACAGAATCCTTCAGTTTGTCTCTATTTAGCAAATACCACAATGGCCAACAATGCGGCGATTCAGTAACCATGGCAACATAGTTCGTTTTACACTATGAAGACTTAGACCGCGACCACACAACATGATGACGTCATTGTTTCCTGTCTGTATATAGTTTTACTGACGAATCAATTCAATTCTAATCGATCCCGATTGCAGTAATTTGAAGTGAAAATGAGAGGTCACTGAGATAATGGAATAGAACATCGGTGTATGGCAGTATGGGTCACGTGAATATAGGAATGCTAGGTTAAAAAGTCCTTAATTAAACGTACAATTTGCATTATTTAAATTAGATTTCCGATCAGGTCATCTTCAGGCGGCCTTCTCGATTTTGAGCTGCCAATGCTTCTTTTACGTGCTCAAATTGAACACGGGACCTACGTTATATCGTCCGTCTCCGATAGGACTAGGAACTCCAATCGCGAGATGGTAGTAGATCTGGTTTCATTTTTCCTTACCTGGCCAACACTGTTGTGACCATCTGTTGTCTTCTAATATGTTTGATGTGAGTGTCTTTAGCTTAAGTAGTAGTGAGCTCGATCACAACCCTAGCGTAACTGGTTCAAACTCCGCGATGGTCAAGTTGGGAAGCAAATTCGTTTCCGTGGGATTTTCACGAAAGGTAAAAATAGACTTCAACGTTCAGAAAGCAATGGTAAACTACTGAACGTAAAAGTGGTGTCTAGAAAAATCAACGGCTCGTGTAAAGTGGTTGATGGCTCCGTCCTGTAAAGGATATGCTAAGATTTTCATATTTACTATGTTTGATGCATGGTTTGATTCCAGCGACATTTTTAATGCTCTCATTTCTCATACATGTTTGTTGTTTTTTAACAAAAGCCAACTATCACGTGACTTCACATTTGACGTAGTTCCTTATCTGTTAAAAACAGCAACATGAATCCAGTTGGTAAATCTCAAAGATAAAAAAATGTTGATGCATGTACAAGTCATGTTGGTCAAATCTTACATAGCTTGACTCTATCTGTTTCCTCTTTCTAACCTGTGACGCTATTACCGCCGAAATCAGCAACAAATGCATGTCATTCTCTTCTGTTCTTGTGTCCGTTTTCTGTTTTGTTTACCAGACGTGATACATTTCTTTCAGTTCATCTTCTTCTTCGAACCCCTGAAATTATGAATTTTCACTCTTTTCCTATATTGGGAGAGGGAAGGGGCACCCGCCGTTCTTTAAAAACCAGAAACCTCCAACAGCTCCAGGCGTGTAGTGATATGCTTAGTGTTGCAGAAACCTCCCAATTCAGCTCCCAGGCGTGTAGTGATATGCTTAGTGTTGCAGAAACATCCAACAGCTCCAGGCGTGTAGTGCGATGCTTAGTGTTGCGGAGACTCCTACCCAGGTAGGGTTCATTGGTCATCACTGCAGCATTCTCCCATTTCTGGCGCGGTTGAAGCTCTAAAACCATCACTTATTGATCACGGTGGGAAAAGAAAACGTGGAAGACCAAAGACCACTCTTCGAAGAACCATCCAACAAGAAAGTAAACTATTGGGATGTAAAACCATACAAGATCTCCAACTGCTAGCAAAGAACCGTATAACATGGAGATCTAAAACCTCTGCCCTATGTGCCACCTTTGGCACGAAAGGAACAAACTAAGGCATGTGATTATAGTCCAGTGAGCAACTTCCACGGTTCTTCTGTTCTCCTGTAAGTCGATTTTGGGTCGTCCACGCTTTCTTTCACCCTCTGGACCCCATCTCAGTGCAGATTTCGTGACATAGTCTCCTTGCCATCTTCGTCGTCTCTCTGTGATGATGGGGATTCATATTCTTTTGTTGACACTTTGTAATCCAAATACTCGTAAGACCACTCGTGCACAACTTGTATACAATTTAGTTACTGCCTGTAATACCTCTTGTTAGGGGATGTAGGACAGGACGAAACATGTGCATGTGAAATTTAATGGCTGCATGCTAGTACAGTCACCGAGAAACTACTCAGGTTAGGATTTTTCTTCATGCCCTTGACAGAAAATACTCATTGTTCTTACCGTGGATTGAACCCTATCTCCCGCATAGGAGTCTCGATCTAATCCATTCGGCGCGACAGAAAACGTGTATGACAGGTGGAAAGTGTGGACTTATCCAGTTTTCTAATCATAAAATGAACTTTGACACACGGGAACTAAATCCCGAACCAGTTTAGCTAAGCTATGTAGTATCTCGCTCTCTCTCTCTCTCTCTCTCCTCTTATATATATATAGCATTAATCTGCATCTATATGATAGTATTCTTTACCTTAGACATTACTTCACCATTTGGGGACTCAGGTTCTAGGACGATGGACATCCACGTCAATTATTCTAGAGTGTAAGGGGGAAGGTAGTCAAAATTCATAACAAAAATATTAGTCGGTAGTTTGTTACACGAAAATTGAGAAGACCAGATTCAGATCCAGTGGCGGCTCGTCATTAAGGGTCAGTGGTGCCGGCCCCACCAAAAATCATGTATAACTAATGTGTAAATACTAATATATAAGTTAACCCAAAACAATGATTTCTCCGAAAATATTTGTCCTGCCCCACCATCAAAAATGGTCACGAGCCGCCACTGTTCAGATCAGATTCTTCAGATCATACTGACCCCATGTCAAGAAATATTAATTTCTTATAAATGTTTAAACTATAGCTAGTTATCAACAGCCAATCACTATGTTACCAGTGTCAAACATGGTCAATAACAACAGCTAAAGAGCGGAAATCATAACGACAGAGATGAGGTGTCTTAGAAGAGCTGCAGGTGTGACAATAAGAGACAAAATTAGAAATGAAGAAATCAGAAGGAGGCTGGATGTGAAACCAGCAATGCAGTTCATAAAAGAACAAAAGATTAAATGAGTTGGACACCTGCCAAGAATGCCCTGATATCGTCTACCACAGAGAGTAACACAGAAAAAGTATAAAGAGTACAAAGCAAGTGGAAGACCACGCAAAAGATAGAACAGCGGCATCAAGAGCGGCATTAAGAAAATGAGTAATGGCTTATAAAGTGCATTAGAACAAGCACACACAAAATCACTACACCCTTCCCCCACTCCCTGCCCTCCTCCCCAGCCCAACACTTCTATAAAGAAGTAAGTGGTCGAAGAGAAGAAGAAGAATCACAATATTTCATCAAAACCATTTACAAGGGGTAGGGGTTAGGGGCACTTAGTTAACCCCCATCCCAACCACACATGCTTCAAAGTATGTACGCCCATGTCTAGAACCTGATAACTGCAGAATGTACAGAGGTTGGACATGTATAGCTACTTAGACTGTAAGCCTTAAGGGAACAGACCTAGTATATTTCTGTGTTTGCCGTCATTCTCCTATAGGGTACGTCACACATTCTGCGTTTCTCTCTACCATATTTATTCCACACTATTACCGATATAAGTAAATACTGCAGTAAAACTAGGTAGCAATGGCGAAACACGTAAAACCAAAGTAATGTAGTTTTGCAAAATATAAAAGCAATAACAATACACAGCAATGTTTCGACCAAAGGCCTTTATCAAGAAACGGATACAACAGAAGTGACGAATTGTGAAGAAGTGAAATTCTTCACTTCTGTTGTATCCTTTGCTTGATGATGGCATTTTTGTCGAAACGCTGCTGTGTATTGTTATTGTATTTGTATTTTGTAAATCTACCGTGTTGATGGCTACGTCTTTGGATATCCCGATTTCATTTCAAATCTACCAGTACTTTGTTTTACATGTTTTTCCATTATTCCACACTTTGCACTTTCCTTTGAAACATTCAACTATAACATCCAATGACCTCTACCTCTTCTGTTTTTATTACGGAACCGATCCGTTCCACCAATTGAATACGTCTTTGTAATTTCGCCCCAGGGAGATCTTCAAACATATCATCTGTCTCCCTACGTCAGGTCTTATACCGAACACTCCCCGGATACTAAATGTCGTTCCGACGTGTGTAATAAGTTTCAGAAACAAGCTTAACGCGGTCTCGTAAGACGAACCATACTTAAATATTTATTAGAATTAGCGACAAATATTCAACAGGAATATTCTATTGTCTAGTGTCAGGAATTTTCTCAAGGTCGGTGCATAATGAATGCTGGGATATTTAAACAAGTTTGTATTATGATTGATTTTATTCAATATTTGTTGAGTCAATATCTCCATATCATATGCTATCGATAATGATATGCGAGGGTGGAAGGAGGAGGAGGTGGGGTGGGGGGATAGTTACGTTAGTAAAATAAATATAGAAATAAAATGTCAAGTAACCTTTAAGGACATCAGAAATGGGCATAACTTCATGCACCGAATACATCGAAAGACAACAAATGCAGTGGTGTGACATTTAATGGAATGAAATACAACCACCAATAACAGCATACAATAAAAAGAGGTCGGGTACTAGAGCTAAGGGTAGACCAAGAAAAAGATGGATAGACAATATCAAGACCACACTACATAAACACGAATATAACACAATAAGGGTGACTCATCTGTCCCTAGAACACAAATTAAAGCTCCCATCCCTACGCAATCTCCAGCCAACTACATCTTCCGCCTGAATAGAATAGACAATAGTAGCCTTTTCAGACTTTAGAGATGGAAGTGCCTGTTACTTTTTGTTTTTAGTTCTTTGTTTGCAGGAGAACACAAAAACGTTGCAGACATTCATCAATAGATGCCTGCGCAAGATACTCCGTATGTGATGGTATGACAGGACTACAAACAGGGAACTCTGGGATAGAACAGAGCAACGGCAGGTGGAACAAGAGATAAGGAGCAGAAGGTTGCTATTGATAGGACACGCACTGAGAAAACCCCCTAACAGCATCATAAAATAGGCTCTCCGATGGAACCCCCAGGGCAATAAAGGTAGGGAAAGACCTAAGAACACCTGGAGACGCGAGTTGGAGATGGAATGCAAGAAAATGAGGAGAGAGTGGAGAGATGTGGAAAAGATGACCTTGGATAGGCGGGATTGGAAGGCCTTGGTTGCGGACCTATGCTTCCCTAAGGGCGAATGAAGAAGAAGAAGAAGTGTGCAGGAGATAGGAGGGCCTATTCCTTTCTTCACGTGGGGATCGTTGAGCGTGGAATTGGAAACATGACTCCTCGTGTGTCACAGTCGATATGCGAACGCTTATGCATTATAGTCTCGTACTAATCCGTGAGACTATACCTCTACAAAACGATCAAACGACTTGACGACTAAACTAAACGAAACTAATAAACGAAACTAAACAAAACTAAACAAAACTAAACAAAACTAAACAAAACTAAACTAAACTAAACGAAATTAAACAAAACTAAACAAAATTAAACAAAACTAAACAAAACTAAACAAAACTAAACAAAACTCAAACAAAAACTAAACGAAATTAAACAAAACTAAACAAAATTAAACAAAACTAAACAAAATTAAACAAAATTAAACGAAATTAAACGAAACTAAATGAAACTAAACAAAACTAAACAGTCAGATGGTTTTCTTTTCAACTGTACCGTCGTTTTCTTTATTTTGTGCTGTCGTTTTAAACTATTGTATCGTCCTTTTTTCTACTCTGCTATGAGAATGAAAATCGTGGCATATCTTTTACATGACGTAGCCATCAACCACAGTAAACGAGTCGTCGATTGTCTAGGCACCACCAATACGTTCAGTAGTGTGTCATTGCTTTCTGAACGGTGAGGTCTAATTTTTAACTTCTTTAAAACTCCTACAGAAACGAATTTGCTTCCAAACTTACCCATCGTGGGGTTTGAACCAGTTACGCTTGGGTTTGTGATCGAGCTCACTACTATTTGAGCTCACAGACTCTGCTATAGATGTCTTTGTTGTATCTATGGTTTTTGTTTGCAAACCGCATCACCATGTTGCATACTCTAGTATATATTTCATTACTGTATGTAAAAATAACAGGCAATTACATCTACAATAGATAATGTGACTCAACACAGAACATATTACCTGACAAACAAACATTGCCTCGTAGACCACTAGGTCAAAGGTGATGATATATATATATATATATATATATATATATATATATATATATATATATATATATATACTCTAACAACACAAGAGGAACTCTTATAGCTGAGAATCGTCGGGCCGTTGAGGCACAGAGACAACGAGCTGCGCTGAAAAGCAGAACACACAACACCAACATATCTAACCTTAATCGTGTATGTTTGTAGAAGGCATAAGGCATGCAGTCAGTCCCTCAGCCCCCAGGTGGCTGACCAGACAGTTTGTTTGTTTGTTTAGTAGGGATTAAAGCCTCTTTAAGCCGAGGCACGCCCCTTTCAACCTAAGGCCTTGGTTATATCAGAGCGTGTAGGCCAACAAACATGAAAAATAAGAATTAACTCCTTTCGGAGAATCAAGACAGTTTGTTTGTTTGTTAAGTAGGGGATTAAAGCCTCTTGAAGCCGAGGCACGCCCTTTCAACCTAAGGCGAACCTTTTATTGGTTATATCAGAGCGTGTAGGCCAACAAACATGAAAAATAAGAATTAACTCCTTTCGGAGAATCCAAGAATGGTAAAACATAAATCAAGACAGTTTAGCTTAGTGTAGCTTATATACTTTATTAGCAGACAGTAGTATTGCGCACTAAATATGCATGTGTTCAACATAAGCAAGAGTGACAATACTGGACGAGACCTGACGTAGCAAAAACCAAGGTGTAGTGACGGCGTAGTAACGAGAGAAGAAAGATAAACAATGGACACGGACAGACGTGTGTTAATGTGTCTGCCGTTATAAACCTCAATAAAGATGAAAGAACTTAATTGAATCCTGTTTGTTCGCTATATCGTACTGTCTCGAGTTTTAGTATGTAAGGAACACCATCTATAAAATCAAAGCACCACATCGGAACACAACAAGGACAGGGTTCTGTGGCCAAGGACATTGTACTACCAAATTGCAAGATAGGACAGTGTGATACTAACACTACAAGAAAGAGATATATGTAGGCATTTATAAGACGTTCATGTGTGTTGTTTATACAACCAGGCCTCCCCTTCAACCACCACGACCCCACCCGTAACTACAACATGCTACTCTCACCTGTGGTACAGAATTGTGCTCGAAGATTGGACTCTTAGAGTCACCTCCGCACACACCAGAGAGGTGCAGCAACAAACGTCTGAGGCTGTTGTCATCATCGCTTGCGATAAACGTCTATTATTATTAAATATATATATATATATATACACATCTTCATCAACAAGTAGCTTGTCCCTTCCAGAACTTGACTCCCATGACAGCAGTCCTGAAAAACTCACTGTTCTGTACAAGTTGACTGGCGTCAGCAGCAGTTAACCTCAGATCGTCAATGATATCTTGCACCCATCGTCTTCTATATCTTTCTCTCATTCTTCTTCCAGGCACCATTCCTTCCAAAATTACTTTTTCAAGCACTGATGTCGTTTGATGTGTCCGAAATATTTAATTTCCCTTGTTTTTATGCTTTTTAATAGCCAACTCTCTTTAATATCAAGCTGTTGCAGAACAGAAGTTCTTTTCTCTGTCCATGATATTCTAAGTACTTTTCTGTAGTATTTGCATTCAAAGGTATTAATGATCTTCTCTGCCGCTTGTCAGTATATATATATATATATATATCATCAAATCATCATCAAGGTGCGTATCCTTATAGGACGTTGCTCTCTTTGCAGCACATCTGAAATTCACTCTGTCTCTAGCCAGTTCACCCAGTTCGTCGATGGTCATATTCATGGTTTCTTTAATATCCTGTAGCCATCTTCTTCTTGGTCTGCCTCTGCCTCCTGGACCCTGCCCTCTAGTATTGTTCTTTCCAGGCCATCGTGACGCTTAATGTGACCAAATTATGTAATTTTTTTGTATATTATGTTGTTTATCAGCCAATTGTCTTTAACATTTAGTTCTTTCAGGACATCACTGTTCTTTCTTTTTTCTGTCCATGGTATTCGTAAGATTTTTCATATAATGTGTTTCATATAGTTTACACATGAACTAAAGTAAACATTTCGTTTACGTTTACCAATCATCTGAACAGCAATCCTGTCGTATTAATTAGTCGTATTACGATGACTTGATCAGCTTGATTTCCCTAGTCTCATCAGACGGTGACCGGAAACATTAGCAATTATAAAATGGTCTCGTTTAACAGCAGCTCTCTAGTCTCTACGTCTGGAATAGAATGCCAAAAACATCTGTAATTGTCTCTGCTACTTGTTTGCATCAAGCAGAATTGACAATTATATGCAGTGCCATCTCGCGATGATTTCTGTATTGTTTTTTCTCCTAAATATGCTGCAGGAGTCTATGTGGCTAGGGGTTAGGGGTTAGGGGTTAGGGGTTAAGCTTGTCCTTTCGTTCCGAAGGTATTGGATTCGAATGCTAATTCGCACGTGTGGTTCCAGGGACTCGCGAGGGGAGCAAATGATAGTAACACTGCAACCGACAAGACATGTCGTAAGAGGCGACTGGTGTAAGACCTAGGAACCTACCTAGTCAATAAAAGCATCGCACAACTCGGATGTGCTGGCCTACTTGTATGCGCATAGCTGGCATAACGCTCTTAGGCTCAGATCACATACAAACCACACAGAGTGGTTAACGAGTCGTCGATATGAAGAGCTCGTTGAAGAAGAAGAAGAATCCTCACTGCACCGTTCTGTACACGAGTGCATTTTTCTCAGAGATCCCTTGGATTGTTATTGGAACTTCGAAGTTCGTGGTTTGTGCAATGCTCTTTGCAGGTGGCATGCCATTTTGCGCAGATGCACCGATCCATATGGGGGATAAAAAAACGGAAGCAATTACGTCAATTCTTTGGTTTTATCCTTTTTTTTTGCTGTACTTCTTTCTTTCTTTTCTTCAATCCTATTTCGTCTCACGGCGCCAGGATAAGAAGAGATGTCTAGAACGGGTTTTTAGGTGCGCTTCATAAATAGAGTTTGTCATCAGCCTCAGTTAGTTATGTGGTCCACATTGTACGTGGACGATCATTTCCTTTGTATTCACTGTATCGAAGTACATTGCTCTTTTAGACGCACTGTCTGTTGATAATCTTGTTTCGTCACAAAATCATGTGTTGTTTCTTGATGAAGTTCGGTACTAATCTTGTTTCCACGTTTTTTCATGATGTTTTCATTTTAAAAAATTGTCGTTTCTTGATACTCCCAGAAGTATGTGTATACACTTCATCTCTGTCGTCACTAGTTTTCTTCTATCGTTTAATGTCAACGTCCAGGTTTGACATGACAGCATAATGTTTGGAGAAATATTATGTTCTCTCTCTTTCTCTCTCTCTCTCTTTGCCTTTTACCCCGGGTTGGGGCATAGGCCCTCAACCAACTCATGCCAAGTCTTCCTATCTCTAGCTATCTCCTGCAGCTCCTCCAGCTCTTTTTATATTGTTTATCTCAGCCTCCAAATCTCGTTTCCATGTATTTCTCGCCTTCCTTCTTTCGCTGTCCCTGCGGGTTCCAGGCAAGGACCTTTCTTGTTATATTCCCTCCGGTTTTCGCAAAGTGTGTCCTATCCAGCGCCAGCGTCTTTTAATATTATGTTAAACAATGCTTTTTGTGTTTATGGTGACATATTTACATTTTTAAATTTCATCCATTTATCAGATGATTTGATTTTTGTTATTACATCTATGTAAAATTTCGTTAATTTTTCTTCCAATAGCTGAAATAATGCTCCCTATGTTTGTAAAGTTTTTTTACTTGTTTTAATTGATGTTTGTCGATGTAGATATTGGTAGCGTTCTACTCTCTAACTTCTTCTTCTTCTTCTTCTTCGAACGCTCCACATCGATGACTTGTTAACCACTCTGTGGGATTTGTATGTGATCTGAGCCTAAGAGCGAATGTACGTTGTGCCAGTTATGCACCCACAAGTAGGTCAGCACATCCGATTTCTGCGCTGCTTTTTATTTACTAGGGTAGCATCCCTAGGGCCTACTTCAGTCACCACTTACGACATGCATTGTAGGTTGCAGTGGTACTATTCTTTGCTTCCTTTGCGGGCCCCGGCACCACATGGGCGCCTCTCTAGCGAAAGTCATTACTTCGGTTTAGTCCTTTTTTTTTCTTTTATCTTTTATCGGTTTATCTTCATCCGGTTTTATCAATTTAAGATGTTGAATTGATCAAGCAATTTAAGCTGTTGGGAGTTACCAGTTGTACAAGTAGAACTCTTTGCCTGAGGGGCAGAGTGAGAGGTGTGTTTAATCAGCGAGCCACGGGAACCATCAGTATGCATACTCTTCGATATCTGTTGGGGAGAGTGAGCACCTATGGGTCTGCCCGGAGTGCAATGACGTCAGTTTAGTAACCAATAACCAATAACCTTTTTCCTAATAATTTATTCATTGCATGTTAATTGAAGTCTGTTAATGTGTTGCTGTAGCTTGTCCCCTGTCGTTATAAGAAATAACGATTTTGCAAATCCATTCAAAATATTTGTTTGTGTCGTTACAGTTGCAAATCCTCCTGAGAGGGCGAAGGATGATAGCAATGTCGGAACTCGCAATGGGCAGTTATCACGTGAGTCTAGTTACATGTTCATGTTATTGTTATGTTATGTTATTTCTGTTATGTTTGAATATCGTGGCTCTATAATTAACAACAATGGAGATTCTATGAAAGAAGTTAGAAGAAGACTAGCCATGGCTTTCCAGAGGGTGGCCAGCATGAAGAAACTATGACACGACACAAGCACAGAAACACAAGTAAGACTTCTGAGAACATGCATATTCCCTGTGGCAACATATGGATGGGAATCGTGGACCATAATATGATAATTTAAAAAAAAAAAATTGAAACTTTTGAAACAAGGTGCTATAGAAAAGTTCTTAGAATATTCTGGACAGAGAAGAGAAGAAACAATGACATCCTACTTGACGCAGCATATCAAGGAGCATTGGCTTATAAATAACACCATGTCCAAGAAGATAAAATATTTTGGTCACATTAAACGCCACAGCGGTTTGGAGAGAAAGTTAATGGAAGACATGATTCCTGGAGCACAAGGCAGGGAACGACCAAGACGAAGATGGCAGTTGGACATTAAACTAAACCGTCTACATGACACTGGAAAAGGCTGAACTTGCAAGAGCACTTTTCACGATGAATGCGACGTTCCACATTGGACAGGTTACTACTTGACTTGATCTCTGTTTATGATTTGTTTGTTTTAAAATACAAACAGTGAACTAGTTTTAAAATATAAACAGTGAATTAGTTTTAAAATATAAACAGTGAACTAGTTTTAAAATATAAACAGTGAACTAGTTTTAAAATATAAACAGTGAAATAGTTTTAAAATATAAACAGTGAAATAGTTTTAAAATATAAACAGTGAACTAGTTTTAAAATATAAACAGTGAACTAGTTTTAAAATATAAACAGTGAAATAGTTTTAAAATACAAACAGTGAACTAGTTTTAAAATATAAACAGTGAACTAGTTTTAAAATATAAACAGTGAACTAGTTTTAAAATATTAACAGTGAACTAGTTTAAAATATTAACAGTGAACTAGTTTAAAATATAAACAGTGAAATAGTTTTAAAATACAAACAGTGAACTAGTTTTAAAATATTAACAGTGAACTAGTTTTCAAATATAAACAGTCAGAACTGTAAACCAACGGATCATGCATGTGCTAGCATGACATATATTAGACTGTGGCTTCCGATAACATTAGGTCGGCGGGCTCAGATAAATATTCTAGGAAATCAGACCACAACCGTCAGGTGACCTCGCATTCCAATATTGATAGATAAAGACAACATCATTTTCAAAACAACACAACAAGCTAAATCAAGGTTGTATTACATTACAAGTTAAGTTTAACACTAATGGATATCAGTATCATTTAACATGTTTCATCATTAAATTGCCATGTACTATAGAATTGTGTGAAATTGCAGAAAACTTACCGTGTTTAATCTCACAACAAACATTAACGTTTGTTCTACACGCCTTTTAAGCCTCATTAGGGAAGGTTATCAGGAATTGTCCCACACCAGACATCTCACCGCAAGTGATAAAAAGGAATTGGCACTCCCACATTCTGCACAGATGGGCTAAAAATGGGAAGAATATATATTATTATTATTCTGCCTTCGCCCGCTGTAAATTCAGGCGTAAGCCATGACGCTTGGTATGCACTTCTGTCTGATTTTTGCGTGAAGGCCTGCTTCTATGAATTTGACTATTGTCTCATACTATGCAGTCGAGCCATCGCCGACTTCAGATATACTTGAAAATTAGATCCTTCAAGTGTGATCTTGACAGGAAAATATTATCCGAACCACTTGCCTTGAATCCTCGTAGAATATATTCATTTTTTTTTTAAATCATCATCGTTAAAAATTCATCATTGGAAGCCGCAGTAATGTGCTTTCACAGAAGAATGTTGAAAATTCCATGGACAGCGAAGAAAACAGCTGAGAAGGTCTTAAATCAGGCATGTACACAAAGAAACCTTATCAAAAGTATAAGAATCAGGGAACCAAGGTTCTTCGGTTACATAACGTTGAACGAAGTCAGGAAATGGGCTGAGATCATAGAAATGCCTAGTCGACATTTAGTATTAACTGTTCCCATCGTGCGAAGAGAAGGCTTAGAACATTTAGTGACAGCAGATGAAATTCAGGAAGCAGATATCGTGGAAGTCAGAGGGGGAAGTGGCTGGATGGTCTGACATCTTGGTTCGACAAAAGATCGAAGTCAGAACTGATTACCTACATGTGAGTTGTGGAGACACATGATCGTCTACGCTGGCAGGCATGGCACTTGATTGATTGTTGAGATCTTAGAAATGGCATGCCACCTGCCGAGAGTATTACACAAAGCCCCAACTCCGTAGCTAAGGCAGCAATCGTAGGGTCCTGGAAAAATGCACTCGTGAAGAGAACAGCGCAGTCCAGATTCTAACCCACGACCTTCGAATCACGTGGCTAGGACTTAACCACCTTGCCATAGACGGTTCCCAACTAAAGTGATCAATGTATTCAAAAAACAATATCAGAGATGCAAGTGCAAAGCTAACACTGGACCCATAGCATCACAATACTTTGGGGGAAAAACCATCAGGAGCTATCAGGTATTAGTTATATCAGAACTATCATCATATCACTCGACACGTGTCCATGTGTGCTCCGATCCCTGCCTCAACACATCTAGCAGAATCCATCGCCCCGACTCGCCAGTTCGATGTTGATTGAGCTCTTTCCACGCCGAGTTGTGTCCTCAATGTTTAAACAGTTAATTCAAGGAAGGTAAAACAAAATCCCAACTACAATATCGCGTATTAATAAAAAAATATATATATATATTATTATATAATAAATTGAAGAAAACTGGACAACCTAAAAGAATAGCAAGGTTAAAAAATAGTAAAAGTAAAATAGTAGAAGTAAAACTAGAAAGACTTCTTATTAGGGAAGCAACTCTATGACGCAGTGTGCGGCTAATGGAATTTAACGGACTTCCGCTGTGGCGCAGTGTGCGGCGAAAAGCGTGGAAAGATTTAACCTTTCTTCATATTTTGATATGTCGTTCTTTTCGGGCTGTACCAATATCGACATCCACCTCTTTCAATCTGGTTTGCGACTATGATTACATCAGGAGTACGGCATGGATGTATCATGTCTTAGTGTGATGGACTTCATCATGAAGAAAGCAACAAGTAACACTTGAAGAGGCTTACATAAACATCATTGATTGTCAGAGTTGAAGATGGATGTTCTTCAGTCTTTTCACTGCTGACTGTTGGAAGAAAACACTAAAATATATGTTGAATCAATCCAGAGATTTATTAGTTTGGTGTTACTTGTTGTACGTGTAGAACTGAATGCCTGAGACGCAGAGGGAAGAGTGTATTTGAACATGCGAGCCACATGAACCATCAATAAGCTTCGAATAAGCAACCTTGCAGGTCGACAAGTACCACTCTTGACAATGGTGAAACGGCGTAAACTTGCGTGGTTCGTGCATGTAATGAGGCATAGCTCACTCTCAAAGACTATCCTACAGGGAACAATTGAGGGTGGAAGAAAGAAAGGAGGGCAGAGAAAATCCTGGTTTGACAACATCAAGAGCTGGTTGGGGCAGAGTTTCTCCAAACTCGCTCGAGAAGTTGAAGACAGAGATTCGTGGCATGCTTTTGTGCTGATGTCTCCACAGTGACACTCCTACGACCCTAACGGATTATGGGCTTTATTATTATTATATATTATACCCTTCGACATCTGTTGGTGGGGGAGAGGAAGGGTGGGGGTGGGACTGAACAGGTATGGATCTGTCCGGAGTGCAAAGACGTCGGCTTAGTAATCAATAACCAATAATCAATACTATGATCACAACTTATTAAATGAATAGTTTGATCATTACCTTCTTCAATGTTTGTTTCATGTTATTGTTGTCCATAGAATTATCATATTTAATTTTGTATACCTTCCTACCAATCCCCTTGCTCGGACATCCAACAGGCACCGGATCACTCACTGTACTACGCCGCACCAACTCACGGAAAACCGGCAGCAGTAGCAGCCGCGCTAGCAGCATCAGCATCGACAGTATTGACAGCTACGCCAGCGCAGACCTCGGCGTTGATAAACTGCCACCAGTAGACACATCAGAGGCGTTGCATGCATGCTCTCTCAGGTGAGTAATCTTAGTGAGTTCCATGCCAATAGACACATCAGGGGCGTTGCATGCATGTTCTCTCATATAAGTAACCTTAGTGAGTCCCTTACCAATAAACACATCAGAGGCGTTGCATGCATGTTCTCTCATATAAGTAACCTTAGTGAGTCCCTTACCAATAAACACATCAGAGGCGTTGCATGCATGTTCTCTCAGGTGAGTAAACTTACTGAGTTCCTCATAAATTCGGAGAAAGCAAAACAGAAAATGGCTGAAGCAATTATATTAAAATAAACTGAGATATATGACTGCGGTAAACTGAACAAATAGGTCATAACAAAGGGAGCTGGTAGGTAACATTTCTGCAAAGAAAAAAAGGGCATACATAAGACCCAATTAAAAAAAAAAACGTTTCGATCTGTAGGCGGCCATCTTCAAAGTACAGCTAATTAAGCATACCAAAATAAATAGTTTAAGGCCATAAAAGTCAATTTGTTCTGAAGTTTATATCTCTCTCTCTGTTTACCTCTAACTCATTTCTCATTAATTTTACCGGTTATCACAATGTATTCTATTACTTCTCTTTTTCATTATATATATTATATATTCTCAAATCCTGTTTTGCATTTCAGCGTCAGGTCCAAAAAGGAAACACCTGGAGCGAGCCTTTCTATGCGCCTTGTCTTTTTTTTTCTCTTCTCCAGTCCAGATTTATCTCACAGGGTCAGGGTAAAAAAGCATTTCTAGAACGGGCTTTATCATTACGAGCTCCAAAAAATGATTGCTGTCTCTTTTTAATATTGTGCTGTTTAATTTAATTTTACTGCATCGGGATAAAAAGACAACTTAAACCATACCCGTGTCTAAACTAGCGCCATCAGGACTGCACGAATGCTGCTACAACACAGTGATTACCGTACGTAATTAAAAAGTTGTAAAAACGTTTTTAATTGATTGATTCATTGGACCATCATCATTGCACTTCCGTGAGTAACCATGTGTGCTTCGATCTCTTTCATACACAGGATGATCGCAACTGCAGTGCACGAACTCCGTAGCACCGGTGAGGCTCCTTGATGTCATTTTGAAGATGGTGAAGATATTATTCAGGAATTTTATTTTTTAAATATTTTCTAATGAATTTTGTCAAAGCAGCGGTTTTCCAGCCTGCTGTTCTCAATTTTGAATGAGATCAAATTGAACAAATTAAACACGAAACCTACGTTGTATCGTTCACCTCCGATAGGACTTGGAACTTGATCTCACCGACACTGAGAATCAGGGATCTCTGGAAAAATATCCAAACGACTCCACGCAGGGGCGAACCTGATACCTTTGACACGAGAAACGAAGAAAAATGTTAATGGTCATGTATATCTATATATGTATGCATTAATACGATGTCTAAATTTCATGATCTCAGTTTGTCGTTCAAAATCTGTTCTTGTCATTAAAAGGTGAAGATGGAGATGAATTGGACATACGTATGTCGTATGCAAGTAGGGACATTGTCTAGGACAGCTCTCAGATGGACAGTGGATAGGAAGAGAAGACCTAGACGTCCAAAGGAAACATAGAGAAGAACGGTGGAGGGAGAGTTGAAGGAGTGTGGCCTGACGTGGAGACAAATGATAGAAAGGTAGCAGAGCGGCAAGAGTGGAAGTCTCTTGTGGAAGCCTTATGTGTCAATCAGGACACGAACAGGATATAGAAATTATAGATAGAACAAGCCGTTCATGGGACGCATAAACAGACAATCAACTTTATAATTTTGATTTAGTTTCTGTGTCCAAATTGTTCCACTGAGACGGGGGATGCAACATAAGACCCATGATCAATTTGAGCATGAAAAAGTATCCCCACATTATGCTCATAGTTCATAGTTCATAAGTAAGGTTCCAACTTCACTGCAACGGGTCACCCCATAATTGCTCCGTTCCTGTGCCAATGAAAATCACACGAAATGCTAATAACTGTGAAATGTGTCCTGTGTGAACTAATTCCAGAATGAAACAGCCGTGTACCGCCCCAAAAGCAAGCTGCACCGCATAAATGCATATGGCCGTCGCTAAAGTTGCAACACAAAACTGTTCATCACTTTAATTGCAATTCATGTAGAAGGGAACATTAATCATGACAAAATCTAGCTTTCTGCACTTGCAATATAACTGCATACGGCAGAATGAGTTTGTTCGTCATAACCGCTGTCCGCCATTTTCTGAATACACACTACAAACAAAGTTGACACAGCAAAAAGCATTCTATCTTACATTCATAGCTCACAGCGTTGCTCAAGCACTAACTCAGTAACTCGGCAAACGAAACCGAAAAATATCGGACCAAACATGGTGAAAATACGCTAACAAAGTCGTGTCCAGAATCAACAGTCCTGACTCTGAATGGCCCTCCCGCATTCCGCAATTGCTGGCTAGACATTATGCGCTATCAGTGCCAAACCTGGACGCAGCAGACACCACATGATAGAAGAAAACTAGTCACGACAGACATGAAGGGTCTTTGTACTGAATTTTATCAAGAAACAATAAAGTAAATGGTTCGACCAAATAAGCAGGTTACAAACAGACAGTGTATTTCAAAGAGCATTGTTACTCCGATACAGTGGATACAAAGTAAAAGGTTGACTACGAAAATGGTGGACCTCAGGGATAACAGAGGCGACGAAAAGCACTGTCTATGAAGCTCACACAAAAGTCTTTTCTATAAATCTATTTTTATCCTGAGAAAAATAACAGGATTAGAGAAATGAAGAAGAAGAAGACAAGAACAAGGCAGTTGAAAAGCTATAAGAATAAGGCTGCATAGTCCCAGTCTGGCGTAAATTCAGTTTTGTTTAAATTTGTTTCTCGATCTCTTTCTTTATCACGAGCATTTCTTTTATTGCTGTCTTTCAATCTCTCTATATATATATGGGATCTCTGTGGCTGAGTGGTTAAGCCCTTTGCCTTGTGAGTCGAAGGTCGTGGGTTGGAATCAGGCCCGCGCCGTTCTGTTAACGAGTGATTTTTTTTCCAGAAACCTCTAGGATTTCTGATGGAGTTACAGAGTTCGTACTTTGTGCAATACTCTCGGCAGGTGTTGTGCCATTTCTGCGGAGATGAACCGAGCCATATGAAGTATAACCCGGTGCAATGAAACCAATCCTTCGGCATTACACTACTTTTTAACACATTCTATCTAATCGTCTCCTTCTACTTTCCTCTCTAGTGCCCTTCACTCCTCTCTAGTACTTCTACTTCCATCTATTCCTACTTCCCCTCTTTAAACATATGTTCTTCCTCTTTTTTCTCTCCTCCTATTCTCCTCTCCTTTACTCCAGTTACTCTTTACTACCTTCCTCCGGTTCATGTGTCCATTATACGTCTCAGATACATGTCCCTCTTCACAACCACCCAAAGAAAACATCATCTAATCCTCTAATTGGTTCTCAATTTCTGTGAAGGACTTTCCCATCGATCCTTGAATCTCCCATTACAAGTTTTTAGTTACAGAACTTAACATAAGGAAAAAAGACATTACCTCCCTTTCTGTAAAAAATCTAAGACATTATTTCCCCTGATTTCCATTCTCAGACATACAGTCGTCATTCTCAAATCTTTATCATCAAACTACCGTCGTTATAGTAATCTTTCTGTCCATCATGTTGTTGTAAAATTGTCTGACCGGGTTGTATTGTAATTGGCAGATTATTCTAGTCGGTATTACGTTTCTTCTTCAGCGTCGTTCACTTTAAGGCTTCGGCAGTGATGCCGACAACGACAGTTGTAAACTCGAGGACGTCTACATTGTTGCACATCGTTTCGTAATTTATTTTGTTATTCTTGTCGTGTTACCGTAGCCCACAAGTAGAGCAAATAATTGTAATACTCCGACCAACAAGGCACAACCTAACAGACGTCTAAGGTTTCTTGTCGCGTTACCGTAGCCCACAAGTAGAGCAAAGAATTGTAATACTCCGACCAACAAGGCACAACCTAACAGACGTCTAAGGTTTCTTGTCGCGTTACCGTAGCCCACAAGTGGAGCATAGAATTGTAATACTCCGACCAACAAGGCACAACCTAACAGACGTCTAAGGTTTCTTGTCGCGTTACCGTAGCCCACAAGTGGAGCAAAGAATTGTAATACTCCGACCAACAAGGCACAACCTAACAGACGTCTAAGGTTTCTTGTCGCGTTACCGTAGCCCACAAGTGGAGCATAGAATTGTACTACTCCGACCAACAAGGCACAACCTAACAGACGTCTAAGGTTTCTTGTCGCGTTACCGTAGCCCACAAGTAGAGCAAATAATTGTAATACTCCGACCAACAAGGCACAACCTAACAGACGTCTAAGGTTTCTTGTCGCGTTGCCTGGGCCCAAGTAGAGCAAGAATAGTAACACTCCGACCAACAAGACATATCTTAAGAAGCGTCTAATGTAGGGGCCTAGGGAAACTACCCTAGTAAATAAAAAGAGTTGCAGAAATCGGACGGGATGGCCTACTTGTAGGTGCATAACTGGCACAACGTACAATTGCTCTTAGGCTCGGATCATATACGGATCACGAATTGTGATTAACAAGTGATCGATATGGATCGTTCGAAGATGAAGATGAAGAAGTTGCATATCTTTTCGTTATTTATATATGTATTTTTTCGTTTGATTGCTATGAATTTAGGCGAAGTCATGGCGTGTAAAAGAACACCTGAATTTTTTGTGGATGCTTGATTTCCTTATCAGCAGTGTCCCTCACTTTTCCGGTGAACCTTACTTGTCAATTAGATTCCCAAGTAAAGGACCACATTTAACCATTTAGCCACAGAAACCTTGTACTTCACTAGAAGACATTTACGTGTGATTCTCAGTCAGATAGATTGATTGATTAATTAATTCATTCATTCATTGATAGGAACATCGTCATTGCACTTTGGTGGGTAACCGTATGTGCTCGGATCTCTTTCTTACACAAGATCTCAACGACAGTGCACGAACTTGTAGCACCAGCGTTGGTCCTCAATGTAATATTAAGAACATTTTGTACAATCATTTTTTCAATCTCATTGGTCAATGTTTCTCGGGAAGCTGTCTTGTAGCCTACAGTTATTGCTATTTTAATATCAACAGTTCGGTTAGTTCTTCACCTTAAACAAGGATCTAAGTCCGTCTACGATAAGATTAGGAACCCTATGGCATCATCATCATCAAGTAGCTTGTCCCTTCCAGAACTTGGCTCCCATGACAGCAGTTCTGAAAAACTATCTGTTCTGTGCAAGATGACCGGCGTCAGCAGCACTCATCCTCAGATCGTCAATGACATCTTGCACCCATCGTCTTCTAGGTCTTCCTCTCATTCTTCTTCTAGGCACCATTCCCTCCAAAATTATTTTCTCTAGGCCCTCATGTCGTTTGATGTATCCGAAATATTTAATTTTTCTCGATGTTATTCTCTTTAATAATTAATAACCAACTTTCTTTAATATCATGTTGTACAAAACACTCGCAGAACAGAAGCATTTGTTATGTTCTCTGTCCATGATATTCTAAGTACTCTTCTGTAACATTTGCATTCAAAGGCATTAATGATCTTCTCTGCTGCTTTATTAATGTTCTATGTTTCACACGATACCACCTACACTGATATCAGTTATCTCATTAAAAAATATTCCAATCGCTCCATTCAGGAAACGAACCAAGTATCTTTAAAACGAAAGGCGAGCATCTAACCTCCCCACCATAATACCCCCAAAGTTACAAGTTATGTCTTCACCCAAAGCGATGATGTGCCTGCAAATTGTTTTCGCCTGTTTTGGATTCAGTGTGTCACATCAATGGATTCATTGCGATGATGTTTCCAGTTTCTCGTTGTTTTAAACACACTCCCTCGACTATCCTATCTATTTTATCATTTCGAACATAATATAATCAAACCAAAAATAGATAAACAGAGAAACAAATATTATAGAATCAACAATTAAATTGTAAACATCATCTATAAGAATAATTTCTGTTGTTCTGTTGTTCAAACAATTTGATAGAATTATCCAGACCTCCTCTAAAGTTTCTAGTCAATGTTCGAATGTCAAGATACAAAAAAACGTCATGGCAACCAGTAAACAAAACTATTATCTATAATTTTATGTCTGCGCTTGTTCTAGACATACTTTAAGAAAGTTCTAAATTAGGAATATAAGTCATTAGTCATTTATTTTTATAGTTCAGCGTCTCGTATTAGAAACATTTCTCTAGAATTGTAAATTACAAAATGAGAATGTACTGAACAATGGTCTCTGACAGCAACACACCAGAGAAAGCTCACCACTTGTGAAATCTTCTTCTTTGCATTCGTTCTTTACGACCAATTTTAATGACTTTATGATATGTTTGATCTTTGCCAAGAACGTGTATACGTTGCACATTGGTTTGGTAGGCGCCTAAGGAATAGACTTCTACACGTTTAGGACACATGCATCCGATTTCAGCTAAACCTCCTTACTCGCATCTTACGACATGCTTAGCAGGTAACAGTGGTTCTATTCACCCCAAATTTGGGCCCCGGTAACCACTCGGATGACTTGTGAAATGAAATGCTTGAGGAAGGTAGTGGGGGATCACCAGGAAAGATGGACTACTAAACGAGGACATCAGAAGCAGAGTGGGCATAACTACATTACTTATTTGTTATTAGTAAAATAACAGCGATGTGTTTTGGTATACGTGTAGATTGTTAACAGTACGATAGTCAAGTATTTATGTAATTACGCGTTTGCATACTAAGCATGCAATTTAGCACAAGTGAAAATCAAATCCGTATAATTTATCATTTCACACTGTATCCAAACGATTGTCATTGGCGTATGCACACACCATTTATTTTCATTGAAAGAAGTAGAAGGTATCATTTGTTCACTATGTCACATTTCTGGATGTAATATGTAATAGGGATACGCCTTTGCAAACATTCGCCGCCATTTTATGCATTACTGTAAATTTTAAACTTTGATTATCATTGTGTTGTGCTTATTCAAAATTATATAACACAAAAACAAACGTTTTTTTGAATCAACTAAGCTACCTACCAAGTAGTTAAACATGAATTCGTAAGGTCGTGATGTATATAAGACTGCCTGCACAAAATTACTGTTATACATCAGCAGTAGCGGCTCGTGATCATTTTTGTTTGGTGAGGCCAGACAGATATTTTCGAAAAAATCATGTTTTTGGTTAGGATATATTTTAATTATGAAATAATAAATACACGTTACATCATATTTTTGGTGGGGCCCGGCCCCACTTGCCCTTAATGACGAGCCGCCACTGTACATCAGGTAGATTTGTTTCAAATTAAACCTTAGTGTGTTCACGAATTTTGGAATGAGCTATATCTTCTGCTAACCTTCAATAAAGACACTGAACCCTTCTGCTCTAAACTAATCTGATACACAAGCCAACCTCTTATGCCAACTTCAATAAGGATGCGGCACCCTTCTGTCCTAATCAGTGGCGGCTAGTGCTCATTTTTGTTTGTGGGGCCAGACACAAATTTTCGGAAAAATCATGGTTTTGGGTTAGGTTATATTATAATTTATAAAGTAATAAGTTCACGTTACACTTTATTTCTGGTGAGGCCTGGCCCCAATAGCCATTAATGACGAGCCACCACTGATCCTAATCAAACCCGTTATCCAAGCGTCAGATATTAATTTCAACTTCACAGATCTTGCTAACAGCAAATGAAAAGTTATCTAATGTCAATGACCTGTTTTTCTATCTCTCGTTAAAACTTAATACTGCTAAATGACACGTGTTGCTTAGCATTGTATAATTTAGCTACCCAGACATAGACAGACTTCTTGGACGTCAATTAACAGTATAAGGACTGTACTCAGTCGTAATAATAGTCTGTAGATTATTCGGAAATCAATAAAGTATAGATCGCGAGAAAACGTCATAGTAATAATAATAAACTGTCAGATGAAAGGATATATCTATCTATCTATCTATCTATCTATCTATCTATCTATCTATCTATCTATCTATCTATCTATCTATCTATCTATATATCTATCTATCTATCTATCTATCTTTATATCTTTCTATCTATCTATCATATATATATCTATCATATATCTATATGTCTATCTATCTATATGTCTATCTATCTATCTATTTATCTATCTATCTATCTATCTATCTATCTATCTGTTATAGTACCGCCCTTTCTTTCCGGTGGGCCTACAGTACTATCTTTCCTTTGGTTACTATCGGCTATTTGTTACGGTGGTATGGTAATAATGTTGTTGATGGTGTAGCCGTTTCCATTTATCTATTATATTATCCTATCCATTGCGTATTCCACGATTGCAGTGAGTCTGGCTTATTTATTCATTCCCTTGTTGTACCATATTCCTTTCACCGTAGACTCAATTTTAGTTTCCTTCTTCGGATCCTTCTTTATCTTTGATTTATTTGACTGATTATTTGATGTTGTTGTGGGTAGATGCTTAATGATAAATCACACCAATGTAAAATGATACAAACACCATATTTCAGTCCATATTCCTTTAATTTGGATGTTAAATGCAAGAGCACATGAAACCACGTCTACTCAATGGTCATGTTTATCTTTGTCTCTCTGTTTTCTAGCAACCGTTACTAAATCGTCACTATTTTACTACACAAAGCGTCATGTCTCGTAGTTATGTGTTGCACTTCTGCTTAGAGAGTACAACACATAGTCTCAACTATTAAATATCTAATTATACTACACTAACTATCTGGATAACTGTCCATTCCTCCGCTGCCACTTGGAGGGAAGCTATGACAGACTATGACACCCCCCTGGAGACCTCGCCGTCGCCGCGACGGCGAAATCCCAAAAACGTCGCACAGGTAGAGTCCATCAGGGTTATTAGAATTGTAGGAGCTACTTAGGAACCAGTCCTACACGTCGTGAAACGTGACTCCACAACAACTAACGACAACAGCCAACCATGGTCGGAAATAAGGAATTCCTGACGTGATCTCAGGAGGACCCAGGTTGAATGAGCTACTTGGTAACGAGTCACCACACGTCGTTGGACGTGACTCATCAACTGGCCATAGGTGACCATGGTTAACATCAACAGTAAACCCTCTGTGCTCTATGCTGAAACTCAATCAATAATATCAATCAAATAATAGAAACAATCAGCATTATCGCGTGTCAGAAATGGAACAGAAGCCATATGACTCCGACGGCAACTAACAGCATTCTCAACAGGTCGTAGGATGGTGGAGGGCAGCTGACATCTGTCATGTCACTATGTCACTCTTCTCCTGTCAGAGTCTAGTCATACTATCTGAAATCTCAAACAAAAAAACAAGTTACTAACTGAACATTGTATTAAAACATCTCTTTATACTATCCAAATTACCAACAGTATCTGACCTCGGTGAGGAAATAATAACCAACTCCCGATTCCAGGGGAATGAACAATCTCTCAAAATATTCAATAATATTGCAAAACAAACATACATAATGTTCAACCAACAACATTATAAAACCTCCACGAGGTATTATTAACCATCCCCCAATCCCAGGGAATGAATGAGCTGCAAATATGAAACTCCATTATAAACGTCCATTATTCAACGCTGCTCCACTAACACCTAACCTTCTCCTGTTAAAATTTACCATCTTCTTATTAACATAATTAACACATCAAAGTGTAGGATTACGTACACGCGACGCAAGTCCACACCAAATCCGCAAATTAACAAATCATAACTCCAAGGATCCGAAACACTCGGATCGACATCATATAACCTTCAGGAGGCACCCAAATGAATAAAGTAACAATTCCAAATGTGTCAAATATTTCATTCGACCAAGCGCAACCTCGACGAGGTATTAAATTCCACAATATTCCACTTATTGTAGTCAACATTGCAGAAACTGAAGTCGATGAGACTTCAGTGTCCACTCAACAACTCAAATAGTATCAGCCACCTAATATTTGAGTTCCAATTTATATATACCAAAGGAGTAAACCTTATCGGAGTAAATTACATTCAAAAATGTTTTACATCTTTGAGTCATCATTGCAGAAACTCAAGCAAATGAAAGTAATGAACGAGACACCGGTATTTCATTTGACTCTTGCACAGGCGTACCCAGAACCTGTTCCCGTTTTAAATTCTCTTCTGTGACTCCTCTAAGGAAGGACTTAGGCCACCTTTTCTTTCTCCTCATCCCGCCATACTGACTGCTACGGTCAGGAATCTTCCGTTTAAATAACCGGCACTAGCAAAAAAAAAAAAAATAAAGAATCCAATAACCACTACAGTATTAAATTTCACACACTTGGTCAGGGAATTGCATAACTTATAGAAAATGCTCCAAGTTTTCACATCTTTTGATGTGACGGCCAGATATTAGCAGCCGAGAGTGACCCATACCATCAACTGGAACGATCACATAATAACCTGATTGAATATCAGGCTTCTGGACCACTCGATATATCTGCCTAGAATACAGGTTTTCCAATTTGTTGGTGTCCCTGTTATGGCCTATTCTGCGACGTACCAAGGTATTCAGAGGTACGATATCAATGATACCCTGTTTATTATCGTCCTTTTTGTGGAGCCGGGCTAAACGGTCACTTGCATCTCTATTCGCTTCTGCCAATTTATTTTGGTGAGAACCTATATCATCGCTCCCCGGAACATCAGGACGAAACAAATCATCAATAATAAAATTAATTGGCAATTTGGGGTGTCTACCGAAAAGTAAATAATATGAAACGGCTACAACATCAACAACATTATTACCATACCACCGTAACAAATATATCTATCTATCTATCTATCTTTATATCTTTCTATCTATCTATCATATATCTATCTATCATATATCCATATGTCTATCTATCTATATGTCTATCTATCTATTTATCTATCTATCTATCTATCTATCTATCTATCTTTATATCTTTCTATCTATCTCTATTTATCTATCTATCTTTATATCTTTCTATATATCTATCATATATCTATCTATCTATCATATATCTATATGTCTATCTATCTATCTATCTATCTATCTATCTATCTATCTATCTATATATATATATATATATATTTGTAACCGTAATGCCCCACACCCCCACCCTTTGACAGTCAGGATTGGCAACTAATTTACGTTGATGATCATAACGTACGATGGATGGTAGTTATATAATGACTAAGACATAGTCGATGATTACATCCAGATTTTATTTATGTTGTTTTCTCTGTACAATAGACCAAACACGTCCGTCCATGTCAAAGGATTCATGTCGATTGTCTCTATGTTTGTTTACTCACTAGCAACAGTTACTCAATCGTCACTCACTAACTACACAAAAGCGTCATTGTCTCGTAGTTATGTGTTGCACTTCTACTTAAAGAGTGCAACACATAGTCTCAACTATATAATATCTAATTATACTACACTAACTATCTGGCTAACTGTCTGTTCCTCAGCTGCCACCTGGGAGGGGAAACTGGCTATCCACTACATATCTATCTATCTATCTATCTATCTATCTATCTATCTATCTATCTATCTATCTATGTATCTATCTATCTATATCTATCCTATCTATACTATCTATCAAATCTATATATCTATCTTTCTATTATCTGTCTATTATTTCTATTATCTATCTATTTCTATATGCTATCTTTGTATCTGTCTATGTTTCTTATTCTTCTATCTGTCTATGTCTATCTAGTCTAGTCGTGAAGTATTGAGTGCATGTAATATGTGATGTCTAGCGTATAATCTTATACACGTCAGCATATTATGTAATGCTGACGATATATATAGTGATCACGGTATAATTATAGTAATTGATGTCAGACGTATAATTTATACACAGTAAAATATGTGGATGTCAGACGGTATAATTTATACACAGTAAAATATGTGGATGTCAGACGGTATAATTTATACACAGTAAAATATTGATGTCAGACGGTATAATTTATACACAGTAAAATATGTGGATGTCAGACGGTATAATTTATACACAGTAAAATATGTGGATGTCAGACGGTATAATTTATACACAGTAAAATATGTGAATGTCAGACGGTATAATTTATACACAGTAAAATATGTGAATGTCAGACGGTATAATTTATACACAGTAAAATATGTGAATGTCAGACGGTATAATTTATACACAGTAAAATATGTGGATGTCAGACGGTATAATTTATACACAGTAAAATATGTGAATGTCAGACGGTATAATTTATACACAGTAAAATATATGAATGTCAGACGGTATAATTTATACACAGTAAAATATGTGAATGTCAGACGGTATAATTTATACACAGTAAAATGTATGAATGTCAGACGGTATAATTTATACACAGTAAAATATGTGAATGTCAGACGGTATAATTTATACACAGTAATATGTATGAATGTCAGACGGTATAATTTATACACAGTAAAATATGTGAATGTCAGACGGTATAATTTATACACAGTAAAATATGTGAATGTCAGACGGTATAATTTATACACAGTAAAATATATGAATGTCAGACGGTATAATTTATACACAGTAAAATATGTGAATGTCAGACGGTATAATTTATACACAGTAAAATATATGAATGTCAGACGGTATAATTTATACACAGTAAAATATGTGAATGTCAGACGGTATAATTTATACACAGTAAAATATATGAATGTCAGACGGTATAATTTATACACAGTAAAATATATGAATGTCAGACGGTATAATTTATACACAGTAAAATATGTGAATGTCAGACGGTATAATTTATACACAGTAAAATGTATGAATGTCAGACGGTATAATTTATACACAGTAAAATATATGAATGTCAGACGGTATAATTTATACACAGTAAAATATATGAATGTCAGACGGTATAATTTATACACAGTAAAATATATGAATATCAGACGGTATAATTTATACACAGTAAAATATATGAGTACCGGTTGGTATAATCGATAAAATGTAAAATTAATTATATTACCGTAAAGATGTTATAATTTGGAAGCGTAAAATGAGCATGATATTTGACGACACAAACGACAAAATGTACATTGTGATTTAGAACAGTGTCTTCTGGATTCTATCTATTGTCTATTCCCAGGTCGGAGATGTAGTTGGCTGTCCACTCTTGTCGTTAAGCCTAGGGATGGGAGCTTTAATTTGCGTTCTAGGGCTAGATGAGTCGCCCTTGTTGTGTTGTATCCGTGTTTATGTAGTGTGGTCTTGATATTATCTATCCATCTTTTCTTGGTCTTCCCTTAGCTCTAGTACCCGATCTCTTTTTATTGTATGCTGTTATTGGTGGTTAGTTTAGAATTTGGATTCATGTGGAGCAAATTCCGTATCGGTACGAGATTTACCGTGCTGAGAATTGAGCACTGTTCGTTGAATACCCAGCAATCTTGCTGCGTCCTGCTGGTGAAAAAGTTAAATAGTAAATAAATAAACTGTCCCCAAATCTTTTCAGACGCCCGAGTGGTTACCGGGGGCCAAGTTGAGGTGTAAAGAATAGAACCACTGTTACCTGCCACGCATGTCGTAAGAGGCGACTTAGGAGGTTGGTCGTGTGGCTAGCTACCCCACCCAGTAAAAACACTAGATAGCTACAGAAACCACAAACAGGAAAATTCATAGCTCGCCACCCAAGGAAGAAGAAGGACCCTGCAAGGAGGAGATCTGGAAAAGATGCATAGAACGGGCTTGGAAGGTCTTAGTTGCGGATCTATACTTCCCTGGGGCTAAGGTGAAGAAGAAGAAGAAGAAATCTTTTCATACTTTAGTGTATAAAGTGCCTGTCACTTCCCATTTCTTGGCCATTGTGTGCAGGAGATAGGATGGCCTATTCCTTTCCTCTTGTGTACGAGGCGATATATGAATGTGTACTCATTACGCTAATCCGTCCTCAAATAACACTATAATTAAACCCATACCCCCTTAAGGTCGAAGGGGTGTTACAAGCCCTACGCGGAATGCTTAGAGTTTCAAGAAGCGAATGGTTTAGAAATAAAGACATCAAGGAAAAAATTGGTTACATTTTAAGTACTGAACTTCATCAAGAAACAACAAATTAAATTCTTCGGTCACATAAGCAGTTTACTAACAGACAGTGCGCCTGAAAGCGAGCAATGTTACTCTGATACAGTGGATACAAAGCAAAGGGTTGTCATCGCAAAAGGTGGACCACAGAAATAGCAGAGGCAGTGAAAGACACTATTTATGAAGCACACAAAAGATTCCGTTTTAAAGCTGTCTTCTTATCCTAACGATGCAGCGCAAAATAAAATGAGAGACAAGAACGAAAGAAGAAGAAATTCAGTGACCTACCATTACTTGGACCATTACTACAATATCCAAAAATCACGATGAAGTAAAAGACATAATACAGGGTGTTCAAGATAATTGCAGCCCCATTGACAATTCGAAAGTCGCCAGGTACAAATTGAGTTGTGATTATTTACTATTTAAACCGATTCCGACTAGCTCGTCCTACGTCACATTTGTTCATCGCCCCTTCCCGCACTACAATTACACACCGTCACACAACCTTGACCTGTACTACGTCATTACTGAACCTTCCATTTCCATACATATATGCCAGATTAGCTCCATTCACGGGTTGCTTTTAAGTTGAACACCCTGTATAATGCATTTTTCTACCAACAATTTGTTGTTACCAAGTGCCAAACTTGGTCTCTGACAGCAACACGCCACAGAAGCTCACCAAGATTTCCGAGGCTCACCAAGTGTGAAATGAAATGCTTGAGGAAGGCAGTGGAAGTCACCAGGAAAAACAGACTACAAAATGAGGGCATCAGAAGCAGAGTGGGCATAACTTCATGCACTGAATACATCGAAAGACAACAAATACAGTGGTTTGAACATTTAATGAGAATGGAATACAACCAACCACCAATAACAGCATACAATAAAAAGAGATCAGGTACTAGAGCCAAGGAAGACCAAGAAAAAGGTGAATAGATAATATCAAGATCACACTAAATAAACAAGGATATAACACAACAAGGGCGACTCATCTGACCATGGAATGCAAATTAAAGCTCACACCCCTACGCTTAACAGCAAGAGTGGAAAACCAATTCCATCATCCACCTGGGGAAAGACAATAGACAATAGACGAAAGAAGAAGACGTCCATCATAATGATGTGATTAATAACTTCAAGAGGACATTAACAAAGACATAATATTAATATGTAAACCTTATGGAATAAAAAACTAATCATGAACTATTTATCCATAAACGATATGCAGTATTCAGAATATATTTCTACGTCCTCTCTTTCTACCTTCTCTTTCTACCTTCTCTTCTACCTTCTCTCTTCTACCTTCTCTTTCTACCTTCTCATTTTCTTTACTTTTCTTACCCCACTTCCCGTCGTTATATCATCATCATTTGCATTTCCTCTCTAATCCTTTCTTACTCTGTAATTATTCTGCTGTATATTAACCTTACTGTAATTCTTATTTACATAAGTCTACATTTACTTCTTGTTAAAACTTATTTTTAAAATATAATCCATGACTTTAATTCAAAAATATTCTTCAGAATAATGTCCACGTTGAAGCTACATTTATATATATATATTCAGGGGCGGCTCGTCATTAAGGTCCAGTGGGGCCCGGCACCATCAGTAATATTGAGTATCGTTTACTTATTTGTACTTCTTAACAGAAGTATTTGTTCTTTTCTTGAAAGGATCAATAACTTCTGTAATAGACAAATAATAGTAAATACTCCAAAAAATATTAATTTTTCCAAAATTTTTGTCTCACCCCTCCTAGAAAAATGATCACGAGCCGCCACTGTATATATTTATATTTCCATCCTCTCCGTTTCTATCATATTTTTTCAACGCATTTTCAATCTTATCATCAACGCATTGTAAATCTTATCATCCTTATCGATTATCCACATGGCTTTAATGTTATATCTTCGTAATCCTCTATATCTGGTTCATGTTGATCCTGCTTACTACTGGTGGAAACATGATTCCAGTCCTCATACACGTTGGTGACACATATTCCCTTTCATCTTATGTCAAGGGATTAGAGGATCTAATCATGCTTCTTAATAATAGAACACGCAGTGAAGAGCGTAACATTCTTCCGGAATACAGATAAAAACTAGGATTATGTCCATTGATACAATAAGATTAAAAGTTACCAAACAACACAAGAAAAGACAGAACCACTAACATCAGCATAAGAAAGAAAGTTGGCACAAAACCGTGCTTGAATTACATGAGAAACAAAGAATGAAGTGGTTTGGCCACTTAATAAGAATGCATCCAAACTCCACAGTATACAAAGTCTTCTACAACAGAACATCGGGAAAGAAGGCAAGAGGAAGACCACGGAAAAGATGGTTAGATGGCGTAGCAGAATCTTGTGAAAGAGCAAAGACAACAATCACACAAGCCACCAGAACAGCGCAAGACAAAAACAGAAAACCACGACGCTGGGCAACACCCCTGTAGCAGTGTGACGACACAAGAAGAAGAAGGAAACATTTGAAATGTTAATACTTGAGAAATATCTTGTTTATGTAACTGACAACATGCGTCGACAATTCACAGAATTACATTCGTCTTCGTTCCTGTGCACATAGGTGTCAATGGCAATGAGAGAGCAGACAGGCTGGCTAGCTATGCCACCATATCAGGGGGTCAGTCAATGGATAGAGCTGGCATGCTGAACGCCCTCATAGAGTGTAGCCGCAGTGAGGATTTTCATTTAATTACCAATCCACGTCAATGTCTAGATTTCAAGAGCTTGAATTGAAGATTTAAGTGACCAGAAACAAACAGAGCAACAAGTATATTAGTATATTCAGTATATATATATATGGAACTGCAGTAAAACTATTTGATTGGCAAAACACGTAATTACAAAGTAGTTTTACAAATTACAAAAACAATGACAAAATACACAACGTTTCGACCAACAAGGCCTTTATCAAGCAAACGAACAAACAGGAGTGACAAATTAAAATGAAACACAAATGGACGACCAAATACAAACGTATCTAAGGAAAATCTGGAATAAAACGAATAACGAAATAAATGTAACACAAAAACACACATAAAAACTAGAAATAGAAAGGAAAAGAAACAATGAAACATCTAGTAAATATGTAACTTGAATACATGCAACATATATATTACAAAGCATGGGAAGAGAAAGTACTAAGAAGCATAAGAATGTAATACGTTGAGCCCGCGTGGTCGCAAGGTACCATACAAAGAAATCAACCGATTCTCCAGAACAAATCGACTGCGATCATCCGAGGAACATGATCGGATGGCTGTGACCTGGACATCGTGAGCACCTAAATGGCCAGTATCATTGAAATGGGTGGCTACAGGGTCACAGAGCATTGGCGTATGTCGCGTAAGTGTTGGGCGAATCGGTCACTGAGCCTCTTGCCTGTCTCGCCGATATAAGCCTTGTTACACCGCTTACAGATAATGGCATAGATAAGATTACGGGACTCGCATGTGAACCCATCGTCAATAAGAAACGTGCCTAAAGGAAAAGATACAGTACGCGTCTGTATCACATAGCACACGTGTTGCAACGCCGACGGCCACACTGGACAGTGCCAAAATGAGTCTGGATATTGGACTTAAGGCGACTGTGTACCAACATATCCTTAAGACTTCTGTCCCGTCTGTAAGACACCAAAGGATAGTTGGGGAAGACAGAACAGGTCTCAGGATCTGATCTAAGGAGAGACAGATGACGGAATAAAACATTTTTCACCAGGGAACTATGGGGTGGTAAGTTAAGATAAATTTTACTCTGTCAGAGTTAGTAGTCCTATGCTGGCTGGTAAGGGCCTGCTGGCGAGTGATTTTCTGAACTCGATGCATAGCCGAGACAAGCACGCTCTCCGGGTATAGGCGCCTACGAAAGAAATCAAGCATCTCGCGAGCTCTCTCAAGAAAATCATCGTCCTCACTACAAAGGCGACGAAGGCGTAAGAGCTGCGAGAATGGCAAAGAGTCACGACAAGCCCGGGGATGGGAAGAAGTATAGAGGAGAAACTATGTGCATCAGTAGGCTTGTAATATACTGATGTAGTGATAGCGGATAGGCATAAGGTGATAGTAATGTCAAGAAAGTTGACACAAGTAGTGGAGATGTGAGAAGTAAAACGAATAGAAGGGTTGAAAACATTAATGAAATTAATGAAGCGTGACAAATCGGCTTCAGGCATATCAGTGATGCCAATACAGTCATCAATGTATCTGTGATAGACAGACGGAAGGGGCCATCATATGTAGTCCATACTAGGTGTTCAAGATAACCCATGAATAGACAAGCATAACTAGGTCCCATTTTAGTACCCATGGCAACCCCACTGATCTGCTCAAAGAATTGGTCATTAAACTGAAAGGAGTTAAGAGTGAGAACTAGTTCCGCAAGACGAAGGAGAGCAGAAGTTGACACAAGTGGATTAGTTCTCCTATTGAGAAAGAACTGGAGAGTATATCAGTAGGAACATCAATCAACATCGAACTGGTACGGTCAGTCGCTGGACGCTGTTGGAAATGTTGTGAAGGAGATCGGAGCATCTATGGTCATATCCGGAGTGCAATGAAGATATTTCAAACTGCAACTGAAACTGAAAGGTTTATAAAAATATGATGACTTTGAAAAGGAATTATTTGTGACCACGTTAAATGTCACAATGTCTTTTAAAAAAGAGAGCAGTAGTTGTGGAAGATGAGGTAGAAGTTGAACAAAACAAAGGATGATATTGGAATATTAGGGAAGGGGAAGATTGACGATAGAGAAGTCAGAAGAACTTGCTAGAGATCTAGACATTTCCAAGAAGTCAGAAGAACTTGCTAGAGATCTAGACGTTTCCGTGCGGGCTGTAATGAGGGTGATGTTCTGTAAAGGACATGTTGCATGATGAAAAGATTTAGAAAACAAATATTTCGTAAATCACACCCCTAACAAACAATTAATGAGCTTGAGAACTGTATAGCGCCAACTTGAACGAGTCCTTATTCTGAGCAAGGTATGTTGATTTACACGTCTTAGTGAAGACATTGATCCTCTTTGTCGTAAGTCGCATAGAAGAATAGGATTTAATTTAATTGTTAATAAACTAGTGTTGTTTTTCTTGACACAGGTTACGGAACTTGGTTCGACGATTAGAAAAAGAAGAACTTAACAAAGATGACGTCAAGAAGAACCTGGAGTATGCGGCCAATGTCCTTGAAACTGTATACGTCGATGAGACTAGGTAAGTTGACTTAACATATTAACCACCACACTGATAAAACAATATGTGACCTAATTAATTTATGCTATTTTTTTCAGTTGGAAAATATCTGTGCAATTTAATTATTATTTTATTGTTTTCTTTTCTTTCACGAAATTTGATGAATGATATTTACTTTTGTGAATAAAGTTTTTTTTTAACCTGTCGTTACTGTCTGTAGTACCGCTTTTGAGGGCAGTGTAGGACAGGTGGCATAAACCTGAGGAATTGAAAGAATGCATGGCTAGTGCAGTCGCGGTAAAACTTATCAGGTTAAAATGTTTCTGTTATGCCGACAACAGAAAAAAATGCTTGATCTTACGAGGATTGAACACGTGTCTTCCGCATAAGAGCCGCGCTCTAATCAATTCAGACAGACGCTCCTCGTGCGTTTATTTTGTGAATAAAGTAATATACATTTATCACAAGATAACATAATTTAGAAAAATACATTTAGAACATCTAACAATCGAAATTCGTAAGTTGTTATTTAGTTTTACATTGATGAAATCACTGAGCAGTCCGTGGCCACCAGCCAAACCGGACAGAAATCTGTGGCATCCTTCGGCTTTTGGTAATTAAAACGTTAATAATTAATACTCTTGACTGTATATTCACATGTGAATATATTTGTCCACCACAAAACTACATATCAGATAGCAAGTAAATACAAAGTGTGGAATAGAACAAGATATAAACTGTTTCTTGTTTGTTACTAATCTCTGTACCAAGGGCGTCACAGGCTAGAGAGAATCTGTCTATGATATCAATGTTTTATAAAACAGGATGGGCAGAGCCGATCTCATGAATGGGGTACGCTCTCATTTATGTGATATGGACGAGTCTCAGACATTGGAGCGAGTCCGAGAATTAGGAGTTAAGTTTGGACATGCCAGACAGTGACGTAATCGTGATAGAGAGAAGGTATACTAATCAACTTCTCATGGGTACCGTGAGTATTTGGACTTTAGGCTGGTTTCTTGTTCTTCTCTTCCACCATTGACTTCTTTATAGAAGTGTTGGGGTGAAACGTAGTGATCTTGTGTGTGCTTGTTCTTCTCTTTCCCCATTTACTTCTTTATAGAAGTGTTGGGGGTGAAACGTAGTGATCTTGTGTGTGCTTGTTCTTCTCTTCCACCATTTACTTCTTTATAGAAGTGTTGGGGGTGAAACGTAGTGATCTTGTGTGTGCTTGTTCTTCTCTAACACCATTTACTTCTTTATGGAAGTGTTGGGGTGAAACGTAGTGATCTTGTGTGTGCTTTTTTTAAGGCACTGTGTAAGCTGATATTCATGTTCGTAAGGTGTTCTTGATTCCGTCGCTCCATCTTTTGTGTGGTCTTCCTCTTGCCTTGTACTCATTAGAGAGGTTACGTCTCCTTCCACCTACCCTTGGAGGTACCGTCCATATAGAGAGACATGGCGTAACGCAGCGGTGTTCGCCTACGATGTCTATGAGGGTTTTCACTCGGGCATTGAGACATGTGCTGCTGCAATTGACCTTGAAGATGCCTATAATAGAGTGCCGTTGCATTTTTAATGGTGCAGCTGACTGAACTCAATATCAGCCCATTCCTCCTCAATTGGATCTTTGCTGCCCTCTTCCAGCGAAAGATAGTGTTTAAATGTGGCAGTTGGGCGTCATCAGCAACAACAATCCACCCTGGCTTACCACAGGGTCACCATTATCTCCGGTGTTGTTCAATGCCTATACTGTGAGCATCACAAAAGAGCAGATCACGGGTAGAGGAAGGACAATGTCATATGCAGATGATGTGTTGGTGTATCGTCAGGGCAAGGATAGAGAACAGCTTGTGGAGGAACTTCAGTCAGAACTCGACCGCATAGGTAGATGGTGCGTTGAAGCAGGAGCATTGGTCAACCCCACAAAGCAGCGGTGACATGGTTCTCTTTAAACAACCACATCGTCAACACTCCAACACCATCTGTGGTTTTGTGTTCAGAGGTAGTGGAGCGATCTCAGTCTATGAAATACCTGGGGTTGCGTTTTGATCGTAGTCTAGCTTTTACGGAACACATAGCTCATGTGATAATGAAGGCGAGGAAAGGTTTGCTGGCGATGAGGGTAATGGCTGCGGCGGATTGTGAACAGCGCCATCTTTGTATTTTATACCAGGGTCTGGTCCTTTCTGTGCTTGAGTATGCGCTGGCGATCCTGACTCTCAGTCATAGATAGAACGACTGGAAAGAATACAGAACGAGGCGATGCGCATTATACTTGGTTGCACTAAAGACACGTCGTGCAGGGCGATGCGCTATCTCCTTGACTATCCTACTATGGAGTATAGAATACTGATGAGCCGTGCACGAGCATACCTTCGAGTCAATGCTGACACACAACATCCTCTGCACTTGGAAATAAAGAGACAAAAGGAAATAGGTTAAAAAGAGGAAAATCTTGGATGGGTCAGGCCGAGGACTGTATTGAACAGGTGTGTACACTTGAAGACATTGATCCCGGTGAAGAATGGATACCAGTGCCAAGAGCAATCGCTACATCCTTTTCTGTATGCATCGAACTTAATAAAGAATGCAGGCAACACAACCCACTTGTTGTGGAGGCAGAGGTTCAGGCATTAATTTCTGAGAACGCATCTGAGCATGATGTAATCATTTATACGGATGGTTCGGTGATTCGACATGTGCGGAGCTCGTGGGCTTTCACTGCTCAGGTCGGAGGTGATGTTGTGAAGGAAGACAGTGGTGGTTTTGCCGTGACTACAAGCAGTCTCACTATGGAAATCATGGCAGTTACCAAAGCGATGATTTGGCTAGAATCACAGACTTTTATCCATGCATGTTTTCTCAGTGACTCAATGAGTATGCTCAGGAAGATTGAAACAGGATGGGCTAGGAGACATTGGATAGAATCGCTGGGAGGTCTAAGCTGACAAAGATTAGTTTTATTTTTGTACCAGGGCATGCAGGTGTACGGGGAATGAACGTGCGGATAGGCTTGCAGGTATGGCTGCTGTCCAAAGCGGACGAGCAATGGACCAGGCTGATATTATAAATTCCTTAAGGAGAGAGGGCGTGTACATGATTCACGTAATAGCGGTGCATCCACAGCACTAACCAGACTGCAAGAACTCAAAGTTAAGTGTGGTGTAGCTCGACAAGAACGCTATGCTGGCAGACAAAGAAGAATTGTAAACCAACAAAGAACCGGTGTCGTTAGTCGCCACACACTGATGGACATACTGAGGGAGAGATCCGAGCACTTATGGACTAATTTGTTCGACGTGCAGTGATGGTGATCCGACGACTAAAACTAAAAACTAAAACTTGTACTCATTATACTTTTTCTGTGTGGCTCTCTGTTGTAGGCGATACCAGGGCATTCTGGTCAGGTGTCCAAACCATTTAATATGTTGTTCTTTTATGAATTGCATAACTGGTTTCACATTCAGTCTTCTTCTGATTTCTTCATTTCTAATTGTGTCTCTTATTGTTTTTTTTTTTTTTTTCTTTCGTCAGCTTTCAACTCAGACGAAGTTTCATCTCTGAAACTGATTTTTGCGTGAAAATCTGTTTTTCAAATTTCTTACAATGGCAGCAGCGTGCACATTGTAAATTACTTACACTGGCAGCCGTGTGCTCAATGTACTCGTAATTAGTATTCCCTCGCCATACAGGCAGATTTTCTCCGACTTCAGAGGTACCACGTTATCGTCCTGAGTAAGACCAGGGACTCGAACAAATGCCGGACAGTAGGTTCGAACCCGAGCTATGAGGCGTCTCACAGCTAGCAGGCCGAGCTACTATCAACTACTCTAGGCAGTCCCCCTCTCTTATTGTCACACCTGCAGCTCTTCTAAGACACCTCATCTCTGTCGTTATGATTTTCCGCTCATTAGCTGCTGTTATTGGCCATGTTTGACACTGGTAACATATTGTTGGCCAGACTTATTGTCACACCTGCAGCTCTTCTACGACACCTCATCTCTGTCGTTATAATTTTCCGCTCATTAGCTGCTGTTATTGGCCATGTTTGACACTGGTAGGATGGCTGCTGCAACGAAAGACATAGCACGAATGGGAATGCCTAATATGTCATGCCGTCGATCGCATAACATAACTTAACATAATGTGATCGCATAATATAACATAACATAACGTTTTTTATATCTGAAGACAAAGGATTGACTTCAGTGCACTGGGTTGTCCTATATGCCTCCGTCCCTTTCGGCAGAAAGGACAAGCCATCTGCCGAAAGTGTTGAACAAAGCACGAGCTTCGTAGCTTCCGCGACAATCCTAAGAATCTCCAAAAAATGCACATTTAACTCGGTTCGGATTCAAACCTACAGCCTTCAGATCGCCAGGCGATCGTCCTAACCACTTTGCCATAGAGAACCCTATATATATATGAGAAGTGATAACGATGAGAGAAAACTTGACAATCAATAACATTGAGCTGTTATTAACATCTTCTGTCATAAACTGATAGACAGGGCCTGACATCTCAGTCTGATGCCCGTCACAACAAGTCCGCAGCTGGTTCTGTGCTGTCATTTATACGATACCAGATTAGACCTTGCCAGACGTTTCATAAAACCAACATGTCACTCACTAGCTGTGATATTCCGAATCCCTTTAAGAGTGTTTGATGACATAAATATTTATAATAAAATATTGAAGAAATTGTAATATTTTCTGTCTTCTTTTCTGTTGTCCTTCTCTACTTTTTGCCGTTAGGCGTAGCAGGTTTAACTGATGATCGGTTTCCGAGATAGCGCACGCTCGGTCGCTTGATATGCTGTGGTATTGTGGAGTTAACCTTGGAGTTACATGTCTGTAACTCCATCATCCATCTTTTTCTTGGTCTGCCCTTCCTCTTGATGATTCCATTTTCAGGTTGTACGCTCTTGCAACTGGTGTATTCAGGTTCATTCTGACCAAGTGACCAAACCATTTTCGTCTCTGTTTTTCAATAAATCTAATAGCAGGTGTTGTTCCGACTGTTCTTCTAATTTCCTCATTTCTTATATGGTCTCTTCTTATTTTATTTACCGCTTTCCCGAAGCACCTCCTTTCAAGTGGTAATTTTCCTTTCTTGTTCTTTTGTCAGTCCCATGTTTGGCTCTGGTAGCACAGTGTTGGTATGAAGATTGCATTATAATCTATCTTTTTTAGTCTCTACTGGAATTGCTGGGTGTTTCAAAATTGGGGTAAGCTGGTATGTAATGTTGTTGGCTTGCTGGATTCTAGTTTCAATCTCCCTGTCCAGTCTACTATCAGATGTGAAGATTCTTCCAAAACATTTGAATATCAAATCTGTTTCTTCAAACGCTCCATATGGACCACTCGTTAACCACATTGTGTGACCGTCTGCCCAGCGTGTTCGTAGCGTAATGGACTACGGGTGACTATCCCTCTGTGTGTGCGGGTTCACTTCCGCGGGATGGCAGAAAAAGCCACAGATTCCCCAGATTTACGGTGTTCGTGGCACCGAACGAAGGGTTACGATGTCCATGGCACCGAGCCGAAGAGCTGAAAAGCTCAAGTGCTTCTGGATCGGAAAAAAAAACAAGAAAACCACATTGTGTGATTTGTATGTCATCCGAGTCTAATAGCGATTGTATGTTGTGCCAGTTATGCTCCTACAAGTAAGCCAGCACATCCGATTTCTGCAATGTTTTTTATTTACTAGGGTAGCTTCCTAGGTCCTATATCAGTCGCCTCTTACGACATGCCTTGTAGGTCGGAGTGGTACTATTCTTTGCTTCCCTTGCAGGCCCCGTCACCACACGTGCAGAATATCAAATAGAAATATTTCTAATACAGATCTTGAAGTAATTTGAATATCAAATAGAAATATTTCTAATACAGATCTTGAAGTAATTTGAATATCAAGAAAATGTGCTTCTCAATATGACAAGTGTATCAAGTTTTCAATTACAGTTATTAGTTTAATTATTATAACATCATCATCATGTTCTGCTGCTGGGGGCTTTAACAAATAACACCTTGTTTCCTCTTCTTCTTTTCTTACTTTTCTCTAATCTTGTTTTGCATCATAGCGTTAGGATAAGAATAGATTTATAGAACGGGGGTTTTTTTCTGTGCGCTCCATAAATAATATCATTCACTGCCTCTATTATTTCTGTGATCCACCTTTTGCGAGGACGATCTTTGCCTTGTATGCACTGTATCGGAGTAACAATGCTCTTTGTGGCGGACTGCCTCTTGGTAATCTTCTTGTGTTGCCGAACCATTTAATTTGTTGTTTCTTGATAAAGTTCAGTACTTATTTTGCACCCACTTTTTCTGATGTCTTCATTTCTAAACCGGTCTCTTCTTGAAACTCCCAGAATTCTACATAGACACTTCATCTCTGTTGTGATTAGTTTTCCTCTATCGTTTTGATGTCAGCTTCCTGGTTTGGTAATGATAGCATAATGTGGGGAGAAAGATTGTATTGAACAATGCTCTTTTCGTGTTCATGGTGACATGTTTGCATTTGAAAATTGGCGCCATTTATCCTATGACTTGATTTGCTTTATTGCATCTGTGTTGAAGTTTGTTCGTTTTTCTTCCATTTTATGAAGAAATGCTCCCTATGTTTGTAAAGTCTTTGACTTGTTTTAATGGGCGTTTGTCTATGGAAATATTGGTAGCATTTTCCTCTGTAGCGAATGTCATTACTTCGGTTTTGTCGATGTTTCTTCTCATATTGTATTCATTGCATGTTAACTGAAGGGTGTCAATTTTGGTGCAGTCCTAACAGAACGACATACTAAATATGCAAAGAGATTGATTAATCAACATCGAACTGGCGTGTTGGGTCGCTGGACGTTGCTGGATTTGCTGAGGTGGAGATCGGAGCACCTATGGACATGTCCTGAATGCTATGATGATATTCATCCTATAACTTATAATTGAATCGTTAATATGTTGTTGTAGATGTTCCTCTGTTGTTGATATGATTGTCTGATCGTTGCAAATTGTAGATGTTTCTGTTGTTGATATGATTGCCCGATCGTTGGCAAACATAAATTCCTTTACCAAGTTTTCCAAGATTATTCCCTTCACTGGTGTTAGCTATTTGACATATTTGATCAATACCAGGAACCTATATCTGTTCTCTCTAAACTAATATGACGTTTAATAAGATCAAAATATGTATGCTTCATGTACGTGACTTTTATCTATGACGCTACGTTCTTCGATGTTCAGATCTTGTAGGATATCATATCTATTTTCTCTCAACTCTATTTTCTCTCTACTCTATTTCCTACCAACTCTATTACTCTATTTTCCAACATGTCTCGTACAAGACAAACTAAGATATACACATATTCTAAATAGCATCCAAGCGTTACGTCTACACTGTTTTAGCAGACGACAGACTGATCAGTCGGAAATTAAAGACCACAATTCCTTCTACCACCAAAGACATTCATCGTTACCCAAAACTCTATCGATTGTTCTTATAAGATACCAATTCCCAATCCCATAATTCCTTGGCTCGCGACTCGTATATGTTTATCCTGTCGTTTCTGAGCAGATAAAGATTGTTTTGATAATGCTTGGTCAATCTGGCAACTAAACATGTCCTTTGCAACGAAAACAGAGTCAAGTGATTGAGCTAAACTTGAACAGAATGTGGCTTGCTTGCAAATAACGAGTCTTACTTGGGAAATGAACAGCAACACGTACTGCGGTAATATGTGACTTTGAGTAAACAGAAACTGGTAGTTCTATACTTTTTTTCATCTTTATCTTCGGAGAAAGCAAGGGACTATAACTTTATTTATGGATCGTGAATTAACATCACACCAACGGGTTTTCAAGGGTTTTTGAGCCTAAGGATAGACTTAATTTCATCAGGTTTTATCCAATATGGCTCGATCCCTCTCCGCAGAAATGGCCTGCCCCTGCCGAGTATTGCACAAAGAACGAACGAACTCCGTAGCTCCATCAACAATCCTAAGGGTCTCTGGAAAATACTGCTTTCCGGAATCTATCTTCTTTATGGTCATCCTCTTCTCTACTTTTCCTTTGTCCCTCCTTCAATAATGGTTTTCTTCAACATGTCTTGTCTTTTTATATGTCAAAATATTGGAATGAATTTTATCATTCTTATTTGTAACATCAGCCATTTTCTTATTATTATTTTGAGTTTCCTTCTGTATAGATCTATTTGTTCTCTTCTCTGTCCATGATATACCGAGAAAACGTATACTCAAAATCACATACATGCTTTTCCACTGCTTCGTGTAAACAATTTTACAACCAATAAACTCCTTATTTATATTGTGTCTTCTTTTCTCTTGTTCTTGCTCTGACGTCCCTTGAGGCAGACATTTTTTTTGGTGACGCCTAGATTCTAAACTCAAGGTGCCCATTCCACACAAAAAAATATGTTACTTCTTGTAGTATCGCTATTTAGGGCGGTGTAGGACAGCTGGAACGCGAGCTTGGGGAATTGAATGGCTGCATGGCTAGTTCAGTCGCCGTCAAGCTGTTCAGGTGATGATTTTTCATTTATCCCAAAACAGAAAAAAATTATTGGCCTTACCGTGAATTGAACATGGGTCTCACGCATGGAAGCCGCGCTCTATTCCATTCCTCCAGACGCTCCTCCGACCAGACGTTCATCAAGGTGCCCACTACTGTCGATATTTCACTAACCGTACTAAATTTGTGACTGATGACATTCTCTAACAACAGAACCACAATCTTAAAAATAAACTGTAATTGCAAAATGTGTTTTAAATTTATTTTATTGTTATTTGTCATTATAAAACTTGACTTGACATTGACATTTAATGGGTTCTGGGTTCAATCGTTCGTCTTCCATCACATTATCTTTTGAAGTGAAATAAACATTACTGATAGTAATTGATTATAAATTATAATAGTCTACCTGTGATTTTGCTATCTCTTTGATGTTTGACATTATTGATGTGAGTACCTGGCGACCGATAAGCTGTGTTTGTACAGAGGTTCTCATTCTGTTTCATTATATGACATCTTTGAAGTCTGTGTTATTCATTCAAGATTCTTTGAAATACACAGTAAAAATAATTCCATCGTAATAACTTTTCTAACAAACCATGCCCGTTTCGCACTGATAGGCACACAAAGAATATAAATAGATAAATAAGTGCACATTAAGAAGTTGGATGTGGGGAAGCGGCGCATGAATTGATTTTTTTTTCAATTTAAATGCTGTAGCGGCACTGGATTTAAAATATATATTTGGTTTGTATATTTCTTTCGTCTGCTAGTAATTAAACGTAGTAAACGCGCCTAATATGGCAACTCTATATGATTGTTGCGTGATGGCCTGCTTTCATTTTTACCAGTGTCTCTCGCCATTCAGGCTAGTCTTACTCCCACTTCAAAGGTAAAAAAAATTAGATATATTTGAGAAGCTTTCAAACTTTGTTTCATGATAGAGCGGTTTGGAGATATTGCTTCCGTGCTCTATGTAACGTATAATGGTACGAGAGGAATACAACACAATATTATCATCTGTTATGTTATATTATTCGACCGATATCATAGAGCATTGGGTATTCCCATGCGTGCTCCGTCCTTCGCTGCAGCAGCCAACCAAAGCCCACTAGCTCACCGTGTCATTGTCTCTAATACAGAGATCCTCTCTGCCTACTATCTTGAGTCTTGAGACCATAACCATTGACACTCTGTCGGTTGCTCCCGCACTCATCTACCACCTGCTCCTATGGCTTCATGTTACCTTTCCCGAAGAGTGGGGGAGAGGCTAAACGGATACTCCACCTTCCTCAAGGGCTTCCCGTAGACTAGAGGACGGAAGAGCATGCCTTATATCTCCTTTGATAAAGGTTTACCTCTAAACCCGCTATCCGCCTCCAGAGCTACATGTTCAAAAATCACACATAACAAGTCGCTCGTGAGGTGCCGGGGCCTGCAAGGAAAGCAAAATACAGTACAACTGCAACCTACAAGGCATGTCGTAGAGAGACTGATGTAGGATCTAGGGAAGCTACCCTTGTAAATAAAAATCACCGCAGAAATCAGATGTGCTGGCCCACTTGTAGACGCATAAATGAGGCAATGTACAATCGCTCTTAGACTCAGATCACATACAAATCACACAGTGGTTAGCAAGTGGTCGATATGGAGCGTTCGAAGAAGAAGAAGATACATAACAAATATCCTCACTTGAAATTGCACTCATCAAACCGTCTCCCTCATGACTGCTTCCGTTAATGATGATTAAGATTACAAGGGACAACAGTGCAAAAAAGCCAGTTTTATGTATTCTCTTTTAAGGCGAGTCAAAAAATAAAAACACAAGCTAAGCACTAACAACAAGATCTAAGAGATGAATGCAATCTCCATAATATCTGCATTCATTTGGAACTCCAGAATATTCGAACGTGCATCATTTTTTTTAATTTCTGTAATATAAGAATTAATCCTATTGAGATCGGAATATACAGAAGAAGAGGTCGAATTTCATGGAAAGAAAAATACAAATAAAGTAATTCTAGGGAAAAAAAACTAGTAATGAAGAAAGAAGCAATACAGGAAGAAAACATTGTTTGTTATAATTTGGAAACATAGAGAAATAGGTAAATAGATGCAAGACAAGATAGAGAGATCGAGGCTAGAGTGCAAAAATCAAATGGTGTAACCTACCAGCTAACCCTATTGTTACGGCACCCAAACATCTCACTGACAGCTAAACAACAGATGATCAAATAGTATTTTTATGCTTACTTTGTGTTAATAAGAATGCATCCAAACTCTACAGTATACAGTCTTCTACAATTGAATATCAGAAAAGAAGGCGAGAGGAAGACCACGAAAAAATGGTTAGATGGCATAGCAGAATCTTGTCAAAGAGCAAAAATAACAATCACCCAAGCCACCAGAACAGCGCAAGACAAAAACATAAAACCACGACACTGGGCAAGAACAGGGTAGCAGCAGTGTGACGACAAAAGAAGAAGAAAAAATAGAACAGCTCTTCATTGAGGTCTTGCAGACATCCTTATATCTGAGCAGTGGTTTTCAGTGGTGCGTTTTCTTCCCTCCGAAAGTTACAGAACAACATTAATTTTGGTAGGTAGCAATTGTCCATTCTTCTAACATGCCCTAACCATCTTAGTCTTCTACTTCATATGGAAGGCAGATTTGCAGTGGCACCACTTCAGATTTGGTTATCTTGTCATACCACCTGAAGTTCATAATCTTGCAGAGACATCGAATGCGAAAGATGTAAGTCTCCTCTCATGCCTTGAGTAGGTTGTCCATGTTTCTGAGCCATACACTAAAGAGTTCGATATATTTGAATCTTCGTCTGCAATACTAATTTTGTGTTGTCCTACGCTCGTTGATAGTTTCCGAAGGTAGTAGCCGCACTCCCTATTCGTACGTTGATTTCTTCATCAAGAGAAAGGCTGGCAGTGACCATGGACCCAAGATAGCAGAATATATCAACTGGTGTTAGATGTTTACCATTTAAAGTGATATTTGTTAACGTGTTACTTCCCTTTTATATTTCTTGACTGACACCACATAAATCTATAAGACTAAGATAAATAGAATTGTATATATGTCTGTCCCAACTGTTTGAAGATATCCGGACATCCTATGGACTTGAAATCTGGTCAGATGGTAGCTTTCATATATGGGAATATGTAAAAATTATAAAACTGAACTATTTGTTCGTTTCTATAACCATATTTCAATTTAACGCAAATGGTCATGTACAGAAATCGCCGAATATGTGTATCCATGTTTTAACGTTCCGGTCACGTGATACACGCAGTGGTTATGTTGTTACTTTTCTGTCACGTGATACGCACAGCAGTCGCATGATACGAATACCAACATATTTATTGGCTTTTGAACATGAGATTCTTGGCTGCTATGATGGAGACCCATGTTCATTTCACGGGAAGGGCAACAATATTTTTAAATATTTTCTTTTTATTAACACATTTGATTATGAGAACTATAGAAATTTCATTTGCAACGATAGAACTGACTCTAAATAAATTCAGTTTGCAAATTGTTATTTGTCAACTTTCACGGGAATTCTATTGTATCAGGTTTTACTGGCAATCGAAATGAGCCACATTTTAATTTTATGTGATCAACCGACAAGATTTCCCACCAAGCACGGAGAGAAAACGTATTGTTTGTAATGTGAAAAAATGCGATTTTGAAGCAAGGGGTATGTTTTTTATATGCTCAATCTCGCACTGTTTGGGACTTTAAAACTAGATTTAAACTAAATTCCCCGTGCGAAGAACGGGTAAAACTGCTAGTATACATATGTATGTGTATATATTTTCATTATTCTTCTTCTTTTGTCAGCACACTGTTACCGGGTTGTTAACCCAGTGTTGTGGTTTATGTATTTGTCTTGCGCTTCTCTGGTGACTTGTGTGATGGTTTTCTTAGTCCCTGGTAAATTCAACTATGTTATCTATCCACCTTTTCCTCCGTCTGCCTCTCGCCTTCCTTCCTGATATTCTGTTGTGAAAGCTTCATAGGCAGTTTGGTCTGTTCGCATTCTTACTAAGTGGTCAAATCACTTCATTCTCTGTTTCGCTATATAATTCAAGCACGGTCTTGTTCCAACCCTTTCTTTGATGCTGGTATTCGTTACTCTGTCGATTCTTGTGTTGTTGGTAACTTTGCATCGTATATTTTCATTAATTTGTTTGTATGTGTAGTTAGAATGCCGCAACCTAATGTTTCGGTACGTGACGTTTTGGTGCCGCCGTTTTGGCGCAGGACGTTTTGGCGCAGAACGTTTTGGCGCAGGACGTTTTGGCGCACAGATTCCTCAATAAATTTCAATAACCTTAATATTATTTTAATTTTTAGTGTACATGTATATTAACTCTAATGAAACAATATACACATCAGCGTTTATTGGAACAAATGCCAGGTGTCTGAATTATATCATCATCCGTTTTATTTGAGATGATCGAGAATTGACACGCTGACCGACTGAGTGTCACATCTTGTCCATCGCAAATGTCAGAAATCCTGTTACTTGCGCATAATTTTTTGATGGATTAAAAACACGGACTGTCGGAAAACTTATTAAAGGTAAAATATTGGACAAGATTCGTTAAACTTTATTCAAGTTTTATAAGTTGATTATTTGCATTGGTTAAAAGTAAAATATTTAACAGTATTCGTTAAACGTTTTTTAATTTATATATTTTGTATTGCATTGGATTTATTAAAAATTTATAATTTATTGAAAACAGTTATTTATAAACGTTAAGTTAAATATGAAGTTATTTTTAAATGGCGCCAAAACGGCTCTGCGCCAAAAATCCAGCGCCAAAACGGTGCGCCAAACGGTCGCGCCAAAACGGTCGCGCCAAAGGAGCGCCAAAACGGCGGCGCCAAAAAGTCCTGCTTCGCTAATGTTTATATTGTGTTTATATAATGATAACAAAAATTGTGACTTATCTTTCCTATTATCTTGTTTTTCTTCTTCAGACGTCTCTGCGAGGAGGACGATGAGCTGAGTGAAGTAGAACCAGATGCAGTGCCAAGCGAAGTGCGAGACTGGTTAGCTTTGACTTTCACACGGTCAATGTCCAATATGAAACGGAAAGGCGACGACAAGCCCCGATTCAGGAGTGTCGCTCATGCTATCAGGGCGGGAATAATGGTTGACAGGTAACAAAAGGCGAAACTCTTAAAAAATAAAATTATAGTTTTACAAAGTACAAAAACAATATACAGCATCCAGTGGCGGCTCGTCATTAAGGGCCAGTGGGGCTGGGCCCACCAAAAATAATGTATAACGTATATTTATTATTTTATAAATTAAAATATAGCAACCCAAAACTATGATTTATCCGGGGAAAAAATGTTTGGCCCCACCAACAAAAATGATCATGAGCCGCCACTGACAGCATCGTTTCTACTAAAAGACCTTTATCCAGCAAATTATACAAACGAAACAAAGAAATTCAGTCTTCCTATACGCCAGACATAACATATACATTCAGACAATAAAATCACTAACAGCCTAAAATGAAAATATGTGACTAAAAACGGAAAAAAATTGAAAACTAAAATTGAACAAAAAAGATTAAATAATATTAAGATACATATAGAATAGCTACATACACGAATTTTCAATTCAAAAGTTGTATTAATACTAACATATGCCAGCGAGAGTTGGAAAATGTTGTATTAATACTAACATATGCCAGCGAGAGTTGGAAGATCACTAAAGATATAGAAAGCCTAACATATGCCAGCGAGAGTTGGAAAATGGCTAAAGATAAAGAAAGCAAGTTGAATGCATTTGAAAATAGATGTCTGCAAAAAATAATGCGCATAAATTGGGACGAGTTCAAAAGAAGTGATTAAATTAGAGAAATGCCTGGTCAACCACTAGTAACAACTGTTATAATAAGGAGAAGATAGAGATATGTTGGACACACCTTGAGGAGAAATGATCAAAGAATATCAAAGCAGGCATTGAAGTGGGATACAAAGAGTTCAAGAAAGAGAGGACTCCCTAGGGAGACCCCGAAACGAATTTTGCTGAAAGAGGCAAGAAAGGTCTGTCCCAATTCCATAGAAGAGATTGACTGAGCTGCCCAGGATGGAGTGGTATGGAGAAATTACTTGTATGCCCTATGTAACTATAACGGTATGAGAATTATTCTTATTTTATATATATATATTTAAAATATAGACAGGTAACAATGAAGCTGATAGATAGTGGTGTTCCAGTGATTGTTTTAATGTGGTTCACTTATGTGTGTAGATGAAATATAATGAAGAAATAAAACTGCTATAGATGCTACAGATTAAAAAAAAAAATACGAGAGGAACATAACAAGAAAAGCCCTTTCCTGAAACCCACAGAGAAATCGAGACAAGCCTAGAATACACAAGTAGAGATTTGGAGGAATAGATTAACGATAAAGAGATTGAATGAGCTGCATGAGATAGCTAAAGATGAAAAGACTTGCAATACGTCGGTAGAAGAAAAAAAAGAAAACTGTAGCTGCTGAGAGAATCACAGAGAATATATGAAATTCGTTGCATATCCTTTACAGGACATAACGATCAACCACAGTAAACGAGTCGCTGATTTCCTAGGCATCACTTATACGTTCAGTAGTTTGCCATTCTTTCCGAACGGTGAGGTCTTTTGTTACTTTTTGTAAAAATCCCATGGAAACGAATTTGCTTCCAAACTTGCCCACCGTGGGGTTTGAACCAGGTATGCTGGGGTTTGTGATCGAGCTCACTACCGCTTGAGCTACAGCCGCTCATGAGAATTTAAGAGAACATAATTTTTATGAGAATCTCAATTTATAAATAATTTCATTTTAGTTATTCAGAGAATTTCCAAGTTCACTTGACAACTTGTTATTTATTCACTTTTCATTGACAGAATATATCGTCGAATGTCAAGTTCAGTAGGACTGCATGTGCCACCTCATGTATTGATATTATTGAAGGTGAGTTTGTTATTGTATGCCTTAACTTGTCATCAGAATATGTTATTTACGGCTACATAGTACTTGATTTACAGCATCTTCATACCGACTCTATTTTACCAAAGCCAAACATGGACAATGAATAAGAAACATTCACAGAAAATAGCAACATGCTAAATGAGATGTCTCCACAAAGTCACCAACAATACAAGAATCGACAGAGTAACGAATACCATCACTAGAGAAAGTCACCAACAACACAAGAATCGACGGAGTAACGAATACCAGCACTAGAGAAGTCACCAACAACACAAGAATCGACAGAGTAACGAATACCATCACTAGAGAAAGTCACCAACAACACAAGAATCGACAGAGTAACGAATACCAGCATCATAGAAATGGTTGGTACAAGACCGTGCTTGAATTATATATCGAAACAGAGAATGAAGTGGTTTGGCCACTTAGTAAGAATGCGAATAGACCAAACTGCTATAAAGCTTTACATAACAGAATATCAGGAAGGAAGGCGAGAGGAAGACCGAAGAAAAGGTGGTTAGATAATGTAGTTTAATTCTGCCAGGGGACTAAGAAAACCATCACATAAGTCACCAGAGAAGCAAAAGACAAATACATAAAACCACGACACTGAGTTAACAACCCGGTAACAGTGTGCTGACAAAAGAAGAAAAGCGCAAGACAAATACATAAAACCACGACACTGGGTTAACAACCCGGTAACAGTGTGCTGACTAACGAATAAGAAGTACTTGACCAACGGATTACATCAATATGAGTGATGGTAGGAGTGACAATGAGACAAAATTTGAAATGAAGAAATCAGAAGAAGTCTGAATGTGAAACTAGTCCTGCAATTTATGAACGGAAGCAGCTTAATTAAATGGTTTGGACACCTGACAAAAATGCCCTGGTATCGACTAACACTGAGAGCCACACTAAAAAAAAACGAGTACAGAGCGAAAGAAAGACCACGCAAAAGACGAATCGACGGTTTCCAGAACAGCTGTAAGAAAATGAATAACAGCTTAAGGCAAACATACAAAATCTCTACACCCCTCCCTTAACACTTCTATTAAGGAGTAAGTGGAGGAAGACAAGAAGACGAGTCATGGTAATGAAGTGTCATTCTAGTTTACACTTCTAGGAGACAAACAAAAATGGCGTATGCTGCAGCATTTGGTAGTTAAATGTGTAGTGCTAAATTGTTTATTTACACATTCCAATCAATCAAGTGATATGCCTGCCGGCTTATTCGATCATATCGCTCCACAACTCTCTCTCTCTCTCTCTCCTTAGTGTAGTTAATCAGTTCTGATGTCCTCCAACATCTTCACCCTTTGTCTTCCACGGTCTTTCCTTCCTTGAATTTACCTGTTGTCACTAAATGTTCTAAATCTCCTCTCAGCATTATATGCCCGAAGAACCGTGATTATCTGATTCTTATTCTTTTGATAACCCGCTTGCCCAGTGTGTTCGTAGCGCGTTGGACGACGGGTGACAAGCCCTCTGTGAGTGTGGTTCGATTCCGCTGGCTGGCAGAAAAGCCACAGTTTCTCCAGATTTACGGTGTTCGTGGCACCGAACCGAAAGGTTACGATGTCCATGGCACCGAGCTGAAGAGCTGAAAGCTCAAGTGCTTCTGGATCGGGAAAAAAAATATCTTTTGATAAGGTTTCCTAGTGTGCATGTCTGTTTTAAAACTCCATCATGTGTTTTCTTCGCTGTCCATAGGATTTTCAGCATTCTGTAAAACCACATCTCTGTGGCTTCCAATGTTTTTATTTAGTGTGTGTTCTACTGACGATTTTTGTTATCTTCATTCGCTTGCTATGAAAGTAGACGTAGTTAGGGCGTCTAGTATAGCACATCCTACTGATTTCTGTGTGGAAGTTCTTGTCCTTATCACCAGTATGTCTCACATTCAGACGCCCATACACCAGTATGTCTCAGCATTCAGACGAACCTTAATAATGCACCATCTACTTGTCTGGTTTCAGAATCTGGACGACTGGTCTTTCAATGTTTTTGCTGTCAACGAGGCAGCTGATGGTCACTCACTCAAATTTGTTGGCTATGAGCTACTTCAGAAGTATGACCTCATTACGAAGTTTAAGATCAACACTCAGGTTGGTATCTATGTGTGTCTTTACGTGTGTGTACATTTGTTGTTTGTTATTTAAGGTTATTAAATAAATGTAAATTACTAGCTTTTCATAGGAATTTTGGTTGAAACGTTGCTGTGTAGTGTCATTGTTTTTGTTTTTTCTAAAACTACAGTACTTTTACGTGTTCCGTCTTTCAGAGGAGGAAAAACTTACTATGCAATAAATCCTTGTTTGTGGCGTTGAGGAAGCGAGTAATCCAATGCTATATTGAGCCAATACTTTTATATGGCAGTGAATCATGGACAATGAACAGATAAATGAAAAGAACATTGAAAGTCACAGAAATGTGGTTTCTCAGAAGAATGTTGAAAGTTCCATGGACAGCTAGAAAGACCAATGAAGAAATCTTGTCGGAGACAGATTCATATAAAAATCTAATCAATCGAATAAGAAGCAGACAATCAAGGGTTTTCGGAACATATAATTAGAAAGGACAGTTGGTTACAACAGGCAAAATACAGGGGCAGAGAGATAGAGGAAGACAAAGGGACAAAATTCCGGGCGTCTTAAAATCGTGGTTTGGCGGTGGTTCGGTGACGTCGTTGATGGATTGTACTAGAGACAGACAGATGTGGAGAGACATGATCGCCTAAGCCAACCGACACGATACTGAATAAAGTTACTAGCCTACGTAAATGTATGTTGAGAGCAGCGTCCGGTACATAGGCAAAACATAATGACATTTCATGTTCTACTGAGGTCATTGAGAAAGTCTTGCTCGTGATCTTGTCCAGTGTTTGTCATCCAGTCTATTGCAGAGTTTCTCTTTACGAGAGTTTTGACTTCTTGAAAAGACAGTGGTCGGTAAATGTGTTCTTTGAGTGGTTGTTAAATCAAGACATCGGAATTCTCATTGCTTTCAATGTCACAGTGAAATAAAATCCACTGCAAGGGAATTTGTACAGTTTTTGACAGTCAAGCAAGTTCTCTTTGTGGTTCTGTACTGTGCTGTCAGCGGATGCATCCTCCAGAACTGACCGTGTGCCTGTAAGAAAACTACATTATGTTGTGTGAAAACGAGTTTTCCATTTGAAAAGCATTTAGTTGGGTATCTCTACGGCAAAGTAGTTGAGACGTTTGCTTAGTGTTCTGAAGGCTCTAGGTTCGAAAATTGACAGTCACATGTGCAAAAGCTTTCCGGATATCCCTAGGATTGTCGCTGGATCTGCTGAGTTCGTGCTTTGTGCAACACTCTCAGCAGGTGACAGGTAATTTCTGATGAGAGAGACGGTGCCATGTGTGAAAACCCGGTGTTATTAAGTTAATCATTTATTGCCTTGAGGGGGATAGGTTAGTTATTTACACTTAATTATTATAAACCAATGTAAATAGAAATGATGCAGATAGATAATATATTGAAATCATATACAGATTGATATAGTCTAACCACATCTAGCCTCATTGTCTAGCCACATCTAGCCTCATAGCCTAACCACATCTAGCCTCATAGCATAACCACATCCAGCCTCATAGCCTAACCACATCTAGCCTCATAGCCTAATCATCTAATCTCATTGTCTAGCCACGCTAGCCTCATTGTCTAACACATCTACCCATTGTCTAGCCACAGTTAGCCTCATAGCTAACACAGCTAGCCTCATCACCATCTGCTCATAGCCTACCACATTAGCATCATAGCCTAACCACATCTAGCATCATGCAAACCCATCTAGCATCATGCTAACCACATCTAGCATCATAGCCTAACCACATCTAGCCTAACCACAGCTAGTCTCATAGCCTAACCACATCTAGCCTCATAGCCTAACCACATCTAGCCTAACCACAGCTAGTCTCATAGCCTAACCACATCTGGCCTCATAACCTAACCATATCTAGCCTCAAACCCTAACCACATCTAGCCTCATAGCCTAACCATATCTAGCCTCAAATCCTAACCAGAGCTAGCATCATAACCGAACCACAACTGGCCTCACATGATCATCATTTCTCATTTGTTTTCAGATGTTAGAAAGTTTTCTCTTTGCCCTAGAGACTGGGTACAGCAAGTTCAAGAACCCCTACCACAACCTGATGCATGGAGCAGACATTGCCCAAACTGTTCATTATGTCTTGTCACAGAGTCGTCTGGCGGTAACAACTTTCTTTTATGTCTTAGAAATTTGGATTCAAAGAATGTTGTCCGTTTGTTAAATTTAACAGAAATGTCAAAGTTTGAAGGGAAACAACAGTAGGTTCAGATTTTAGAGGAGAACAACAGAAGGATCTGAGTTTTTAGGGAAACAATAGAACGGTCACAGTTTGGGGAAAAACAACAGAAGGGTCAGAATATGAAGATGAATAAAAGAAAAGGATCAAGTTTTTGGAGAGAAACAGCAGAAATGTGCAGATTTTGGAGAGAAACAGCAGAAAGGTGCAAAGTTTGGAGAGAAACAGCAGCCTCCAGGTTGCCACTATATGTTTTTGCTATATTATATTAGGACTTAAGGGTAACCTATTTTTTCTTAAAAATATAAAAGTAGTTTTATAAAGAAAATAACTCTAGTCTAGTCTATTTTTATTAGTTAGAAAAGTGTATAGTTTTTTAATGAAAATAATTGTTTCTTTTTTATTATTAGAAAGATAAGGTTAGTTTTATTAGGAAAGTGAGTGTTGTCTGTTTTTTACTAGGATGATCACTTTAGTTTGTTATTTGAATGTAACCAGATGGCAGTGTGTATTTGAATGTAACCAGATGGAAGTGTGTTAGTTGAATGTAACCAAATGAATGCTTTTTGCTGTGTCAACCGTGCGTTTGTTGTGTGTATTCAGAAAATGGCGGACAGCGGTTATGACGAACAAGCTCAATTTGCCGTATGCAGTTATATTGCGAGTGCAGAAAGCTGGATTTTGACGTGATTGATGTCCCCTTCGACAAGAATTGCAATTCAAGTGATGAACAGTTTTGTGTTGCTACATTCGCGACGGCCATATGCATTTTATGCAGTGCAGATTGCTTTTTTGTGGCGGTACGCGGCTGTTTTATTCTGAAATTAGTTCACACAGGAAACTTTTCACATGTGTTAGCATTTCGTGTGATATTCATTGGCACAGGAACGGAGCAATTATGGGGTGACCCGTTGCAGTGAAGTTGGAACCGTACTTATGAATTATGAATTATTAACCAAATGGAAATATGTTAGTTGAATGTAACCAGATGGAAATGTGTTAGTTGAATGTAACCAGATGGAAATGTGTTAAGTTAAGAATGTAACCAGATGGAAATGTGTTAGTTGAATGTAACCAGATGGAAATGTGTTAGTTGAATGTAACCAAATGGAAATGTGTTATTATGTAACCAGATGGAAATGTGTTAGTTGAATGTAACCAAATGGAAATGTGTTATTATGTAACCAGATGGAAATGTGTTAGTTGAATGTAACCAAATGGAAATGTGTTAGTTGAATGTAACCAAATGGAAATGTGTTATTATGTAACCATATGGAGATGTGTTGTTATTCTATTATATCCCTGCTAGTTTGTTGTATTATATTAGGAATATTAAGACAGGATTGAAAAAGCGGCGGAGAAGTTTAATTAATGCCTTTGAATGCAAATGCTACAGAAGAGTACTTAGAATATCATAGAAAGAGAAAAGAACAAATGCTTCTGTTCTGGAACAGCTTGATATTAGAGTTGACTATTAAAGAGCATAAAAACAAGGAAAATTAAATATTTTGGACACATCAAACGACATAAGTGCTTAGAGAAGATTATTTTGGAGGGAATGGTGCCTGAAAGAAGAATGAGAAGAAGACATAGAAGACGATGGGTGCAAGATGTCATTGACGATCTGAGAATGACTGCTGCTGACTCTGGTCAACTTGCACAGAACAGAGAGCTTTTCATGACTGCTGTCATGGGAGCCAGTTTCCGGAAAGGACAAGCTACTTGATGATGATGATGATGATGATAAAGGCAGGATTAAAGAATTGGCCTGAGCCTCTGGGATCCTGCAAGTTTGGTTGCAACATTACATTGATGGCAATCATTACTTTCCATGAATGTGATTTGCTCTTTAGAAAGTGAGATCACTGTACCAGCTAGACGTCTGTAGACCCAAGACTAGCACATCCAGCTTCTGCATGCCTTGTATTTGGTTCAGCTCACAAAATCACCTTTTGAGGACAAAAAAAATAAAATAAAACCGACCTGCTTCTTCTTCTTCGAACGCTCCATATCGACCACTTGTTAACCCACTCTTTGTGATTTGTATGTGATCTGAGTCTAAGAGTGATTGCACATTGTGCCCGTTATGCGCCTACAAGTAGGCTAGCACATCCGACATCCTTTTTATTTATTAGGGTAGCTTCCCTAGGCCTGCACCTCAGTTGCCTCTTATGACATGACTTGTAGGTCACAGTTTTTCTATTCTTTGTTCCCCCTGCAATCCCCAGCAACACACAGGTGAAAACCTGACCTGAGAGTGCCCAACCACCTAGGCGAGTCAGATCCTCGTTAGTCTTTTACCTCAGTGGTCAAAGTTTAACGGTCTACACCATTATGAGATGAGGTTGGCTTGTGTATTCTACAGGTCATCGATATGCTACTAATTTTCACTTTGGGTCCTTCCTAAGGGAATCTAGCCGACCCCAACTCTGCTGGATGCAGAGCCAAGTGCAGAACACACCTTGATGTCAGCTTTAGAGTACAAACTTAAACCACAATCCTTTTGTTTATATGAAGATATATATATATATGAAACTCGTGGTATATCCTTTACAGGACGTAGACATCAAACAAAGTAAACGAGTCGTTGATTTTTAGGCAACATGTATACGTTCAGTAGTTTGCCATTGTTTTCTTACTACTCATTAAAAGTTTAGGAGCGAATTTGCTTCCAAACTGCCCGCCGTGGAGTTTGAACGAGGTACGCTTGGGTTGTGGTCGAGCTCACTGCTGCTTAAGCTACAGATGCCCCCAGATATATCATCATCAAAAAGCTTGTCCTGAGCAGAACTTTGACACGCCAACCGTCCTCCGGAACTTCTCTCTCTCCCATAGGCCAGATGTCCTGCCTCTGCAGCCGCCATGCTGAGACCATCAGTTACATCCTTAATCCATCTTCTCCGTGGTCTTCCTCTTCTTCTCTTAGCCGGTATGCCTCCTTCCTGATGGTCTTCTCCAGCCCTTCATGTCTTTTTATATGTCCAAAATATCTAAATTTTCTCTTTCGTATTTGTAGCATCAGCCAGTTTTCTTTGATTTTGAGTTCTTTCTGGATAGATCTATTTGATCTCTTCTCTGTCCAAGATATTTGCGGAGGACTCTTCTATAACACTTATATTCGAAAGCACATATATGTTTTTTCCATACATATACAAACATATATACAAACATAAAACACTAATATAATATTTTGTGTTTGTTACAAGGTTATTTCTTCCTTTTCCCAAACAGCAATGGTTGACGGATCTGGAGGTTTTTGCTACGATTGTTGCTGCTCTCATACATGATTATGAGCATACAGGCACAACAAACAACTTTCATATTAATACATCGTAAGTACAGATTACATATTAGTACATTATGACTATGCTTAGTACATTGGGCTTAGTGTATTGTACATTGATATAAGGGAAGACTGCAGTAAAACTATGTAGCAATGGCGACAAATATAAAAACAAAGTACTGCAGTTTTACCAAATACAAAAACAATACACAGCAAACGTTTCGATCAAAAGAATCCTTTGCTTGATAAAGTCCTTTTTTTGTCCAAATGTTGCTGGGTATTGTTATTGGTTTTTTGTGTGTGTAAAACTACAGTACTTTGTGTTTACGTGTTTCGCTAATTACAGTACATTGTGCTTACAACTTGCACATCTTATATCACTTACCAACTAGTTACACTACTCAGACAATCAAATAAATACATGCCAGCTAAACAGCAAATGATCAAAATCATATTCATTCCTATGTTATGCTACCAATGTCAAATATGGACAATAAATTAGGAACATAAGGAGAATGAAACCAGATCTAGTACCATCTAGCGCCTACAACAGCCAGCAAACCGAACGCAGAGCCTGAGGAAGATCTTCTTCTTCTTTTGTCATCACACTGTTACCAGATTGTTGCCCAATGTCATGGTTTTCTGTTTTTGTCTTGCGCTGTTCTGGTGGCATAGGTGATTGTTAATTTTGCTATTTGACAGGATTCTGCTAAGCATCTAACCAACTATTTTGTGTGGCCTTCCTCTCACTTTTTCCCTGATGTTCTGTTATAGAAGACTGTATACTGTGGAGTTTACATACATTCTTATTAAATCGTCAAACCACTTCATTCCTTGTTTCTCAATGTAATTCAGGCAAGGTTCTGTGCCAACTTTCTTTCTTATGCTGATGTTGGTGACTGTCTTTTCTGGTGTTATTGGTAACTTTTAGCAGGCAGCGCATTTCACATGTAGTTATTTTTTGTGACTCATACTGAGGAAGACCAAGAACATTAAAAGATGTCTTACATTGTATTAACATTTTTTCTGCCCAAAAATGTGTTAAATTATATTTCTGTTGACAGGTCTGATGTAGCGTTGTTATATAATGACCGGGCAGTGCTGGAAAATCATCACATCAGTGCAGCATTTCGATTGGTTAGAGAAGAGGAACATAATATTTTATGCAGTCTTAGCAAAGAGGAATATAGGTTAGTAGTATGACAACTTTATTTAATTATGAATAATAACAACATTGAGGAGTGTCTGGTCGAATAGGTTAGTAGTATGACAACAATTTAGTTGCATATCCTTTACAGAACTTTGGGAATCAACCTCAACTTTTAACGCTGTTTGTGATTTTTCTAGGCATTATTACGTTCAGTAGTTTGCCATTGCTTTCTGAACGGATGGTGTCATCGTCCTTTTGTTAATATCCACGCGAAACAATTAGCGACCAAATTGTCCGCAGCGTGATTCGAACTCAGAACGTCGGGGCTAATAGACCGAGTCACTAACTTATTTAATTATGAATAATAACTTGAGAATTGTCTGCCAGAATAGGTTAGTAGTATGATAGCTTTATTTAATTATGAATAATACCAAGGAGTGTCTGGCAGAATAGGTTAGAGCGTGGCTCCCATGCAGAAAATTTCTAACGCGAACAGTTTCGCTGCGACTGCACCAGCCATGTGGCCATTAAATTTATCTGATTCTTGTCCACCCTGTCCTACACCGACCAACAAAGCAGTACTACGGCAGTAACAACAATAAAATTGATACAACACAAACACGCAGTGTAATTTATCAGAAATCAAGACACATATAAAACGAAAATGCAAAGAATTGTGGAGGTAACAAACCCACAGCAAACACTCACAAGATTACTACAGCAGACTAAACAGAAAATAACGCACAATATTTTGCGTAAGAACGGGACACTGATGGCTCAACCATCACATGCCGGAATATATCGCTCAGACTGCACAGCCTGTGATTCATTGGGAGTTGAAAGGTCATGTCCATCATACATACACCAACGAAACAATGTCTCATTGACAAAGCTTACAGAGCAAGCTATGGGAACTCTCGAGGAACTTCAACTGACATGCAGTACACAGAGGCAACCCATCTCATGGTATAGACGAGCATACAAAACTAAACGTAAAGAAGAAGAAATTATGAATGTCCTGACTGTTGCTGATGTTATGATCTAGCCAAAGCATCGCTCTATACAGCAAGGATGAATATATTAGCACTTGACAAGTCTCACCATTTCTTTGGATGTTGATACATTTCTCATATTTTGAAATATGTTCTTTACTGTTGATATTCTCTTCCAAATTTCCATACCACATCTGCTTTCTTCTGTTATTATATGTACAAGATATACATAATTTGACAGTAACAGACAGTGAGCTTCATAGAGCAATGTAACTAAGAAACAGTGGATACTAACCAAAAGACCAAATGGAAAACACTATTTATGAAGCCCTTTCTAGACTGCTCTTCTTATCCTGAGGCTATGCAGCAAAACAAGATTAGAGAGAAAAAAGAAATATGAGTACTATTACCACCGTGTGTTGACGGGACTGCAAGGGGAGCAAAGAATAGTAACACTGCTACCTACATGGCATTTCGTAAGAGGCGAATAAGGTAGGGGTTTAGGAAGCTACCCTAGTAAATAAAAAGCATGCAAGAAATCAATGTGCTTGTCCTACTTGTAGACACATACTGCAACAACGTAGAATTGTTCTTATGCTGGGATCACAAACATATCATAAAAAGGGGTTTTAACAAGTGTTTGGTATTGAGCGCTCGAAGAAGTACTATTATTGTTACTAATTCTATCAACCCTACTGTTATGAATGAGAATAATGAAAATATTTGTCACCTTTTACAGAGAGTTTCGAACTCTGGTCATTGACATGGTCCTGGCCACTGATATGTCTTTCCATTTTCAACAAATCAAGAATATGAAGGGTTTGCTTGGCATGCCTGAGAAGTAAGTTTTATTTTCTTATATATATATATATTATACCAACATACAGTCCGGTCAGTTAACTTTACCAACATACAGCTCAGTTAGTTAACTCTACCAACATACTGCTCAGTCAGTCAACTTTACCAACATACAGCTCAGTTAGTCAATTTTACCAACACATAGTTCAGTTAGACAACTTTACCAACGTATAGTTCAGTTAGACAACTTTACCAACGTATAGTTCAGTTAGACAACTTTACCAACGTATAGTTCAGTTAGACAACTTTACCAACATATTGCAGTTAGACAACTTTACCAACACATATTCGTACAGTTAGACAACTTTACCAACGTATAGTTCAGTTAGACAACTTTACCAACATATAGTTCAGTTAGACAACTTTACCAACGTATAGTTCAGTTAGACAACTTTACCAACGTATAGTTCAGCTAGACAACTTTACCAAAATATATTCGTACAGTTAGACAACTTTACCAACATATAGTTCAGTTAGACAACTTTACCAACGTATAGTTCAGCTAGACAACTTTACCACGTATGTTCAGCTAGAACAACTTTACCAAAATATATTCGTACAGTTAGACAACTTTACCAACATATAGTTCAGTTAGACAACTTTACCAACGTATAGTTCAGCTGAACAACTTTACCAACGTATAGTTCAGCTAGACAACTTTATCAACATACATCCTAGTTAAATTGTACCAGCACAGGTTTTTCAAGTGATAAAAGGAACTGACCCTTCTACCTTGTACTTAACGTAATCCTAGAAATGTTAAATGACAAGTATGTCATACACATAATAATTCCTCTCGTACCGTTATGCGTTGCATAGGGCTGCAAGCAATTTTTCCATACTGCTCTATCCTGGGCAACTCGCTCAATCTCCTACTTGGAACTCAGACCGATATTTCATGCCTCTCCCAGAAAAGTTCATTTCAGGGTCTCCCTAGGTCGTCCTCTCTTTCTTGAACCCTTTGCATCCCACTTCAATGCCTGCTTTGATATTCTTTGATTATTTCTTCTCAAGGTGTGCCCAACATATCTCCATCTTCTCCTTCTTACAACAGTTGTCATTAGTGGTTGACCAGACATGTCTCTAATTTCATCACTTCTGAATTCGTTCCATTTTATATTCATTATTTTTCGAGACATCTATTTTCAAATGCATTCAACTTGCTTTCTATATCTTTAGTCATTTTCCAACTATCGCTTGCATATGTTAGGATTGATATAACATTTGAATTGAAAATTCATAATTTAGTTTTAATACTATATAACTTGCAGCTCCATATTTTATTTAGACTTTTAAAAACTGATGTTGCTTTGCCAATTCGTATCATACTCATAATTTCTTTTTAACATTTCCTGTGCAATCAAAATTGTTACCTAAATAGGTGAACTGCTCTGTAATTTTTTTAAATTCATTTTTAGGATTTGATTACTTGCCTTAGGTGTCTTCATTATATTTCATACACTTAATATCTGTAAAATCTATAAAACATTTTCATTTTCGGGGAGAAGTTGGAGATTTAAAGGCTGATGAAATTAAAATAGAAACAATATTTTAATTGCTTTCTGTCTATTTTTTAAAATAGTTTTTCGTAGTTTGTATTCAATTTGTCATTTTGAAATGTACAATTAAAAGCTAACAAGTCATTATTTTACAATTTATTTTTGCAGCATTGAAAAATCCAAAGTTTTGTCCCTAGTCTTACACTGCGCAGACATCAGCCATCCAGCAAAGGATTGGGAACTCCATGAAAGATGGACTGGTCTTCTGCTGGAAGAATTTTTTAGACAGGTAAATTAAATGTCTACATCCTTGTCTGAAAGAAATATTAGCAATATATCCAATAGTAGCAAATCATGATTGTGCATATAATAATTTATATTTAGTAGCAAAATATGACTGCATATAATAATTTATATTTAGTAGCAAAATATGACTGCATATAATAATTTATATTTAGTAGCAAAATATGACTGCATATAATAATTTATATTTAGTAGCAAAATATGACTGCATGCAATAATTTATATTTAGTAGCAAAATATGACTGCAGGCAATAATTTATATTTAGTACAAATATGACTGTGCGTATAATAATTTAAAGACAGGCACTGTTTTGGAACACACAGGAAAAGAGGAGAAGGAAGACCTAGACAGACCTGAGAAGAGAACTGAGAAGAGAACTGGAGAGAGAACGGGAGGCTGATATTAAAAGGATAGGTAAAACATAAAAATAATTGGAAGGAATAGCAGGAGAGAGGAAGAGCTGGAAGAAGTTTGTTGAAGACCTGTGCTCTGTTGGGACTTGATAGATGAAGAAGAAGCATAAGGTCATGTCGTAAAACGTTCTTGTGTAATAATAATACAAATATGGTGGGTAACTGATATCATCCTCAGGGAGACAGAGAACAAGAACTTGGTCTTCCATTCTCTCCACTCTGTGATAGAAACAATACACTTGTCGCTGAATCCCAGATAGGTATGTGTCAATCAAACATCTTAAATTAATTTTGTTGCTTGAGATGAGGAAGAGAGATTGAATCTGTAACATTTGTTTTACATTAATCAGTATTTATTAATTTCAATCATTATTTTTGTTTTATCAATCAATCTCATTCATTAAATAGCTTGTCCTGAACACAATTTGGCCTGTGTGGTGTCAGGGCCCACATGGGAAGCAAAGAATAGTACCACTGTGACCTACAAGGCATGTTGTAAGAGGTGACTGATGTAGGGCCTATGGAAGCTATTCTAGTAAATAAAAAGCATCGCAGAAATCGGATGTGTTTGCCTATGTGTAGGCGCATAACTGGCACAACGTACAATCGCTTTTAGGCTCAGATCACATACAAGTCACATAGAGTGTTTAAAAAGTGGTCGATATGGAGCATTTGAAGAACAACAGAATTTGTGCGCCCTAACAGTACTTTATACTTTCCTGTCTCTCTTTTATAGACTTCTGCAGTTGGCATGCTCAAATCATCAGCTACATCCTGAATCTATCTTCTCCATGGCCTTCCTCTTCACAGGGATGGCTCCTTCCATAATGGTTTTCTACATATCCCTTCGCATTTGTTTTTATATGTACAAAGTACTTCCATTTTACCATGCTTTTTTTTTTTTTTTTTCTTTCGTCCGCTTTCAACTCAGACGGTTTCATCTCTGAAACTGATTTTTGCGTGAAAATCCGTTTTTCCAATTTCTTACAATGGCAGCAGCGTGCACATTGTAAATTACTTTACACTGGCAGCCGTGTGCTCAATGTACTCGTAATTAGTATTCCTCGCCATACAGGCAGATTTTCTCCGACTTCAGAGGTACTCACGTTATCGTCCTGAGTAAGACCAGGACTCGAACAAATGCCGGACAGTAGGTTCGAACCCGAGCTATGAGGCGTCTCACAGCTAGCAGGCCGAGCTACTATCAGCTACTCTAGGCAGTCCCTTACCATGCTAATTTATGGCATCTACCAGTTTTCTTTGATTTTGAATTCTTTCTGTATAGATCTCTTCTTTGTACACGGATGACTCTTCTGTAACATATACACAAGCACATATATATTTTACCACTGCCTTGTTAAATGTTCATGTCTTACACACCCCCAACATTGCCACTGAGAATATGAATACTCTTAGTATTCTGATCTTTATTTTCCTATATTTTTCATTCCATACTGTTTTTAGTTGTTTACTATTTTGTAAACTAGTTTGTTCTTCTTTTAATTTTCTTCATCTCATTTTATCTTTTGTTCGTAATGAACACTGAGATATTCAAAACTACCACTCAACTAGCATTTATTTATTCTATGACATTATTTACATTTAAATTTATTATTTTAACCCTTTCAGTTTGTATTTAAATTTTCTTTTAGTTGCATTTATTTTGTAATGTATACAGAATTGGCCATTATACTGACTTAGTGTCATCTTAAACAAATACAAGTCAATATAATGGCTCAGAAGAACGAAAGGTCTTATCTTATCTTATCTTAACCACATTTGCCGTGAAGCGTCCTGGGGAGCGTTAGTTTCCTATCTAACGAAAGGTCAATTTTAAAAAAATAATTTTTAATATGGTCTCAATGCTTATCATATTTCACACACATTATCACTGCAGTATTTTACCTTTTCATACAATAAGTATTATCACAGTATTTTTTTCTATTTCAAACAAACTATCACAGTATTTTGCTATTTCAAACAAATTAATATCACACTATTTTGATATTTCACACAAATTAATATCACAGTATTTTGCTATTTCTAAAAAAAATTATTAAACAACTCTTTCTTTCTCAAATAGATTATTTATCCCAATAATTTTCTTTATTTCAATACAATATTTATCTTAGACCTCACAGACTCAACACTATATTCATTCATATGCTCCAAAATATATATGTATATGTTAATGGTATAAATGCTTTGTATATATTTGATTACTATTGTTTATCTTCTTTTACCATTTCTAGTTTTTCATGTTTATTTCTTTTAGTCACATATTTTCATTTCAGGACCGTTAGGATTTATTGATGGTCTGACTGTATATATTACGTCTGCCGTATAGGAAGTCTGAATTTCTTCACTGCTTCGTATACTTTGCTTGAGGAAGGCCTTTTGATCAAAATGTCACTGTACATTGTTGACTTTATTTTGTTACTCTAGTTCTACAGGTTTCATTGACTTCATTATAGATCCCTGCTTCCAAGTGATGTGTGACATGTTAGAGAAAGACATGTCACTCCTTCATTTATCTATCTATTCTCTATCCCTGTTTTGCTCTTCGGCATCAGGTTCCAAAAAAGACACTCAGTATGACTCCTTATGCGCTTTCTACAAGGCTGAATTTAGTGCCTCGGATATTCTGTCGATCACCGTTTACACGGTTGTCCTCTGCGTCTGCTACCATTGTATCTGAGCGCTACCCCTTTATCAACATGACAGTCATTATGTTTTTCGTCTTTTTCTACAGGTTTCATCGACTTTATTGTTGACCCCAGCTTCCAAGTTATGGGTGACATGTTAGAGAAAGTCATGTCACCGCTTCACCAACAAGCGCAATCTTCCGCCAACAGAAATATTGATGAGGCAATTTCTGAAGAGGTTTTTGAAAGCAAAGACAGGAGAGATAAGTCTACCAGCACTACCAGTTTGTGTAGCAGACCTACAACACCTAAGACTCCATCATCACCTTGTAAGCAGAAGAATAATATGTTGATTTGAGGTTAAAATTGATGACTTTATGTGGTTGCGTTTCGTTTTCTCAAGTCATGTTTTGCTTCACAACACCAGGATAAGAAAAGATTTCTATAATGGGCTTTTGTGTGCACTTCATAAATAGTGTTTTACATCGCCTCTGTTATTTCTGAGGTTCACCTCTTGCGTGGACAGCCTTTTACTTTCTATCCACTGTATCATAGATGCAATGCTATTTGAGGCACACTGTTTGTTGGTAATCTGCTTATTTGGCTGAACCATTTACTTTGTTGTTTCTTGATGAAATTCAGTACAATTTATTACATATCACCACAGCCTCCCTCGGTTACCTCCCGATTTGATCTGATCCGCTTGGACCAGACTAGATTTGTAGGCTTCGCAATCGTATGATGTTGTACCAACTTTTTTACTGTTTTCATTTCTAAACCAGTCTCTTCTATTTCATTTTCATTTCTCAACCCCCAGCATTCTGCAAAGACATTTAATCTCTGTCGTGACTAGTTTTCTTATTATATGATTTGATGTCAGTGTCCAGGTTTGGCACACATGGGAGAAAGATTGTATTGAACAATGCTCTTTTTTTTCAGTGTTCATATTGACATGTTTGCATTTCAAAATTGTTGCTGTTTATCCTATTATTTGATTTATTGCATCTAAGTTGGATTTCATTAGTTATCTTTTCATTTGCTGAACAAATGCTGCCTAGGTAATTATGTTTGTTTAGGTCACACGAAAAGGAAGACTAAAGACACACAAATTGACTTAATATCTCAAGGTTTCCGCACGTTCTCTCTGTAAGAATAGAGGTTAAGTGCTCATCTCTCGTTCAAAAGGTACTCAATTCACTCCCTTATTGTGTCATTGGGATATCTTTTCAGAGATCCCTGATCTCAGTGTAGGTGAGATCGTGTTCCTAGTCCTACCGAAGACAAGTGATAAAACATTGGTACCGTGGTCAAGTGAAGCATGCAAAAGAACCCTTGGCAGTTGAAAATCGGGAAGAGCAAGCTGGAAAGTCGCTGCCCAGAATAAAATTCATTTGAAGGATTAAAAAGTAAACTTTTGTACTGAAATATTTTTACCATCTTCTAAATGACATTGGGGACACTTGCCGATGCTACAGATTTTATGCACTGCGGCTGAGATGATCCTCCATAAGAAAGAGATCAGAGCACACACGGCTACTCAACAAAGTGCAATGAGGATGGTCATATCAATCAATCTTCATAAGCTTCAGTTCTTATCAGCAGAAATGGCACCCTACCTGCACCCTAAAAACGCATTACCCTTGAGCAAAAACAGCACATATCAGAGTGATATAAAAAAACAATTATTTAGCACAACTAGGTGCTCGATTATTTGTTATTGACTTACCCCAACAGCTCTGGTATTCCTGTTCAATAAACATTTACAGATACTACACTCTTTTACATTTACTTGGTATACTACACTACAGATGTAGCTTAAGCAGTAGTGAGCTTGATCACAACCCAAGCGTACCTGGTTCAAACTCTGCGGCAGGCAAGTTTGGAAGCAAATTAGTTCCTTTGGATTTTTTACGACAAAAATAGACTTCATCGTTCAGAAAACAATGGCAAACTACTGAACGTATAAGTGGTACCTAGAAAATCAACGACTCATTTACTGTGGTTGATGGCTATGTCCTGTAAAGAATATACCACAATTTTCATTCATATATATATACCTAGATGTACCTTATTTTTATCAATCAGTACCTATTTAAAATAACAGTTCTTTTTACACAGATGGACGTTATAATTAAAACGGCCTTGGGTCGACTGTCTTGGACAAAATAAAGGCCTTTGGAAAGTACAGGCAGTAAAAGGTATGTAACTTCTCAAAGCAAATTTATGTTTTTTTTCAAAACAATAATCAGTTATATTCTTCTTCTTCAAACGTTCCATATCGACCACTTGTTAACCACTCTGTGTGAATTGTATGTAATCTCACCCTAATAGCGATTATGCAAGTTATGCGCCACAAGTAGACCAGCACATCCGATTTCTGCGATGCTTTTTATTTACTAGGGTAGCTTCCCTAGATCCTACCTCAGTCGCCTCTTACGATATGCCTTGTAGGTTGCAGTGGTACTATTCTTTGCTTCCCTTGCAGACCCCGGCACCACACAGGCAGTAAGTTATATATGGACATTCAACATAACACTCTTGACATGTCCATAGGTGCTCCGATCTCTGATCCAGCAGCATCCAGCGGCTCAACACGGCAGTTCGATGTAGATTAAATTAATCAATCTCTGCATATTTGGTTGTCATTCTTTAGGATTGTACCAATATCGACACCCATCTCTGTCAATCTGGTCAGCAACTGGGATTCACAACCCTGAAACCCCTTTGTTTGGAAAGACTCTGTGCATTAAGAATGTCATTTCAGACCATTGTAGCTCCCTTTGATATCGTAGCCATGCTAGCCAATCTATCAGCCGTTCATTACCCTAACTCCTGCGTACCCAGGGACAAATATGAAGGTGATTTCTCTGATTGCTGTACCAGTACCTCCACCCAGTTTCGTTTAACCATTTCTGTTTCTACTTTACAAATAATGCTCATGGAGTCACTGAGTATAAATACACCAGCTAGTTCACTGTGCTCTGTTTTGTTTTCACTATAAGCTATTTATTTGTGACCCTATCATACTATTTCTGTGCCACTTTTCTACACATACACCAGTTGATCAATCTTTGCAATCTGTTAGTCATTGTTTTAGTTATTCTACATGTTTCTGATGCATACAGTACAAGTGCTTCAACATTGAGTTACATTCTAATTTTATTTCTAGATTTCATTTCTTTAGACTTCCACAAATTTCTCAGTGCAATGAAAGCTAAACAACAGATGTTCAATAGCATTTTCATACCTACTTTGTGTTACCAGAGCCAATTATGGACATTGAGCATAGCACAGTTGCAAAAAATTATATGTGAAATGTGACGCCTATGAAAAGTTACTAACAACACCAGAAAAGACAAGAGTCACCAAAATCAGCATAAGAAAGAAAGTTGGGACAGAACTTGCTTGAATTACATTGAGAAACAAAGAATGAAGTGGTTGGCCACCTCCACTTAGTCTTTTAATGATGGTCTCCATTGATACACAATTTGTTCATTTAAAAGCTCTTTATCTGCTGTTGTATTTGGTCAGAATATTTGCAGGATTCTTCTTCAACATTTATTTTGATATGTCTCCAGCTTGAACAGATTCAAATGACAATATCATATTTTGCAGGTTGAAATCTTCTTCAAACGCTCCATATCGACCACATGTTAAACCACTCATTGTAATTTTGTATGTTGTTCCAGTTATGTACGTACAAGTTGGCCAGCACATCCGATTTCTGCGACACTTTTTATTTACTAGGGTAGCTTTCCTAGGCCCTTACCTCAGTCATCTCTCAGTCATCCTTGTAGTCACAGTGTTACTATCCTTTGCATCCCTTGCGGACCACAGCAACAAACTGCGATCAGATTTAAATGACAGTCATGTTTTACAGATTCAAATGACAAAGAGTCATGCCGTAGAAATTCTAATGATAAGTCATGCCTTGAAGATCTTTTAGACTTGATAATTCTCAACACAGGTAGCGTTTTCTGTTCCTATCTAGATGCTGAAGAGAGAGAAAAAGTCAAGCAATGTGCCTCTAAAGCAGATATTCAAAACAAGGAAGAGGAATCACAGAATAACTCAACAGAGTCATCCAATCCTGCACCTCCAGCATCAACAACAGCACCATCATCACCATCATCATCATCCACACCAGTGTCTTCACATTCACTGTTGTCCAAGTTGCAAAAGCCCAGACTTTCTCCAAAACCATTTTTGTCCTCTTTCAAGTCCTCCTCCAGCACTCCAAATCAGGTGAACCCCCAAGGAAAACTCAGTTTAAACGATGCAACCTCTAGAAACTCTTCCTCAGAGCTCAAAGGTAAGGAGTAGCAATGTAACCATCAGGAATATTATCAACAAGGTCACAGTCTCCAAGGTCATTGTACTCCTGTTGTATATATTGCTTGAAAATCCATCTTTTACTCAATGTTGTATACATCATTTTATCAACTTTTGTTTGAAGTTCAACTTTTATTAACCATTATTCTAGCTCTCTAACAAATAGGTTTAAAAAAAACTGTTGTTGCCTGTAGTACCGCTTCTTAAAGGGTTTTAAAGCCGAAGAATTGACTTCATTGCACCGGGTTTTACCCCATATGGCTCGGTCCCTCTCGCAGAAATGGCCCGCCACCTGCCGAGAGTATTGCACAGCACGAACTCTGTAGCTCCGGCAACAATCCTAGGGGTCTCAGGAAAAACTACACTCGTGAACAGAAGGCCGTGGGTCCGGATTCGAACCCACGACCTTCGACTCGCAAGGCAAAGGGCTTAACCACTCAGCCAGGGAGAACCTCTTCTTAGGACGGTGTAGGATCTGAGGAATTTAATGACCGCATGGCTAGTGCAGTCGCCACAAAGCTGTTCAGGTTAGGATTTTTCTTTTATGCACAAAACAAAAATCGTTGACCTTACCGTGGATTGAACACGGGTCTAATCCATTGGCCAGCGTTCCTCGAGTACCTGTGCACATTCACAGCCATAACAAATAAATAGTAGCGACAGTACCAAAAACTGGGAGTTTCAGCTTTCCATAGCAATTTGATCTAAGTAAAATTCAGCATACAAAAATATGAAAATCTTGGCATAGCCTTTACAGGACATCACTATTAACCACAGCAAGCGAGTTGATTTTTAAGCACCACTTATACATTCAGTAATTTGCCATTGTTTTCTAAATGGTGAGGTCTATTTTTACCGTCGTAAATATCCACCAGAACAAATTTGTTTCCAAACTGACTAATGCGGAGTTTGAACCAGGTACTCTTGAGTTGTGACCAAGCTCACTACCGCTAAGCTACAGACACCCGTAAATAATATGGTCAGAAGTAAAACAGTTGATCTGTGCCAGTACATATGATCTACAGAATCCATACTGATAAGTTGTCCAATCTTGATAACTTACAAGAGTTGCATTGTTTTTGTTACGTTAGCATATAGTATTAAAACTGGGACTATAGTTAACAGCTTTTTCAAAACATAATACTAGGCAACACTGTGACAGTAGGTAAAAACTTTTGTTTTTAATTATTTTCTTAGCAGTAACGCTGGAACAGTACCAAAAACAGGATTAAAAAAAGATTCAGTTTACACTTAACATTTGTTAACATAGTATGATATATAGAGAAAAACAACAGCAATATTAGCACCTTTGATGATCTGATTAGAAGAGCAATTCATTTGTGCAGATACATATAACTATATTATAGAGACGCCCTTGTGGTACCGGGGGCCGCAAGAGGAGCAAAGAATAGCACACTGTGACCTACAAGGCATGTCGTAAAAGACGATTGAGGTAGGGGCCTAGAGAAGCTATTTTTGTAAATAAAAAGTGTCGCAGAAATTGGATGTGCTAGCTTACTTGTAGGCACGTAACTGGCACAACGTACAATCGCTCTTAGGCTAGGATCACAAAGAGTGGTTAATATGTGGTGGATATATGTGGTTCAAAGAGGAAGATATTATAGAGAACAATGTTAGCACCATGATGAACTGTGATGATACACATATTAACATTGCAAATGTAAAGTTAACAACAAGACATACTTTTATTTATTGATAGTGTACAGTTTGTTCATAATTTTGACCATTCAATCAATCGTGTGTAGTCTCCGCATCGAAGGTTGGGATGTAACGGCTCTCCACCAAGTTCTGTACCTTTCCGCCATGATACACTCTACCATAATTTTTCTCCATCTCCTAATGTTTCCCTACTTCTCTGTCTTCCCCTTGCCTTTTCTTCCAACAGGAGGGTAATTTGTCTTCAAAACTTAGTGGACCAGGGCAAAAGCCATATTTTTACAAGCCATTTGTTTTTAGAATAAAAACGCCCTTCAGTGTGGCTCCTGGTAAAAAGACGCCCAACCCAAAGCAACATAGTGTGGCGTTTGGTCTACAAGGAGTTAATGGGATCAAAATATCTCATTTGTAGAAATGAGGTAATTGGCAATTACCTGCTATAGTATATTGATAATTGTTATTCACTTATAGAATTATGTGTTTTTAATATCTCTTTTATTAATATACGGTGCCGACCTTCAGTTTCAAGCTGATGCCGTGAGACTGTGTCTAGATTGCAGTAGTGGTGAATTAGGACAATCCCGTCCTATTTCTGTGTTTTGTTCCGGTTCTTGATGTAAAAGTCACGCGAGATATTTATGTTCAGCATTGGAATACTGTTTAACCCGATGGATTTGGGGATCCGAGGTTTCGCCGCTGACATGCAGTGTTGCTTTATGGCGGTTCAAGGATGAGCCCTCTCTCCCTCTGAAAAGTGCTTAAGTCTGCAATACTAGGCCAGAAAGTGCACCAGAAAGATAGTATCATGCATCTAACTCTGTTATATGATGATCAAACCATACAATAAAATTGATACTGTTTATCGAAGTACCAAGTCTTGAGTAGTTAAGTCACTACATTCAAAAAATACGTGGCACCAGAGATGAGCTCCAGACAATAGCTGACTTCATTAGAAGAACACATATGACGGTATAATCCTCTTCTTCGACAAACGCTCCATATGCCACTCTGTGTGATTTATATGTGATCTGAGCCTAAGAGCAATTGTATGTTGTGCCAGTTATGCGCCTACAAGTAAGCCAACACATCCGCTTTCTGCAACACTTTTTATTTACCAGGGTAGCTTCCCTAGACCTCTATCTCAGTCGCCTCTTACGACATGCCTTGTAGGTTGCTGCGTTACTATTCTTTGCTCCCCTGCGAGCCCGGCACCACAAAGGCGAGAAAGAAGAACAATAAACTAGCAAACAGAATATAAATGAGATTGATGCCATTGAGATGATGTGTGGGTACATAGAAGCATTTAGGATACTACAAAAGAAGAAAACAAAACAACCAAGTAAAATAAATTAGGGATCAGATGAGAAATCATGGATGAGTATAATATAAATTGCTTAAGAGCCTGTGTTTTTCCCTTGGCAGCATACGGTTGTGAGAAACATTGACAAAGTGGCAGAGATCATTAATTAATGCCTTTGAATGTAAATGCTATGAAGTACTTAGAATAAATATCATGGACAGAGAAAAGAACAAATGCTTCTGTTCTGAAACAGTTTGATATTACAGAGTTGGCTATTAGAGAGCATAAAAACAAGGAAAATTAAATATTTTGGTCCCATCAAATGACATGAGTGCCTAGAGAAGATTATTTTGGAGGGAATGGTGCCTGAAAGAAGAATGAGAGGAAGACCTAGAAGATGATGGGTGCAAGATGTCATTGCCGATCTGAGAATGACTGTTGCTGACTCTGGCCAACTTGCACAGCACAGGACTGCTGTTATGGGAGCCAGGTTTCCAAAGGGACAAGCTACTTGATATTTCCACAAAATAATTTTGGGAAAAGTGTGAGGGCAAGATTAAGACAACATTTTAATTTGGGGGAATAAAACATGAAGTGAAGTTTGTAGGATAAAACCACCAAAAAATGAGCTGAGATTTGTAAGATCCAGTTTTCAATGCAGAATTTAGTATTTTTTACAGTGCTTTCTTCTATTTCTAAGAGTGTGCTGAGGAATTCTATATAGTGCAGAGACATTAAGGTCACTTGTCCTAGGCTATCGCCATGCATAGCGCAGGCCATCCAGTTTCATTTCCTCCCCCCAACTGAAAAATGTATGACCATACAGCGGGTCAAACATGAGATGTTCCCATCAAAGAATATCCCTCATTTAACCATTCGATGCGGAGAAAAACTTATCTGAAAACTTCAGAATTTAGTAATATAAAGCAACATTTATATATCATCTTTCTGGATGTAAATTTTTTTATTTTTAAATATTAAAAGTATGTCTTTTTCCTATTCTTTTCTCCAATTCTGTTTTTGCCTCACACCATCAGGATAATAATAGATTTCTAGAACAGGCTTTTGTGTGCGCTTCATAAGCCATGTTTTTCGTCACCTCTGAGGTCCACCTTTTGCTTTGTATCCACTGTACCTGAGTAATATTGCTCCTTGCGGCGTACTGTCTGTTGATAATCTGCTTATGTAGCTGAAACATTTAATTTGTTGTTTCTTGATGAAGTTCAGTACTGATGTTGTACCCACTTTTTCCTGATGTCTTCATTTCTAAACCGGTCTCTTCCCGATAACCCCAGAATTCTGCGTAGACATTTCATCTCTGTCGTGACTAGTTTTCTTCTTGATACTCCCAGCATTCTGCGTAGTCATTTCATCTCTGTTGTAACTAGTCTTCTTGATACTTCCAGCATTTTGCGTAGTCATTTCATCTCTGTGGTGACTAGTCTTCTTGATACTCCCAGCACTATGCGTAGTCATTTCATCTCTGTCATGACTAGTCTTCTTGATACTCCCAGCACTCTGCGTAGTCATTTCATCTCTGTCATGACTAGTCTTCTTGATACTCCCAGCACTCTGCGTAGTCATTTCATCTCTGTGGTGACTAGTCTTCTGATACTCCAGCACTCTGCGTAGTCCTTTCATCTCTGTCATGACTAGTCTTCTTGATACTCCCAGCACTCTGCGTAGTCCTTTCATCTCTGTCATGACTAGTCTTCTTGATACTCCCAGCACTCTGCGTAGTCATTTCATCTTTGTTGTGACTAGTTTTCTTCTATCATTTGATGTATATATGTGTCATTTGACTGAAAATTGATCTAAAACCACATAATCAGTTGGTAATATTGTGTACACCACAAATACCTTGTTTATTATAATGTTTTGTAATTTATTGAACAAATCTCAAGTGATAATTATGTATATAACTTTGTTGATGATTATCATAAAATGTTTATTCTCAAATATTTTTATATGTTTTTGGTGCCAGTATATGTTGGTCTGTCATATTTGTATGTATTTGTTTCCCCAAGTAATTCTGTTATAGAAATCAATTTCTTCATTGCTTATTATTAGACAACTCAAAAGAACATTTATTCTGTTGCAGCTTTTGTTTGTTCGTTATGTAGGGGATCCTATCCTCTTTAAGCTAAGGACGAACCTTGTTTTGGTTATATCATAGCGAGTAGGCCAGCAAACATGAAAATAAGAATTAACTCCTTTCAGAGAATCCGATAAGTATAATTTTTATTGTTTTTTAAAAGAAAGAAAAGCTTTGTTGCGCAGATTTTTATTTCAGATCCAAGTTTTTAACTAAATTTTAAATTTATCACTCTGATTTATTTTTCATCTTAATATTTCATTCTATTTATATCAAATTTAATCAATCAATATATATATATATACTAACCCTGAAAAATGCAACAAAATCAATGTTCTCTTCTTAGTCTATTATACATAGTATCATGACTATCTTCGTAACTTTAGCAGTGTACATGAATACCCTATTTTTTAAGCAATGAATTGTTTCATCATTCCGGCAACACTTTTTAACAATAATAAAAAGTTGAAAAACACTATTCATAGCTCATCAATATATGCTTAAGAATCAATGTAGTAAAGAGAATCCAGTGTTTGCTTCACAATAACGGGGGAAAAAAAGGACTAGTAGTGTTTCTCAGTTCGCCTTGTTCCGATCCCCAGGAAAGTAGTTCAAACTCATTTTGTTCCCTATGCTAGGCAGTGAAGTTTTTACTTCTGACTCCTGGATGATGAATCATCTGGCAGCTTGTTCCGACGGGGTAGGTTTCCTAAGTTTATTTTCATATTTTAAGAAAACAGTTTGGCTTGATGAGGCGAATTACAGAGTTTTTTACACTAATAACCTCAAAGAGAAGGCAGAAAATAAATACAGCCAAGTTCCCCACTCCTCAATCAGACCAGGCATGTATCTCCAGAAAGCTGCATAACAGCAAAGATTATGTCATTCTGTGCTTCATTTGTCTGACGATTCCATATCTGAGGCACACCATGCGGAACTGAAGGCCTAACCATTATATTTCCTGACCCCTTGTGTGAAGCAAGAGTCATTTATGTCCCTCCCAACTCCAGTTTATTACAATTTCCTACTACCCAGAATACCTAGTAGCAGAGGGAAAAGTGAAACTTGTTTATGTCTATGCCATGTAGTACTTGCAGTTAACATCAGGTATGACACTGTTAATGTCGACCATTAACTAATACAAATCTTCAATAAATGTCACTACTACATAAGTACATCACAATATACAATAAATATATGCACCATCTGTATGTAGTAGGGAAAGCTACCTAGAAGGGGCTCCTGACCATCAAACGTTGACAGATTCCAATATGATTCCTGCACTGTCAAAAGGCAATGAGACCTACAAATTTGCTGCATCTGTAATAAAAAAAAAAAGTAAAAATAGGGTAATAAGTACATGAATAAATGAAGGTGGATATTAGTAAATACAAAAACACCAGTACTGATGTACTAATATGTCCCCTGTGGAACATAGGAACGCAACTGTTGAGCTCACCATTCTTTCTCTTGACTGCCTTCTTCAGGTTTGTACATCCACCTTTTCGAATGTTCTTGACTAGGTATGCATTTTCCTCCATCACACCTTGCTTCTAATGTGAATTCTAGTTAACTGCACATCTGACTTACTGGAATGTTTCCTGAGGGTTTCAAGAACATAACAAATAAGTAAAGACAACTCAATGTCCCCCTCCCCATCAGTCACTCATCGTCTAGCTTATCCATCTCTCCATGTCTGCAGTAAATATCCAGTTTTGACATCCAAACAGAAGAATAAACATGACTAGTAATTTGTTTATGTTAACCCGTTGCACTCCATAATTATTATTTTCCTCCGGAAGCATTTATACTGCAACGTATACATAATAAGCCTGTGCTAAAAGGTCTAAAGTCGAAGAATTTACTTCATTGCGCCAGATTTTATCCTTTTTTCTGACCCGCTCTGCAGAAATGGCAAGCCTAGCACCGAGAGTATTACACACAGCACAAACTCTGTAGCTACATCAACAATCCTAGGGGTCTCTGGAAAAAATGCATCTGTGAACAGAACGATGTGGTCCAGAATCGATTCTATGACCTTCGGAACGCAAGGCAAAAGCTTAATCACTTAGCAAGCCAGTATACTGGCTTAGCATCATCTTAAATAATACAGTGAGACAATATATTGGCTTGAGCGGGCATAGGGGTTAATACTTACTATAACACTTGCTTTATTTCCTAATATTTCCCTAACAACCCCTAATCTGGACTCAACTATTACAAATATACTTTTGCAGCAATAATATAACATGCTGTAGAACTGTTCTTCAAGCATCAATCAAGTCAATATATATGCCACACACCATCTAGGGTATTCTTGTACACTTCAATGTATCCTTTTATTTTATTTTTCTAATCTGTTTTCATTTTTCTGTGCAAGATTTTTTTGTTTAGTTAAAACATTTTCTTTGCTATTTTTGACATTATTTAATTTGTTTACATGCAAGATCCCACATACATGAGATAATACTGAATTGATATAAGTTTGTTTCTTATTTTTTTGTTTCTAAATTTCAGATATCATTGGTAGTTATTTAAATTATTGGTAAAGGTTGATATTCTGCTGCTTTCCTTGAATCCTGTTTTACTTCACAGCGCCAGGATAAGAAGAGATTTCTAGAACTGGCTTTGTGTGCACTTCATAAACAGTGTTATTCACCGTCTCTGTTATCTCTCAGGTTCACCGTTTGCTTGGACAGACTTTTTCTTTGTATCCACTGTATCGGAGTAACATTGCTCTTTAAGGTGCACAGTCTGTGTTGGTAAGCTGCTTATGTGGCAGAACCATTTAATTTGTTGTTTCTTGATGAAGTTCAGTACTCATGCTGCACACATATTTTTCCTGATGTCTTCATTCCTAAACCGATCTCTTCTTGGTATTCCCAACATTCTGTGTAGACACTTCATTTCTGTTGAGACTAATTATCTTCTATCGTTTCATGTCAGCATCCGGGATCGCGAGAGAGAGATGTCGGCATCCAGGTTTGGTACTGACAGCAAATAAATAATTAAAACCACAAACTCATACGACTTGTATATGTGAATCTGAACAGTTCATAATCTGTGTCTTTCTTGTTACTTCTTTGAGGATGCTATTACTTGTGATTGATCTCATCTGAGAAGCAAACCATTCTACTTAAGATTTTTACAGGTGAAGTAATACTATGTTTTGTCTTCAGCGATCTCTGGTCATGCGCTGAGTTTACTTTGGACCAGAAACTGGGCAGTCAGCTTCCGGTCTGTCAGGTTTCCCCAAAGTTTAGTTTTTAGGTTGACTGGATGTGGCCACATGTTGCTTCTCAGTGTACCCAGGAGAGGACAGTCTTGCAGAACATGCTCCGGTGTGTTTCCGCCTGCTGACACTGGCAGAGAGCTGTTTGACTTATTACTAGTCAATATAAGTTGTCTGTTGAGCTTACTGTGTCTTATATGCGGGCAAAATATAATAACCTGGTCTGTTCGGTGTAGGTTTTTGAGGAAGTCCTTTCCATAATCATATCCAGTGTTTGTCTTCCAGTCTACTGCAGATTTTCTCTCTATGAGAGGTTTGACCTCTTAAAAACTGTGGTTGGTAAATTTGCTGTTTGGCACTGCCTTCCTTAGCCAAGAGATCAGCACTCTCATTGCCTGCAATTCCAGAGTGAGATGGACTCCACTGAAAATGAATTTCCACCTTTTTTGACAGCTGAGTTCTTTTTCTAGGTCAAGATCTGTACTGTGCTGTCAGTGGATTTAGCCTCCAGGGCTCGTTATAAGTGACAGCAAGTCTGCAAGAAATTTTTATCAGATAATCATCATCATCATGCCTGTGGAGTTGACGATCATGGAACTAAACAAACATTTCTCCTGAGCACTGAATGTCAGTCTGAATGTTGAAATGTTTCTCTGCCATGAGGATAATGTATCCAGAATTATATCTTTCTCTCTCTCTCTCTCTATCTACCCCTCTCTGTTGTCCTCTGTGTTATTTCCCATTGATTTTGCCAGTTGTCCCCACATATTATCCTCATTTTGTTTTGACATGCCAGAATAATGGTGACTAACTGTACCTTTATGTTCATAAAGAACTTGCTATTTGTTTATGGCCACTTTCAGCACATCAACATTAGCCATTTTATCTAGTCCATGAGATTCCAAACATCCATCTGTAGAACGTCATCTCTGTGGTTTCCATATATTTTGCTGTCAGACATATTCTTTCTTCTTCTTCGAATGCTCCATATTAAACCACTTGTTAAACCAATCTTTGTGATCTGTATGTGATCTAAGCCTAACAGCAATTGTACGTTGTGCCAGTTATGCACCTACAAGTAGGCCAGCACATCCAATTTCTGTGATGCTTTTTATTTACTAGGGTAGCTTCCCTAAGACCCCTACCTCAGTCGCCTCTTACAACAAGCCTCGTAGGTCGCAGTGTTACTATTCTTTGCTTCCCTTGCGAGCCCCTGCAACAGATAGGTGAGACATTCCCAAGTGATCCCTACTGTTTCCAGTGTTCTATTCAATGCCTTTGAATGAAAGTGTTACAGTAGAGTACTCAGAATGCAATGAACAGAAAAATGACAAAATATGTCCATTTTGCAACACCCTAAAATTGAAGAGAAGTGGTTGATAAAAATGAAATACTATGAGCACATAAAAACAGCATGATTCTCTGGAGAAGATCAGTCTAGTGGGCATTATACCGAGCAGACAAGGGAGAGGAAGACCAAGGAGAAGATCAGTCTAGTGGGCATTTTACCGGGCAGACGAGGGAGAGGAGACCAAGGAGAAGATCAGTCTAGTGGGCATTATACCGGGCAGACAAGGGAGAGGAAGACCAAGGAGAAGATCAGTCCAGTGGGCATTAATTATACTGGGCAGACAAGGGAGAGGAAAACCAAGAAGATCAGTCTAGTGGGCATTATACCAGGCAGACAAGGGAGAGGAAAACCAAAGTGAAGATCAGTCTAGTGGGTATTATACCGTGCAGATGAGGGAGAGGAAGACCAATGAGAAGATGGGCACAAAAAAAATCACAGAAGAATTTGAGAATGACAGTGACAGGAGATGGACACCTCTAACTTGACAAGCAGAAATTTACAGCTGCTATCATTGCAGCTAAGTTTTGACAGGTATAAGCTAGATGGTGATGATATAGGCTCTGGGAAGGGGGAAACAGAAAAATGATAAACACAAAACCCTTATTTTTCTTGGCAACATGGCCTGACTGTGAGCACAATCACATTACAGGTCTCTTTCAGTCCTGTGTGATCACAAAGATAGGTGTTTCAAAGCCCTATTAGTGATAGGAAATGATAGTCTCTGTCACAATTCTCACACCTAAACGATGAGGCAGTATCTTATGAAATACAATTGCATCCTGGAATGAAACTTCCTTTTTATCAGATTGTGCTCAAACTGTAACAGCCTACCCCTACACCTTTTTTCCAGCATATGACCAGCTAAGCTCTCCATAACAAGAGTGTACACTTGCTGTGTCATTCTAACTGTCCCACATCTTTGTTCCTGATATGACCAGCTAAGCTCTCCATAACAAGAGTGCACACTTGCTGTGTCATTCTAACTGTCCCACATCTTTGTTCCAGATATGACCAGCTAAGCTCTCTATAAGAAGAGTGTACACTTGCTGTGTCGATCTAACTGCCCCACATCTTTGTTCCTGATATGACCAGCTAAGCTCTCTATAAGAAGAGTGCACACTTGCTGTGTCGATCTAACTGTCCCACATCTTTGTTCCAGATATGACCAGCTAAGCTCTCTATAAGAAGAGTGTACACTTGCTGTGTCGATCTAACTGCCCCACATCTTTGTTCCAGATATGACCAGCTAAGCTCTCTATAAGAAGAGTGCACACTTGCTGTGTCGATCTAACTATCCCACATCTTTGTTCCAGATATGACCAGCTAAGCTCTCCATAAGAAGAGTGTACACTTGCTGTGTCGTTCTAACTATCCCACATCTTTGTTCCAGATATGACCAGCTAAGCTCTCCATAAGAAGAGTGTACACTTGCTGTGTCGATCTAACTGCCCCACATCTTTGTTCCAGATATGACCAGCTAAGCTCTCCATAAGAAGAGTGTACACTTGCTGTGTCGTTCTAACTGCCCCACATCTTTGTTCCAGATATGACCAGCTAAGCTCTCCATAAGAAAAGTATACGCTTGCTATGTCGTTCAAACACACTCAACCCACAAACGGGGAAGTAATATCAGGCTCTCACAAAGTTTGCATAACATATTCAGACTATATAGTTTGTGTTATTACTCTACAATTTATACAGCAGGGTTATTGATAAGTTTTTAAGACCACAAACTCCTACTTTGTAGTATTGAGTTATACTGTAACTTGGTAACAAATTTGATTAATCATTGGTAAGGCTGTCAAAGCACTTCATTTTGTGTACACCATAGAGAAACAAATATATACACACATAAACATTATACTTCAGTAACATAATAATTCTGATTAACCCTTTAAACCTGGGTCATCTGTACCTTAAAAACCCATTCCCCTGAGCAAAAGTGTCTTGTGGAGCTATCTATGGATGATGTAATCTAACATTCTGTAGTCTCTGGTGTATCTCCACACGGTGACATTGCTAGAGTGCAGCGGACTGATAATCGCCAATGAGAGACAATGAAATATCATTCATAAACATACCAAAAGTCATGTACCTTTTTCCAGTTACATTATGGGGACTGTAGTTTTTCATCAGGGTATATGCATTATTGATTGCCCACAAGAAATATTTCACAATAAGGCACAGAGACCAGCGATAATGTCGCAGTGTTTTGTTGAGACGATAAACTTGATCGTTGACATCACAGCCACTCATGAAAGTATTGTAGTCAATGCAAATTTGTAGAGTTGGAACATCTATAGTTATTCCATCCCTATAAAAATTCCCATTTCTGTTGGATTATGTTAACTGGAAATAAAGTTGACATGTCTTTGGTCCATCCAGACAAGACAAACAATGTTGCTGTGGCATACAAATTCTGACATGCCTCTTGTCCTTTTCTTCTTGCTTGCCAGCTGTTTTGGATATTTCCTATTGGTCACTGCTGTCCCAATTGCAAATATCCCATATTCAGTGTATAGCTTGTCAAAGAGGGTTACACTGTTGCAAAACCTGTCCATGACAAGTATATGTATTTTCTTTGCTAGGCCACCAGAGGTCTAAATTCTAACAACGACGCTCACAACAGCACCAAGTTCTGGAATAATCTTCTGTTTTTTCCAGTGTTGATTTCCAAGTTTACAATATAGCCAGAGCTTGCTTCACATGCCATATAAGACTTTATTCCCCACTTGATGGGCTTTGACTTTATATATTGCTTGAAGGAAATTTTGCTTTTGTCGGAATCATACCTCGTGTAAAGCTCAAGTGCTGTGAGGGTGAATAATAGTGTCTAAATTTGGGAAGCAGCACATTCAACACTGGCCTTACTTTGTACAGCTTGTCTGTGTTATCCAAAGAAGAATCCTCCTTATGGACAAGATGCACAAATGCCCACAAATCAAGAAAGCTCTCACTTTCCATTACTGTCCAGAAACCAGGAGAATGATAAATGAAGTTCTTTGCCGAAGTGGACCAGTAATCTTCATAAGCTTGTTCACTGTGTGCTCCAATTGAAGCCCAAAGCATGTCACATCTTTATAATTTTTGGCATAGTCAGTGGAGTGATTTTAAGCTGAAAGGTGTAGTATATTGTCAATGTTAACACCAGTGAAGCATCGTGGGAAGCTTCAGTTTTCTACCCTGTTGCATCTGTACTTGTTAGACTTTGATATCAGCAGCTGGCTCTGCTCTGTGGGTTGCAGGTTGATATAGGCATGAAATGGTAGTAGATCTGGTTTCATTCTCATTAGGTGTCCGAACTATTCCATTTGTTGTCAACGAAATCCTAAAGATCAAAAACAAAATATTGAAATATAAGTCATGTAGTTTTACAAATTACCAGCACTTCGGCCAAAAGGCCTTTATGAAGTAAATAATATAATACAACACACAATAAAGGCCAAAAAACATCAACATTATAGAAAACACAATCACAATGATATCAGTAAAGTAAAGTAGCCTATCTAATGAAATAATGGGACTTCCAAGTCCAAATAAGACATTAAGTCTAAATACTTTTGTCTGGGCACATTAAACAAACTATGGCTGAATTAATTATTTTCTTCACATTTTTCACTCACACTTGTATGTAGGAATTATGTGAATGAGGCAGTACAAAGATATGTGAACTGATGGATAACATTAGGATGCATTAGTGTCATTTAGAATAATTTGACTATGAAACATATGATGAAGTTTGGCATGTGGCCATACAAGCTGGCGTAGGCTGTTACATTTGGTAGTTACTCTGCAAACTTGTTTTGCTTTGAGTCTCATCTTTGCATTAGATAGGCTCCTTCATTTGACCACTGTCACTGTCTATATTCTGTATTCATTACAAGGTCTTCAATTTGTTCGATAGTGTTCTTGTATCCTTCTAGCTTTATAAGGTATTTTGTTGGGTTTTTGCCAGTCAAATACTGCCTTACTTCATTCATGTGGTGATAATTTGGTATGTTTAACTGCAGTCTTATCCAAGAGATTGGGGGCCTCTGTGGCTTAGAGGTTAGGTGCTTGTCTCTCATGCCAAAGGTGGAGCCATCTGCAAATTTATTCAGAGATCACTGATCTCAGTGTAGGTGAATCAAGTTTCTGTCCTATTGGACGGACTATAACGTGGTCTGTGTTCAATTTGAGCACGTAAAAGAACCCTTGGCAGTTCAAAATGAGCAGCAGCTGGAAACGCTGCCCAGGCAAATTCATTAGAAAAATTAAAAATAAAATTCCTACAAAATGTCTTCTCATTTTTAAAATTTCATCTGGGACCTCGCGTGCTACGGAGTTTGTGCACTGCAGCTGAGATCTTCCTGCGTAAGAAAGAGATTATAGCACACATGGTTACTCACTGAAGTGCAATGATGGTGGTGTTATCGATCACTCAACCTTCCCCCATTATCAACAACCTCAAGCTTACTAGTTACATATTCAGACAACGTACCTGGATAGCTATATGTAAAGGCACTAAGGAGAGAATTTATCACCAACTCTGTATGTTCTCTCCACATGACTATTCTTACAAATTGTCAAAGCAACATCTGCTTTTAAAAGTCTAAATAAAATATTAAACTGCAAGTTATAAGTTTGAAACTAAATGTGAATTTTCCAATTATCATGTTGTCTCAATCCTAACATTGCCACGAAGTTGAAAATTGACTAAAAATAGAAAGCAAGTTGAATGCATTTGAAAATAGATATCTCCAAAAAATAATGCACATAAAATGAGACAAAATCAGTGACATGTCTGGTCAATCATTTGTAACAACTGTTATAAGAGGGAGAAGATGGGGATATGTTGAGCATACCTTGAGAAGACATGATAAGATACAAACAGGCATTGACGTGAGGAAAATGATTCAAGAAAGAGAGGATCACCTGGAAAACTCCAAAACAAACTTTGATGAGAGAGGCAAGAAATATCGGACTCAATTCCATGGAAGAGAATGAGCAAGTTCCTAGGACAGTCAATGGAGTACTTACTGCAGGCCCTAATAACGTAGATAAATATATATATATTCTTATTGGTAAGTTGCAACTTCAAGTGTTACTTTGTACCCACTTACTATGACATTTTATTAATATTTATTGCCTTTTATATATTCAGGTGTAATATAGCATTTAAGACTGATTTTTGCCTGAGGCTAGCTTTCCTTATCACCAGTGTCCCTCTTCCCAGGTGAGACTTACTCCCACTTCAGAAGTACTTGTAATTTAGACCCCCAAGTAAAGGATCCGAGTATCCTGTAGTACAACATTGACCTGTGTGGTACACAGCGAGAACTTTTGACCAAGCTGGAATCGAATCCAAAACATCCACGGCATAAGATCACTAGTACAGAGCGTTAGCAACTTTGCTATCAGCGACACCATCTTATGAGGTCAGCGATAAACTTTGATAAACTCACATGATCACAATCATACATTAATCTTCCTCTTGCCTTTCAACTTCCCAACGGAGCATAGGTCTTCAACAAACTTCTTCCAGCATTTCCTCTCTCCTGCCATACTTCCAATTCTTACCTATCCTTTTAATATCAGCCTCCAGTTATCTTCTCTAGATCTGTCTAGGCTTTCCCTACTCTTTCCTCGAATTCCAAAACAGTGCCTGTCTTGCAATGTTTCCCGGTCAGTCTTCTCAATGTATGTCCTATCCATCGCCAGCATCTCTTCCTTAGCTCTTTCTCCACTGGTATACATACAATAATTTAATGAATAATAATTATATGCTAATTTATTAATTTAAGACAGAACAAATATTATGTACAGTACGATAGAACTCAATAATTTAGATGTGTATTTGATACTAATGCCATCATTTGGTCTACCAGTTTTATTGAACTTTTTCATGTACTTCTCCAAAATGTATCTCTTATTTATTTTTGCTGTTGATCTGTTTACAACAGTGATATTATATAGATATGTGAAGATTCACCAGTTTTGATTATCGCAACATGTTATTCCATTTTTTAAAAAGACAGAAAGAAAATGATTGTATTGTAGTTAGTCATTTCATTTGGTTTCTGTGACAGTATGTTGCTTAAATGTTGTCAGTTAGAAAAACTAATGAAATCCAACATAGATGCAATAAAGCAACTCAAATCATAGGACAAATTGCACCAACTTTGAAAAGCAAGTATGTCACGCACAAAACACTGTCATTACTGTCTGTAATAGTGCTTTTTGGGTGGTGTAGGACATGAACGACATGAGCCTGTGGAATTTAGTGGCCACATGGCTAGTGCAGTTGCTGTGAAAATGTTCACTTTATGCCCTCAACAGAAAAAATTCCTTGGCCTTACCGTGTATTGAACCCGGATCTCCCACATGGGAATCGCGCTCTAATCCATTCGGCCATGCTCAGCAGCGAGTATGTCCCCATGAACATTAAAAGAGCATTATTCAACACAATATTGTTCGAACATTATGCTATCAGTACCAAACCTGGAGGCTGGCATCAAATGATAGAAGAAAACTAGTCATGACAGAGATGAAGTGTCTACGCAGAATGCTGGGAGTTTCAAGAAGAGACCTGTTTAGAAATGAAGACATCAGGAAAAAAGTGAGTACAACAATAGTACTGAGCTTCATCAAAGAAACAACGTATTAAATGATTCAGCCACATAAGCAGATTACCAACAGCCTCATAGAGCAATGTTACTCTGATACAGTTGATACAAAACAGAAGGCCGCCAATGTAAAAGGTGGCCCTTGGATAACAAAGGTGGTGAAAAACCCTATTTATGAAGCGCACACAAAAACCTGTTCTAGAAATCTCTTCTTATCCTGACAATGTTAGGAAAAACATGACTAGAGAAAAGAAAGATAGAAAGAATGTTGTAAGTTTTGGTTGTATTGTAGTGATGATAAAGATTGTCATTCTTGTGTTGATGTTGTATTTATTAGATGAATACTTTTATTTGATATTGTATTTCATACTTCTGCATAATTGTTCCTACTGTGTTATTACTCCCAGTATTTTGTGTTATTATACCACCTGTTTGTGTTGCAATTTCAGTTGTCTGTGTTAGTTACCAGTTGTTTGTGCTATTACTCAGTGTTGTTTGTGTTCTCACCTTCTCTGTTATGCTTGTATGTTGTCTGTGAACCCAATAAATGTTTAGATCTTTTGTTCTTCCTTATATAAATAATCAGCCAGTGTGTTGATGGGGCTTTAAAGGGAGAAAAAATAGCAACACTGCGACCTACAAGCCATGTCGTAAGAGGCGACTGAAGCAGGGGCCTAGGAAGCTACCTATTAAATAAAGAGCGTCCCAGAAATCGAATGTGCTGGCCTACTTGTAGCTGCGTAATGTACAATCGCTATTAGGCTTGGATCACATTCAAATCACAAAGAGTGGTTAACATGTGGTCGATATGGAGCATTCGAAGAAGAAGAATATAAATAATCAAAACATAATGGTTCAAATCTCACATCCTTTTCCAAATTAAGTAATAAACCAAGGAGAAGCAATATTTACTCCTGTCACTCTCTACATTAACCACTTTGCCGCTCAAAGTCGATATACTGGAAAAAAGACAGCTATACATAAATAGGAGAGAAACATTAAGAGATGCATAGAATGTGAGGAGAAAGTACCTTAATAGCAACAGACATGAAATGTTGGAGATTACAAATGACCAGTGTGGAGACAAATGACCAGTGTGGAGATGACAATGAATCTGATGAATGTAACGCAACTTATTGGTTGGTATGACTGATAAGTTATATGGTACTGGATTTACCCCATCAATAGACATTTTGCAGAAGAAGTGTATGCATTTGAGAGTATGGCTAACTGTGGGCTCTGAGAGCCTGGTTCAAAACACTTTTGAATACCTAATATACTAGATTTTCAAGGATCCATTCATAACAATTGTCACTATCAATGTTTCATTAACTGTGACCTCCGAAGACTGTTCAGCTCATTCAGGAAATTTCAATTAACGTAGGCGGACATTTATATATGTTCGATAGAACACTAAGCTTTATTGCAATTTGACACAATTTTATGAGCCCTTGCTATACCTCTTAGAGTTAAACTTAATTTGCAACCTTGTATAATATAGCCCTGTTTATGCATGTTGTGTTGTTTGTAAATTTAATTCACCTTTTTTTCTAACAATACTGGAATGCAACAGTTGTGTGATGTGAGTGGAATAACTTCCTGGAATTTCCACTTGAGCTGTAAATGCCTTATGAGTACTGTGGGCTGTGCACTATTATTTGGGCCTTCTGTGGGAAATGTAACAAATTGATCAACTTACATTTCTCTATTTTGCCTGCCATGACTAAAAATGTAAATAAGGACGGAAAAAGAATAGACACAATAAAAATATTGCAAGTGAAAACAGGCTGGCTAAAACAATGCTATCAATAATATATAATAATAAAGTAAAAAGTTAAGAACCAGTTTTACTACCCAGAAATATATACTGGGCAATACACTGTTATTACTCCTTGACAAACTGTATGGGATGGGTGTTGTGGTTAATATTATGCTTGCTGCCTTAACATACCAATGTTTCTCTGGTACCCAACTGAGGCTGTGTCGACCCAAGACCCGTTATGGTTAGAAAAAATGCAACTTCCAACTGGCAAATTTAATATTGGGACCACACAACTTTGAAGCAAGTGTAGTAGCCACACTCTTCTTCTCTTAACTCCCCTTGAAGCATAGGCATCAACAGATTTCCTACAACCAGATCTGTCTTCAGTAAATCAAGATTAGTAGCCACAACTCTATGGAAACTCAGAATAATAGAGCAGAATATCATATATTCAAAACAAATTATCGAAAAAAGGCACTCAAAATATATGTATTGTTAAAAACAACAGATACACATAGAGAAAACTAGTTCTATACAGAAGGAACTCGAAATCGAAGAAATTTGGCTGATGCTACAAATAATAATGAGAAAAATTGTTAATTCTCATTTTTTATGTTTGCTGGTAAGCATGAGAAAATTGAAGTATTTTGGACATATAAAGAGATACAAAGTGTTGGAGAAGACCATTATGAAACTAGGCATCCCAACAAAGAGGAGAAAAGGAAGACCACAGAGAAGATGGATTCAGGATGAACTGATGATTTGAGTATGATGACTGCAGAGGTAGGACATCCTGCCTAAGATAGAGGACTGTTAGGCAAAGTTCTGCTCAGGACAAGCTATTTAATGATGACATTAAGTTAGTGTACCTTCTTAGATGTGTGGTCTCGGTTCAAAATCACAAGTTGCAGTTGTATTATTCCAACCACAAACGGAATTCCGGTTGACATAGCCTCAACTGGGTACCAGAGAAACACAGAGTAGTAAAGGTTACCAGTATAATGTTGACTGCATCATGTGACATTATTTAAAGAAAATTTATAACGTGGCGCAGAGGTTAGGTGCTCGCCTTTCATCCAAAGGTACTCGGTTCGCTCCTTCGTGGAGCCATCGAGATATTTTCCTAAAGATCTATAATCTCTTTGTAGGTGAGATCGAGTTTCTAGTCCTATCGGGGACAGACAATAAAATGTTGAACCGCTAGTGCAGTCACTGTGAAACTGTTCAGATTCGAATTTTTTCTTCATGCTTCAACAGAAAAAAATCTTTGGCCTTACCAGGGATTGAACCCTGGTCTTCCAAATCGGAGCCTGTGCTCTAATCCATTCAGCCAGATGCTTCTCTAAATTGAGCTATGAAAATGAGACATTTTAACAACAAAATATATTACATTAACTCCTTGTGAACCAAAGCCCACACTTTGTGGCTTTGGGTTGGATGCTTATTTACCAGCAGCCACACTAAAGGGAATTGTGTTAATTCTAAAAACAAATTACTTGTAAATACATGGCTTTTGCTGTGGTCTATTAAGAGTTAAGCATACCTTCACATAGCTTCAACATATGTGTCTGAGCCAGCACTAACATCTTGTATCAACTGGAGCTGAAGGTTTCTTTTAATTCTGTGTGAAAAAATAGAAACTTTGATGCAAATTTCAAGTCATGGGTAGTCCAGTTAGTTGATAGCCATGCAAACGTTAAATAAAAGTGAATTGACAAATGCAGTCATGAACAAATGTCTTCAGCTGTTGATTGAAAAGCACTTGCAGTACTCATCATATGGCACAGTTGTCTACAGTAAAACTAATTTACTAAGCAGAATTGCATGCATATTCAACAGTTTCTTAGACTAGGACAAACCAATTTCAGAATGCATGTGCATTTTAACAGTTTTTTAGCCTAAGCAAGCTAAAACCAGTCACTTCTTTCACTTCAATGAGGTCAACAGTATATCAACCCATTTTCTTTATTTTCGTGCTACAGACCGCTAGCGTTTCCAACATATGATTCGTAATGACATCAGTACTCTCATCAACAGCAGCCAAAATCTTATTTATTGAGGCATCGGTACCTCATCAATGATTATAGAATATTTCTGCAACTGTACATAACTTGAAGCCACTTGACATGAATAATATACATCTTGAATCACAGCCTTGGTGTGATTAATGTTCATTCTATGCCATCAGCTTGCAACATTCAATCAAATAATCACCTTAAAAAAAAGAATATTTTGGTTTTTAAAAGTGCTGTGTGGTGCGGGGCCCACAAGGAAGCAAGAATAACACCACTGCGACATACATGGCATGTCGTAAAAGGCGACTGATGTAGGACCTAGGGAAGCTACCCTGGTAAATAAAAAGCAGCGCAGAAATCGGATGTGCTGGCCTACTTACAGGCGCATAACTGGCACAATGTACAATCGCTCTTAGGCTCAGATCACATACAAATCACACCGAGTGGTAAACAGGTGGTCTTTGTAGAGTGTTTGAAGAAGTTGTTTTTTTTAAATGTGCTAATGTTTTACTTTAATGTAATGTAAAGCTTTACTTTCACCGTTAAAGATTTTATAAAGTAATTTTATTTATTAATAATAGTGTCCTGATTACCTGGTTCTTCTCTCCTTCTACTTGTATCAACTGTACTTGTACCCACAACAAACCCACGGTTGACACAACCAAAAGCATTCCATGTAACATTCATAGCTCACAGCGTTGCTCAAACACTAACTCAGTAACTCAGCAATGCAAATGAAAAATACCAGACCAAACATGGCGGAAATGTGCTAGCAAAGTCGTGTCCAGAATCAAACAGTCCTGATTCTCTCTCTCTCTCTGCATTCCGGCCTAGACTGATGGACCAACTTTTATCATGAATTTTACTGTTGTTTTTGGGACTCCGTTTCTCCGTACAGCTTTTGCAAGCTCTGTGTGTTGTGGCCAGTACTCTTTCCTTATACCTGCTAATCGTTGACAGTCTTGCAAGACGTGTTCTGAAGTCATGTCTGCCATATTGCAGGGGCACAGGCTAGATGTGCCAATTTTAAATTTATGGAACATGTGGGCTCGGAGCTTGTTGTGGTCGGTACGGAGGCGAAGTATGGCAACTTGTTCACGTCGAGAGAGACCATAGTATCCGTCACTGGCTGTGTGCTGAGGGGGGTCTTTTGCCCATTTGCTTCTATAGTGCGAACCGATGGTTGTTTTGACTTCCTCATAACCGATCTCGAGATCAGTCTGAGGTAGTCGTCCGCCCTCTTTGGCTAGCTTGTCGGCTGCTTCGTTTCCCCTAATGTTGCAGTGTGCGGTATCCACTGGATGACGGTGCGTTTGAGTGAACTCGTTAGTTCAGCGCGGGACGTTTTGAGCTCATTCATCTCAGTTTTGCCGACGCATTTGAGTGCGTGATGACCGATAGAGCATCGGTGAATATCACGACCTTGTTACGTGTAGTGCTTCTTCTCTCCAAGATCATTTCGGCCGCCTCTTTGATTGCCTCTGCCTCTGCTCGGTAGTTATTCGAGTATTTGCCAGTTGCAATAGCTTTCTTAACGTTACTTTCTTTGAGATTTTAAGCACTATTCCTCCTCCGCCATCGCTTATTGCGTTATTTGCGATCCGTCCGTGTAGCGCGTGCGGTCACTCATTTTCAGGGTACTCTGATTCTATGTACTCTTCAAACAGTCCTGATTCTGAATGGCCCTCCTGCATTCCTGGCCAGATTTTAAAATGAGTCTATCAATTTCCATTGTAATTACTAATCCAATTGATTGTTGTGTTTCACACACACTCTGAGTCCTGACACTACTTACTTGCTACTGAGAGGCTATTAGTATTCCACTCTAATCAGAAAAATGAAATTGTAATAAATTGTAAATTAATCTTTATCTAAAGTTAAAGTAATTTATTTTAAATTTAGTATTCATTATTTTAAATGAATTAATTACGTTTTGGAAGAAGTAGTAAGCCAGACAAGAAATATAAATAAACTGAAATTCACTCTGCGTGCTCTGCTGTGATTCACCACAGGTGTGAAGTGAAGTCCCCAAATTACATTGGCAATATTATAGATAATAATCATATTATTATTTAAATTATTCTCATAAACTCCACTATATAATAAAATAATAAATAAATAGTTATAATGTTAATAAACTAAAACTATAATAATTAAATAAACTGGTGATACTGAAGTGATAGATAACTGATACCATTTCTGTTTCATTAATTCAAATCATTATATGATTTATTGATTTATAATGATCGTAATCCGTATATCATTTATATGTAAAACATCGAATAGTGATCAGATCATATAATGAATGAATGGCAAAATGATTATAATGTATTTGTTAGCAAATAAAATATTGATTAAATTAATATCTACTTTCTTATAACTTTCTAGTTTCTACCAACGATTATTTTCTGATAATTCAACAGGTCAATTTGTGAGTCGACAGACGTCAACAACAAGTTTGTTGAAGAATATCGAGCTCCATTCAGTAGATGAGAGAAAGAGATCTCCAAAAGTAAGCAATGCCCCACCAACATGTACACAGATCCTTGAGACTTTCAACAACTCTGACAATGGAAATCAAACCGGTCAACAAACCTGTTCTCAACAAAATGTATCCAGTCTTCAATCAAGGCATAAACGGTTAGAGCACCTACCGGAAGTAGCCTCATTCTCATCCGATGAACAAACTGTTCAAAATGATGAACTTGATACTTCACCAACATAAATACAAGTTTATAATGTATTAATATATTTATTCTACCATCACAAAATCAACTTGTAGTTTTAAGGACTATGAATATTAAAAACCTGTAGATTATGTATATACAGTGGCGGCTCGTGATCAGTTTTGTTGGTGGGGCCAGACACACATTTTCGGGGAAATCATGGCTTTGGGTTAGGTTATTAAGAACTCTTAAATGAATTTCTTTTGCAGACGATCAGGCAATCATATCAACAACAGAAGAACAGCTACAACAACACATCAACAGACTCCAGTTAGCATGTAACGAATACAACATGAGAATTAACATCCACAAAACAGAAGTAATGACATTCGCCAGAGAGGAAAACACTACCAACATCTCCATCGATAATCATCTACTAAATCAAGTAAAGATATCACATACATGGGAGCATTTTTCAGCAAACGGAAGAATAACTAATGAAATTCAACACAGATGCAACAAAGCAAATCAAATGATAGGCAAATGGCGCCAATTTTAAGATGCAAACACGTCACCATGAACACAAAAGAGCAATGTTCAACACAATCTTTCTCCCACATTATGTTACCAGTGCCAAACCTGGACGCTGACAACAAACGATAGAAGAAAACTAGTCACAACAGAGATGAAGTGTCTACGCAGAATGCTGGGTGTAACAAGAAGAGACCGGTTGAGAAATGAAGACATCAGGAAAAAGTGGGTACAACATCAGTACTAGACTTCATCAAGAAACAACAAATTAAATGGTTCGGTCACGTAAGCAGATTACCATCAGACAGTGCACCCCAAAGAGCAATGCTGCTCCGATACAATGGGTACAAAGCAAAAGGCCGGCCACGCAAAGATGGACCTCAGAGATAACAGAGGCGACGAAAGAGACTATCTACGAAGCGCATACTAGGGCCCGTTTTAGAAATCTCTTCCTGACCTGACGCTGTGAGGCATACAGGATTCGAGAAAGAAGAAGAAGGGTTAGGTTATAATTTAATTTATTAATAATAAATAAACGTTACACATTTTTTGGGTGTGGGGCCCCCGGCCCAACTGGACCTTAATGACGAGCCACCACTGTAATATATATATATATATATATGTTTATAGACTTGTCATACGTTCTGGTTTGACCAGGACTGTCTCTGTTTATCAACGTTGACCAGTCGATATGGAACTCTTAATCGTTTCACAGTTTACTAAAAATTCATTTGAATTTGTCCTGTCTGAAAATGCAAGTTCGTCTTGTAATATCAGAATATTGGTGGTAATCAGATTACTTAAGTCACGAGTGCCGGCATAAGAGATCAAGTCTCTCCCTAATTATCTCTTCCTAGTAGGCCTATAGTACAGCTAATAAATTCTGACGTTCGTCTCTTGTCGACAACGATGTCAGACCTCCCAACATCTCCTTCCGAGCTCCACGAACTCTCTTCCTGTTTTTAACCCGTTGTCACCAAATGTTTCAAGTCTCCATATTACATTTTTACGTGCCCAGCCGAAGAACGTTGATTGCCTTTCAGGTTTCTTTGTGTACATGCTACTTTTTAAAACTCATCGATAGATTGTAGGCTGCCCATATGATTTTCAGCATATTTTTCAAGGTATTTTTAAAAAAAAAATAATTACAATGCCTACACTCAGCATCAGGTGCCGTGCCGGCTGGAGTAGGCGATCATGGATCTCCATAAATCTCTATCTTTGGTGTGTGCTATCAGTTCAGATGTTGACGGGCTACCGTGCCATTAAGTCAGGCTATCCAAAATGTTCTCTCTCTGTCTTCCTCTATCTCGTCTACCCTCTATTTTACGGGTTGTTACAATGTGTTCTAAACCTCCCCTCCTAATCACATGTCCGAAAATTGATGACTACCTCTTTCTGATATTGATAATACGTTTTTTATGTGTTTTGACCTCATTCAACACCTCAACATTAGTGATTTTAGCATACAGTTGTTTATCATTAAAAACAATGTTTTTTTTCAACATACGGCAACATTGTACGACAATATGTTTGTTAGTTTTTTTTCTGTTAATTTTTTTAAAAAGCAAACTTTGTTCTGGCTAGGTCTCCCAACTTAATTTAAACTTGTATCTATAGTTTATGGAGACTTTTCGTTATCTAGAAGCAACTTAATTCAAACTTGTTTCTCCAGTTTATGGAGACTTTTCGTTATCTAGAAGCAACTTAATTCAAACTTGTTTCTTCAGTTTATGGACACTTTTCGTTATCTAGAAGCAACTTAATTCAAACTTGTTTCTCCAGTTCATGGACACTTTTCGTTATCTAGAAGCAACTTAATTCAAACTTGTTTCTCCAGTTTATGCACACTTTTCCTTATCTAGAAGCAACTTAATTCAAATTTGTTTCTCCAGTTTATGGACACGTTTCGTTATCTAGAAGCAACTTAATTCAAACTTATTTTTTCAATTTCCTCGACACTCGCCAATATCTTCTTCTTCACTCAAGTCCCCTTGAATGATAAGGTAATTCATTTCTTCAACTAGATCTGTCTTGAACAAGCTATCTTACTTCATTTCAGGCTTTCCCCCGTCTTCTCTGTCTCTATCCACAGTTCGCCTCCATGTCTCGCATGGTCGTCCTCTATCCATCTTGCCTCCCGGGTTCCATTTCAGAGCAGCACGTGGTGTCTGGTTTTTTCTTAAACTATGTATTCTTAATGTATGTAACGATGACTTCCATCTCATCTTTTGTATGTCCTCGTTGATATTGTTAATGCATGTTCGCCGGTATCTAAAAGATGCATAATTCGAACTTATCAGTTATCATAGGACTATCATCATAGCGCTCCGGACGCGTACATATGTTCTCCGATCTCCGCCTCAACAAATCCAGCAGCGGCCCAACAAGCCAGTTCGATGTTGATTTATCAATCTCTTTGCTTATTTGGCATGTTGTTCTTTTCAGACTGCACCAATATTGACACCCATCTCTCTCAGTCTGATCAACGAGTGGGACTCACAACCCTGAAACACTTCTGTTCGAAAACACCCTCAGTTCGTTAAGAATGTCATTTTGGTCCATTGCAGCTCACTCTGATATCGTAGCCATGCCAGCTCGTTTATTACCCCTGACTCATGCGTGTCCAGAGACAATGAACTTTTGTTTACTATATTAATTATATACTCATCAAACACTTTCGCTAAATTGTTCACTCATTTATTTAAATATGATTGCCCTACTATGTTGTAACGTGGCCTCCGGCAACATAAGGCTGACTAGCTCAGACTGAAAAATACAAAGTCCTGTTTAATGGGGTTGGTTTTTATAATAGTCTGATAGAACACTGTACAGTTTTCTGCAATTGTACACAATTCTACGAGTCCGTGGTTATTTATTGGTGAAAAATATTAATAATACTGATACTCCTTAGTGTTAAACTTAATTTGTAACATAATACAGGGTGTTCAAGATAATTGCAGTATATATATGGAACTGCAGTAAAACTATTTGATTGGCAAAACACGTAATTACAAAGTACTGTAGTTTTACAAATTACAAAAACAATGACAAAATACAGCAACGTTTCGACCAACAAGGCCTTTATCAAGCAAACGAACAAATAGGAGTGACAAATTAAAATGAAACACACATGGGACGACCAAATACAAACGTATCTAAGGAAAATCTGGAATAAAAACGAATAACGAAATGAATGTAACACAGAAAACACACATAAAAACTAGAAATAGAAAGGAAAAGAAACAATGAAACATCTAGTAAATATATAACTTGAATACATGCAACATATACCCATATAGATTACAAAGCATGGGAAGAGAAAGTACTAAGAAGCATAAGAATGGAATATAACATGAATACATGCAACAAATACCATATAGATTACAAAGCATGGGAAGAAAGTACTAAGAAGCATAAGAATGTAATACGTTGAGCCGCGTGGTCGCAAGGTACCATACAAAGAAATCAATCGATTCTCCAGAGCAAATCGACTGCGATCATCCGAGGAACATGATCGGATGGCTGTGACCTGGACATCGTGAGCACCTAAATGGCCAGTATCATTGAAATGGGTGGCTACAGGGGTCACAGAGCATTGGCGTATGTCGCGTAAGTGTTGGGCGAATCGGTCACTGAGCCTCTTGCCTGTCTCGCCGATATAAGCCTTTGTTACACCGCTTACAGATAATGGCATAGATAAGATTACGGGACTCGCATGTGAACCCATCGTCAATAAGAAACGTGCCTAAAGGAAAGATACAGTACGCGTCTGTATCACATAAGCACACGTGTTGCAACTCCGACGACCACACTGGACAGTGCCAAATGAGTCTGGATATTGGACTTAAGGCGACTGTGTACCAACATATCCTTAAGACTTCTGTCCCGTCTGTAAGACACCAAAGGATAGTTGGGGAAGACAGAACGGGTCTCAGGATCTGATCCAAGGAGAGACAGATGACGGAATAAAACATTTTTCACAAGGGAACTATGGGGGTGGTAAGTTAAGATAAGTTTTACTCTGTCAGAGTTAGTAGTCCTATGCTGACTGGTAAGGGCCTGCTGGCGAGTGATTTTCTGAACTCGATGCATAGCCGAGACAAGCACCCCCTCCGGGTATAGGCGCCTACGAAAGAAATCAAGCATCTCGCGAGCTCTCTCAAGAAAATCATCGTTCTCACTACAAAGGCGAAGAAGGCGTAAGAGCTGCGAGAATGGCAAAGAGTCACGACAAGCCCGGGATGGGAAGAAGTATGAGGAGAAAACTATGTGCATCAGTAGGCTTGTAATATACTGATGTAGTGATAGCGGATAGGCGTAAGGTGATAGTAATGTCAAGAAAGTTGACACAAGTAGTGGAGATGTGAGAAGTGAAACGAATAGAAGGGTTGAAAACATTAATGAAATTAATGAAGCGTGACAAATCGGCTTCAGGCATATCAGTGATGCCAATACAGTCATCAATGTATCTGTGATAGACAGACGGAAGGGGGCCATCATATGTAGTCCATACTAGGTGTTCAAGATAACCCATGAAAAGACAAGCATAACTAGGTCCCATTATAGTACCCATGGCAACCCCACTGATCTGCTCAAAGAATTGGTCATTAAACTGAAAGGAGTTAAGAGTGAGAACTAGTTCCGCAAGACGAAGGAGAGCAGAAGTTGACACAAGTGGATTAGTTCTCCTATTGAGAAAGAACTGGAGAGCTATAAGGCCGTCAGGATGAGGTATAGAAGTGTACAATGAGCACACATCAAGGAGGAAGAGACGGTAGGTTCTCTTGGGTAGCAACTCAATGGTAGAAAAGACAGACAAAGCGTGGTTTGTATCCTTCAAAAATGACGGGAGTGTGGTGACTATGGGATTAAAGATGCTATCAAGGAATTCGGAGATGTGTTCCGTAGGGCAAGAGCAAGCAGAAACGATAGGCCTACCGGGATTGTATCAAGGTTATACAGGGTGTTCAAGATAATTGCAGCCCCATTGACAATTCGAAAGTTGCCAGGTACAAATTGAGTTGTGTTTATTTACTATTTAAACCGGTTCTGACTAGCTCGTCCTACGTCACATTTGTTCATCGCCGCTTCCCGCACTACAATTACACACCGTCACACAACCTTGACCTATACCACGTCATAACTGAACCTTGCCATTTCCATACATATATGCCAGATTAGCTCCATTCACGGGCTGCAATTATCTTGAACACCCTGTATAACCTTGATTTAACATATTGTGTTGCTTTTAAAGCGAATTCGTCTTTATCTAACAATAGTGATATGCTAGGATCACGCGACGGTTGTGGTCTGATTTCCTATAATTTTTACCTGAGCTCTCCGGCTTTATGTTATCAGAGGCCACAGTTGTACATATAATATGCCATTATTTAACATTCACATCATATCAATGAGTGTGTGTATTGATTAAGTGATCATTGGTTGACACGCGTGTGATTCCAACAACAGGTGGTGTATATCTTGTGTCTGCGCAATAAATGTGTGAATTTGGCAAATTCAGATGAGTGAATTGTATTTATTTAAGATAAATGGTGAATTATACGAAATGGTTAACTGAAGACAGACTGGTTTAATGCACCCTTAGTTGAAGAAGTGTAGAAAGCAAGAAAAACTACATGAATAAACTAGATTCTTTAATTTGGTTATGTTGTATACAGTATATTATTAATGTCATATGTATGTATTTTAATCAAAATGCATATTCTGAAGATTTGATGTATTTATGTCAAATTTTTATATCATGATGTATTTATGAGGTTTGATTGAGTGATTTATTGATTGATTGATATTACCATCATCATCTCACTTCGAGGAATAATCACGTGTTCTCCGATTTCTTTCTTATACATGAAAATAGCATAAAAAGTGCTCGAACTCCATTGCAGTGGCGTGGACGAACTATGTAATTTTGGGATGGTACAAATGTGTAAGAATTTATAATTATATTAAATGAATTTTATATTGGAAGCGTCTTCCCATCCTAATTTTAACAATTTTTGTACTACAATGGGTTTTTTCACGTGCGAAAACTGAACACATGACTTTTGTTGTATCGTCCTTCTCCGATTGGACTTAGAACTCGACCTTACCTACATGAGCTGCCCATGTGGCACCGGGGCTTGCAAGGGGAGGTAAGAGTAGTACCACTGCGATCTACAGGCATGTCGTAAGAGGAGACTGATGTAGGACATAGGGACGTTACTCTAGTTAATAAAAAAAACATCACTGAAATTGGATCTACTTGTAGGCGCATAACTTGCACAGCGTACACTCTCTCTTATTCTCAGATCACATTCAAATCACACAGAGTGGCTAACAAGTGGTCGATGTGGATCGTTCGAAGATTTTTTTTTCGATCCAGAAGCACTTGAGCTTTTCAGCTCTTCGGCTCGGTGCCATGGACATCGTAACCCTTCGGTTCGGTGCCACGAACACCGTAAATCTGGGAATCTGTGGTTTTTTCTGCGGAATTGAACCCGCACACACAGAAGGATAGTCACCCGTAGTCCAACGTGCTACGAACACGCTGGGCAGACAAGCAAGAAAAAGATTAAGTAACATTGAGAAATAATCTCATTCGTCTAAATGCAAGAAGCAAACAGATAGACATTGAAGAAATATTAGAGAGTTCCGGAAAGAAAAACAAATTACCAAACACATAATTTTACGAGTCACGTATTTGGTAATGCGTTTTTAGGAATGCCCTAATACTTCTTCATTGTCTATTTATTGATCATAGTCATTGACTTCGGTGCTTCCACTGGGGTTCTTAAAACTCCTTATTTTCTTCTCTCGGGAAAACCTGAAACTAACATTGCTGAGAGAGGCAAGCAATATCAGACTCAATAGACAGGAAATCTGAAAGAGACAGTGGCGGTTCGTGTTCATTTTTGGTGGTGGGGTCAGACACATTTTCGGAAAAATTATGGTTTTGGGTTAGGTTATAATTTAATTTATAAAATAATATATATGTTACACATTATTTTTGGTGGGGCACGGCCCCACAGGCCCTTAATGACGAGCCGCCACTGGATAGAGAAGTCCCACTTCACTGATTGTCACTGACCGTTACAGTTTCAAGGGTACGAGGACTCATGGCAAGTGATTCGGACTACAGGTTTCCTGAAAAAGATCACACTTGAAGGATCTAATCTTCAAACAGCTCTGAAGTCGGCGATGGCTAGCCTGTATGGCGGGGGACACATGTCAAATGGTAGAAGCAGGCCTTCACGCAAAAATCAGTCTGAAACACTATACCAAGCGTCATGGTTAACACCTGAATTCACAGCGGGCGAATGCAGAAGAAGAAGAATCAGACTGAATTCCATAGAAGAAATTGAGCGAGTTGCCAAGGACAGAGCGGTATGGAGAAATTACTTGCAGGCTCTATGCAACGTATAACGGTACGAGATAAATACATATATTTATGATTACGACGAAAATTGCTATTTCCATAGAATATCACAACAAACTTAATAAATGACATTCAAAATGATTCAAACTGATTAAAAACTGTAAACAATAAAGCAATATTGATATTAGAAATTGCTGGATTAAGACAGCATAGTATTAATACAGTAAGAAAGAAAACAGTAAGACAGAAAACAGTAAGACAGAAAACAGTAAGACAGAAAACAGTAAGACAGAAAAACAGAGTATATGTTATCAAGAATGAATGTTATAGTTTCACAATAAAAATGTATTAATACGAACAGAAATTGAGCGAAATTTTTTGAATTTTGCAAGTTGAGGGTAAATGTGAGAGTAGTTGTGTTTTAAAATATAGATATTAATAGCGAAGCATTACAAGAAGATGCAGAAATACATAACGATCAATGAAAACAGTAATAGACACTTATGAAACAACTAGAGGACCTGGATTTTGCAGACGATCTGGCATTTCTGTCCCACAATCACGCACAGATTAAAGATACAGTAAACATTCTAAATAATAAGTATCAGCAACTAGGTTTGAAAATACACAGGGAAAAGACCAAGGTTATGATAATAAATGCAGTAAACCAGATTATGCTGGAGGAAAAAAACAGCTCTACAGGATGGACAGTCATACACATACCTTGGTAGCAACATAGAAACAGAATGGGGACAAACAAAGATGTCTAGATAAGAATACAAAAATCAAGGGAAACTTTATTGCATTGAGTAAGATATGGAAGTCAAAGAAGATCAAAACAAACACAAAGCTGAGAATCTTTCAATCAAATGTGAAGTCAGTGCTGTTTTATGACTTGGAAACATGGGAGACAAACAAAGAAACTACCAGAAAACTACAGACCTTCATAAATGGATGTTTACATAGAATTGAGGGACTGAGATGGTATAATAAGGTTATGAACGAGGAACTCAAGAGAAAAAACTAAGCAGGTACCTGCAAAGAAAGAACTAAGGAAGAGACGCTAGTGATGGATAGGACACATATTGAGAAGACCGATCAGAAGCCTTGCAAGACTGGCATTGGTTTGGAACCCACAAGGAAATATAAGTAGGGGAAGGCCTAGAAATACACAGGGAAGAGAGCTGGACAAATATAATAAAGACAGAGACAATGGCAATAAGTAGACAACCAGAAAACCTTACAATAAAACTGCAGAACATAGAAATAAAACAAACAATTGAGGCCAAATACTTAGGAGCAATTTTCACAGCAGATGGAAGTATCGATAGCGAAATCAGCAATCGTTGCAAAAAGCTAACCAAGTACTGGGACAGTTAACACCACTGTTGTCACATAAAGAGATACCGCTAACAACGAAAGCAAATCTCATAAGAACGATTTTCTGACCAACACTATGTTACCAATGTCAAACATGGCCAATAACAGCAGCTAATGAGCGGAAAATCATAGCGACAGAGATGAGGTGTCTTAGAAGAGCTGCAGGTGTGACAATAAGAGACAAAATTAGAAAATAAAAAATCAGAAGAAGCCTGGATGTGAAACCAGTCATGCAATTCACAAAAGAACAACATATTAAATGGTTTGGATACCTGACAAGAATGCCCTGGTATTGCCTACCACAGAGGGCCACACAGAAAAAGTATAATGAGTACAAAGCAAGAGGAAGACCACGCAAAAGATGGAGCGAAGGCATCAAGAACAGACTTACGAAAATGAATATCAGCTTACAAAGTGCCTTAAAACTAGCACAAACACGATCACTACGTTTCTCCCCAACACTTCTATAAAGAAGTAAATGGTGGAAGAGAAGAAGAAGAAGAAGAAGGGTAGACGTGAAAAGGATTGGAAGGAATCGCAAGAGAGAGAGAGAGAGGAAAGGCTGAAAGAGGTCTGTTGCAAACATGTGCTCCGTTGGCAGTTGGAATTCAAAGAAGAAGAATCGAAAAGAAATAACTTACATATGTGCAATGAAGATATTTTTTAAAAGATTGTCTACAGGAGTAGATAGTTATGAACATCCATTCTTCTTCTACTTTTGCTTTCTTTAATTTTCTAAATGTCTCAAAACGTCAGGGTAAGAAGAGATTTATAGAACGGGCCCTTGTAGGCTTTGCTTTGTACATTGTGTCTTTTACTGGGCCTGTTATTGTTGTGGTCCACATTTTCTTTGGTTGACCTTTCACCTTGTATCTGACGTTGTACTGCCATTTTAGGCGCACTGTCTATAGATTTAAAAAAACCTGTCGTTACTGCTTGCAGGATCCTTTTAGATCACATACAATTCAATTCACACAGAGTGGTTAACAAGTGGTTGAAGAAGGAAAGGGGCTCGAAGAAGAAGATGAAGAGCCCATGGAAGCACCGGAGTCAATGAGAATGATCAATAAATTAACAGTGAACAATTATTAGGTGATCAATGAAAAGTAAATGGCGTGCAGTTCTTCTTCTTCTTCTTTGATCGTTCTATGCCTGTTTAATCATTCTCTTTGTGATATATAAACAGCCAAACATCTGAACGTAATGTACGTGCACCAACCTTCAGCACCTATTTGAGCACAGTTGCTTATCCTTCGGTGGGGTGTTCGTTGCATTTCGATCGCCAGCTTCATTGTGGGTGACTGATTCGCTTCTTCCCGACCTTTTAGACCTTGACATTGTAGGTGTCTAGACAATCTCAAGCATAGACTGGCACTCAAATGAGGGAGATACAAAACTCTAACTGAATAAAAGCACATAGCAATATCCTAATAAGAAAAGTTATCCACTAAAAAGAAACGCTGATGTTTAGTATTGATGGGTCATAATACTGCTCTTTAGTAGCGGGGTGAAACATTATCTCAGTTAGTGTTAATGGTAAGGCCAAACATATCACAGGTCATGTCCATGTAGGTAGGTCTCCATATCTTCCACAGAGTTGGTAGCGAGGGCGTAGTCATCAGCAAACAACAAGTTTGAGATGTTCAATTCGTTCAACTTGGTGGGGGATTTTAGCCTTCTAAGAAGTTTGAGATGTTCAATTCGTTCATCTTGGTGGGGGATTTTAGCCTTCTAAGATTGAATGGATTACCATCTGTCTTGTATCTAATATTTACCACATGTTATCGCATTTTCAAAAGACATCTATGAGCATGACAGCACACATCATGCTGATGAGTATTGGGGTCAGTACACATCCATTTTTGACGCCGTTGGTGACATGGCAGCCTCCTACAGCTTCCCATCAAGTACTCGACATAATGCCTTTATGAAACTGCTGGACGATCTTAATGAATTTGACTGGACATCAACATTTCCCATTGATCTTCCATGTACCATCTCTGCTGACCATGTCGTAAGCTTTCATCAGATCCAAAGATCTTGTAAAGTATAAATCGATAGTTTAAAACGCAGTTCTCGTTATCGACAAGTCTTTAACACACAGAAACAGCAAACCAATCAGTAAGTAACGAATAAAGTAACGAGTACAATTTGCAAATCAAATAAGCAGTTATTAATATTGTAAAAGCTCTGAAACGCAAATCACTAGTACGCAGAAACATGGAGTATTGAAGCTGTTTCAATGTTGGGCAACTAATTATCTCCCTTTTCTTCTCTTTTAGTCGCCACACTGCTACCGGTTTGTAACCCAGTGTTCTGGTCTTCTGTATTTGTTATGGGCAGCTCAGATAGCTAGAGTGATGGAATTCTCCATCTTTTGGCATTATATACACGCCCAAAAGCATCTCCGATACAGTGGATACAAAAAGACCGTTCAGGCAAAGGGGCATACAAAATAACAGAGGGGTGTAAAATACTATTCATGAAGCGCTCACAAAAGCCCGTATTAGAAGTCTCTTCTTATCCTGACGTTGTGCTGTACAACAGCGAAACACGTAATAACAAAGTACTGTAATTTTACAGATCAAGAAGAAGATGGCTACAAGATATTAAAGAAACCATGAACATGACCATCGACGAAGTGGGTGAACTGGCTAGAGACAGAGTGAATTTCAGATGTGCTGCAAAGAGAGCAACTTCCTATAAAGATACGCACCTTGATGATGATAAGATAGAATATGGAGACAGTGTAATAAGACATTATAATAATAATGATATGCAAGCAAAAGAGCTATACCTTTTCAGTACTGTGCCCAGTGTAGAGGCATAATCACATCAGGACGGCTGCTACATAATAAGTACCTACAATTGCTGTAAAAATAAACTTCCAATAATTCTTACTTGATCTACTTTTTAAACTCAGAAACTGAAATAGTATAAATGGAAAAATATTATACTGATTCATTATATATAAGATTTACTTATTTAAACACAACACAGCAACTTGCCACTTCTCCAGACAAACTAACATTAAAATATTGTCAATAATTGCAAGCTCAAAGCAGAACTATCAACAAGTTGCACTTGTCTTTTGTGATAATTGCCGCCTTAGTTTTTAGGAGCAGTCGCACGGTATATTGAAAAAAAAAAAAATGTTTGCACTCTTCTTTCGATCCTGTATGCCTCACAGCGTCAGGTCAGGAAGAGATTTCAAAAACGGGCCCTAGTATGCGCTTCCTAGATAGTCTCTTTCGTCGCCTCTGTTATCTCTGAGGTCCATCTTTTGCGTGGCCGGCCTTTTGCTTTGTACCCATTGTATCGGAGCAGCATTGCTCTTTGGGGTGCACTGTCTGATGGTAATCTGCTTACGTGACCGAACCATTTAATTTGTTGTTTCTTGATGAAGTCTAGTACTGATGTTGTACCCACTTTTTCCTGATGTCTTCATTTCTCAACCGGTCTCTTCTTGTTACACCCAGCATTCTGCGTAGACACTTCATCTCTGTTGTGACTAGTTTTCTTCTATCGTTTGTTGTCAGCGTCCAGGTTGGCACTGGAACATAATGTGGGGAAAAGATTGTTGAACATTGCTCTTTTTGTGTTCATGGTGACGTGTTTGATCTTAAAATGGCGCCATTGCCTATCATTTGATTGTTTTAGTTCATCTAGTGAATTCATTAGTTATTATCCATTTGCTGAAAAATGGTACCAGGATGTAAAATCTTTCTGATTTAGTAGATGATTACATTTAGATGTTGGTAGTGATTCTCTGGGAATGTCTTTAACTTTATTTGTATGCATGTTAATTGCTATCTTTGTATTCGTTACATGCTAACGAGTCTGGATGTGTATTAGTTAGCACTGTTCTTCCTATTGCTTGATACTTTGCCTGATCGTCTGCAAAAAGAAATTCATTTAAAGTTTTTGAGGTTTTTCACCGCTGGTGTTTAGCATTTAAAATGTGGTCAATGACGATGAATAAGCAGGGATAGTCACAACCTTGTCTTCTCCTGAATCCCGTAGAACTTTTCTGATAATCCGGTTAGTTTTGCACTGTCAGATCAAAAGTCTTTCGGTGAGCGCTGTCCAGCACCTGCACCAGAAAATGAACCTGCACCAGAAAATGAACCTGCACCAGAAAATGAAATCAAAGACAACTGAAAGCACATAGAGTCGTGTGATAAGTCGTAAATTGTATACATCAATATCGGAATCGCCCGTGTGGTCCCGGCGCCCACAAGGGAAGCAAAGAATAGTACCACTCCGATCTACAAGACATGTCGTAAGTGGCGACTGAAGTAGGACCTAGGAAAACTAAATAAAAAGCATCCCATAAATCTTATGTGCTGACCTACTTGTAGGCGCATAACTGGCACAACGTACAATCGCTCAGATCACATAAAAATCACCAGAGTGGTCAACAACTTGTCGATATGGAGTGCTCGAAGAAAAATATCAGAATAACAGATTAATAAAGAAAAGTATTGCGTTGAAATGTTTAATTATTGATTGATTCAAATTGTATTTTGATTACGCTGCTTATGCCGCTCCGCTACAGTACCGCCTGATGCGGCCACCTCTCTATGTCATAGTACGGCAACAATCCCTGGACGCAACAATCGTATCACACAACTTCTTCCGGTAATGACAATGAATTCAGATGAATATTTAGACCTGCACATCGCATAATCAAACGATCTCTCTCCATCTCTCGATTCCCTATACGATCTTTTATCTGTGTTTTTACACATTCTTTTTGTTAGTGAATACCTATTCATATTTACAGAACTGATTACATGCATCAAGGAGAGAGCGTTGTGGAGAGACATGATCCACAACGCCGGCAGACATGGCACTTGATTGCTTGATTGATTAATATTTACACCACACCTCCTTCCCTTCAACGAATCCCTCCACGTCCGCATTCTGTCATTCATAAGTCTGGATAAACCAGACAGTATCGTCTGGGTCGGTACGTGACGTTTTGGCTCCGCAGTTTTGGCGTTTTGGCGCGACCGTTTTGGCGCTGGACGTTTTGGCGCAGGCCGTTTTGGCGCAGGACGTTTTGGCGCACAGATTCCTCAATAAATTTCAATAACCATAATTTTATTTTAATTTTTAGTGTACATGTATATTAACTCTAATGAAATAATATACACATCAGCGTTTATTGGAACAAATGCCAGGTGTCTGAATTATATCATCAGCCGTTTTATTTGAGATGATCGAGAATTGACATGCTGACCGACTGAGTGTCACATCTTGTCCATCGCAAATGTCCGAAATCCTGTCACTTGCGCATAATTTTTTGATGGATTAAAAACACGGACTTTCGGAAAACTTATTAAAGGTAAAATATTGAACAAGATTCGTTAAACTTATTCAAGTTTATAAGTTGATTATTTGCATATGCAAAGTAAAATATTTAACAGTATTCGTTAAACGTTTTTAATTTATATATTTTGTATTGCAGTGATCTATTACAAATTTATAATTATTTGAAGAAAGTTGTGATAACGTGAGTTAAAGCAGAATGTTGATTTTAAATGGCTAAACGTTCGCCAAACGCTCTTCGCCAAAATCCAGCGCCAAAACGGTCGCGCAATACGTTCGCCAAACGGGCGCAAAATCCTGCTTCGCGTCTGGGTTGTGATGTAGTTATGGTAATCAACTTCTCACGGGTACATTGAGCAGATGGACTTTGGGGCAACTGTTGCAGCGGAGGACAGCACGCATGGGAACGCCCAATCTGTCGTGACGCTATCACATAACATAACATTCTTTAAACCTGCATCTCAATACAAGCAAAGAATAGTAACACTGCGTCCTACAAAGCATGTCGTAAGAGGCGACTGAGGTAGGGACCTAATGAAGGTACCCAGAAAAAAAAGCCGTATGTGCTGGCCAGTTCCAAACTGATATTCCAAACTGAAACTAACCTTTCTTTTAATTTTTGTAACTGCGTCCATTTTTAAATGAATGGGTAGTTGTAACATCCACAACCCAACATGGTCACATTGAGTTTTCATTATTTTTCATTCATCTTAACTCTTTCCATACCGTAAATGTTTCAGAGTTTTGACGACAGTTTATTATTGGTTATTGAACCTACTTCATAGTACTACAGGCAGATCCATAGTTGTTCGGTGAGACTTTGTTGATTCTCTCTCCGCCACCGTCATCTGGTATTACTGTGCTCAGTTACAGAACACTGGATTTCAGTTACAGTACACTGCGATTTCAGTTACAGAACACTGGGTTTCAGTTACAGAACACTGGGATTTCAGTTACGACATGTTCAGTTACAGTACACTGTGCTTTCCAGTTACAACTGCGATTTCATTAAGTGAATATATTTGCTGTTATTTGATACTATAAAGATCTACTAAATTATGAGAACTCATTTTATGAAATGGAAACTAATTTTTATGATACGCCTTTAAGATACTGTAAAAACTCAATGTTGACAAATTATTACTTGTTTAAACACATTTTTGTTTGAACTAGTTTAAATTGATGACATTATATTTCATTACAATTCGACTGTCTTAGAGCGGAATAATATATTATCTCAAATCATTAGTTTAGACTATACTTCGATTTCATTGTTCTGGAAAATATGATTTTCCGATAATAGTACTATTAAAATTATTCTTCAAATACGCGAAAATCTTGTGAACATTTCCATGCAATTTTCCGAATGCACGTTCTATATAGATTTCATTTTATGGCTTCCTCTAATCATTTTTAAACATAAATGTATCCAGATATGTGTACATTATTCTAAAAGATGTGTTTAAATCATCCCTCATGTACAGTCATATCAAATTATAGACTGTTTTAAGATGGTTATACAAACTTGTAATACGTTTGACTGTTTCATATAATTAAATAGTTATATTTTTTTTTACTTTGGTTTGATTTTGTGGTCGACTTCACGTCGAATTAAAATATAATTTGTTCTGTATTTCTTTATTGATTTAGAATTTCAATAAAATTTACGTTGTGCAATACATTTCTTTGGAAGTAAGTACAATATATGTGAAGTACCTTGCTCATGAGAGTGGGAACACAACTCAGTGTATTAGAATTCTCACTGCGAGGACACTAAAATCGATGTTGAATCGATCAAGCGATTTAAGCAGTTTGGAGTTACCCGTTGTACTAGTCGAACTGGATGCATGAGAGGCAGAGTGAGAGTGTGTTTAATTAGCGAGCCACGGGAACCATCAGTATGCATACTCTTCGATATCTGTTGGGGAGACTGAGCACCTATGGGTCTGCACGGAGTGCAATGACGTCAGTTTAGTAACCAATAACCAAACAGTAGAACAGTTCAGACAGTTTGTCGTTGCTGGCAAATATATTTTATCCTTTAGAACAATTGAACGTTTTAATCACTCTATGTCGAAGTTGTTGTTTGCCTATCTGAAAGTTGTGGTTCGAATCCGGACTGAGTCACACGTACAATTTTTTAAAAATTTGTGCAAATTAACTCAACGTCAAAAGTAGTGTCCGTATCAGTAGGTCGCCATTGGCTGAAATCGGATGCACGTGTCCTAAGATGTTGAAGTCATGCGTTTAGGCCTACAAACTAATGTGCAACGTATACACGTTCTTGGCAAAGATCAAATATATCACAAAAGTAATTAAAATTGGTCGTAAAGAACGAACGCAAAGAAGAAGAAGAAAAGTAGGTCGCCAAGAAACCGAAGAACATCCCCCCTATTCATTCTAAACTCTCCAACAATCGATGATTTCGAAGTCATCCTGTCTGCTCTCTCGTTGCCGGAACACCTGCATGCCCCAAAAGTTGATCCTGCGATTCTCTAGAGGCTGAAAACCTCTATAGACGACACAAACTCATACCTGCTATTCTGGATTTTCCAAAGCAGCGATCAAACGTAAGCATCAATAACGGCCCCAATAAGCAAAGTTTCAGACAGATGTATTGGAGGGCAGCAGTAACGTCCTCAACCTCCATCCTCATACGGAAGTAGTTGTCATGTATGCTCCCTTCGCTCTACAACAGCCCTACCATGCGGCTAGTCAAGAACCCCATTGTGACTTCTAACCACGATACACAAACCCCATTGTTATAAAATACATCATCATCCCTTGCATTATCTTCTATCGAACTTAATTGCTAGTTCAGCCTTCATTTTACCTCAATCTCTATGTTCTCTTCCAAGAGTAATGACAACGCTGTGGTAGTTTGCCATGGTAACATATCGATTGGGATCTGTTATTCCCATTTTCGTACTGTCACAAATGTGGCTACATGGCTGTTCTCTCAACCTCGGACAGTCATGACATTTCACGCTTAATTCTCGTGCGCTTAACGACATTAGTATTCTTGCTCAGTGGATGTCTCTTATCCACAGTAATCCACATATATGCCTTGGTTTGGGCGACTGCGTGACGGGACTGTAGTGACAGAAGGCCAAGCCGCAGTCAACAATAAACTCATACGGTCAACGGATTCAGGTAAAAATTCTAGGAAATAAGGCCACAACCGTCACGTGACCTCCCATCCCAGTATTGTTGTATATGGACGAATTCATTTTAAAATCAACACAAAATACTAAATCAAGGTTATATTATGCAACAAGTTAAGTTTAACAATAAGGAATATCAGTATTATGAATATTTTTACCAATAATTAAACATAGACTTCATAGAATTGAGTAAAATGACAAAAAAACTTCCAGTGTTCTATCAAACAAATATCAATTGCAGCCACCCACCCAACAGAAACAAGGTCAGGGCTTTCCGGTTAGTTATACGACTGAATATTAGAGTTGGCGGTATCAAACATATATCTCATCCTCACACTGGGAGTCGTCCTCCCAAAGCAGCCATGCCTTCATTATAAATACGTTCGAGACATACATATTGTGATTTTGATTTCGTGATGATGCCATAAAAACAGAAGAAGGGCATGTTATGCTCGTCCATCACGGATGATGATGACCACACAAATTTTCATGCAATGGAATGTAGTTACGTTATGTTTGTCTGTGTGTGCGTAGATGACTAGTGAGCCCGATGTGGGCTTGAAATGTTCTTGTACAGTGTGGGCAAGGTACACTTGCACTTGTGGGGAGTTTTACTGCCTTTCTACAGGGTGTTCAACTTAAAAGCAGCCTATGAATGGAGCTAATCTGGCATATATGTGTCTAATGAGCATGCCTTCAGTTATAAAACTTCAAAATATTCAAGGTTGTGTGATTTGTGAATTGTAATCAGGAAGGGCATGTAGATTCAAATGTGACGTAGGCAGCTAGTCAAGGAACCTAGTTGTTGAGATGCGTAAGATAACATAACGCGATGGGCTTCGAAATTTCTTGTCAATGGGCTGTACATTTATTTGAAACTCCTTTTTATTTTGACGTTTTTGTTCCCTCCGTGCTGTTCTACCTTCCTCGCATGCCGAAGAACCGCGTTGAAGAAGTGTGCGCCAGGCTGACCTGTTTTGAGCAACATTCTCCCAGTTGTCGACGTCTATGCCAAAGGATTTTATCGAGTTTTGAGTGTGTCTTTGAATTGCTTTTCTGACCACCCTGTGAGATTTACCGCTATGCAGCTTGAGTAAGGGGTCCTGGTCGCGAGGTACAATTCTGGGCATTCATGCGGTTCATATTTTATCTTATCTTCATTAATTCGGTAGTAAGTTTGTTTAATATGGTTTTTCATACGATGAGGTGATGTTACAATCACAGTATAATTAATATACGACGAGATCTCAGTTCATACAGTTGAGACATGGTTTTTCATACGATGAGGTGATGTTAAAATCACAGTATAATATACGACGAGATCTCAGTTCATACAGTTGAGATTCATGTTTTTATTAATGTTATTCAATGAGTTCTACAAACACGTCCGTCTATCTCTCTTGTTTATATTGGTCTCATATGTTGTCACTACGTCGCTAAGCAGTACTAACTAATCTACGTCAAACTAGTCTCGTTCTAGTTCTGCCATTGTGTTCGTAGTGCGCAGCTTTGGTGTGCAAGCCCTAAAGTCTCTACCTATCTCATTTCTACTATCTTATCTATCTAAACTACCTGTCTAGTCCGCTGCCTGCTACCTTGGGATTGGGGAACGTTCGTACCTGGTCCTAGTACACTGGTCCTAGTACAAGCTCATCATAAAAGAGTCCTTTGGGTATTATGCAATCCGGAATTTGAACCACATGTCCTGCCTATCGTACCTGGGACTGCATTAAGATTGTATAGATACTGGTGAGAGTGGCTCTTTTTATGAGCTCTGTGTCTGGGATCATATCCTGCCATTTGATGTTCAGAAGGACATGTAGTCTCTGCTCAATGTGTGCATTTAGAGCTCCAACAGCACGCATGCAACGATGAATCGTTTGACAGAAAGACTAGGTTAAAATGTGGATTAGTAAAGGGTGATAAGGATGATCGTTATGATATTGTGAAATGTTCTTGGTGGTATTACAAACACTGGAGAACCTACACTCATAAACAATGTAGATAATGCGCTAAACGAATTAGTCAATATAATTTGTAATAAAATGTTTTTTTTCATGCTTCTATTTTTTTTTATTGCAGCACAATATAAAGACTCCATTTTGAGATTGATAAATAACTCTATTACAGCTGGTGTTACAACGAATATCTCCATCCATGGATTATGTCTTCAGTCGAACAAAACTCTTCGGAGATCCACAACAAAGGCTCATAAAAAATGACCAGATGGTGATTATCAATGCAGTACAAAATGTTTCATTTTCAGGATTACTTGGTTTATTTGGTATTATTTTCAACCTCATTAACATCATCGTGTTTTTCAAACAAGGATTCAAGGATTCTGTCAATATTTCATTTCTTGCTCTAGCAACGTCTGACATTGGAGTATCTGTTTCGATTTTTTTTATTAGCATATTTTTGAACCCGAAATTTCCTAAAGACATTGGAAACATTGAAACTGATTGGTTAATTTACATTATGGCAATATGGCCTCATATATTCTTCACACGGGTTACTAGTTGGATAACATCTCTAATAACATTGGAACGTTATCTGTGTATCGTCACGCCTCTGAAATTTAAAACCTTAATGCCACCTTCAAGATACATTATAATTGGGACAATCTATTTGATAATAGCATTCAGTCTTTCACCAATTTATTTCGCATATAACCCGACGTCAATAGTCAGCAATAAAACAAAAGCAGGTTATGTTTATACAACTTATGGTCACAAATTAGAAAGAGTGGCATTTGGAGTAAACATATTTTTCCATTTAACATCGTTTGTATTGACCAGTGTTTGGACGTTTAGTCTAGTGCACAAATTACAGAAGATAACAAAATGGCGGAATAGTAATCTGAATTCCAGTCATCACTTGAAGTTGTCAACGCGAGATAAGGTTATTGCCAAAACAGTTATCGTCCTTTCTGTTATCTTTATTGTCTGTTATCTTCCGTCTGTTATCGTTACGATTCTAATAGTGAGTTTGAAGGGATTTACGGAAATAGAAAGTTCAAATTTATATGTCGTCATTTTCATTTTTTCTTTTAATTCAGAATCTATCAATTCTACAGTGAATATTTTTGTATATTTGAAAATGAGTTCAAAGTACAGAGCTACTTTTTTCAAAATATTTAAACGTGTATTTAAGTTCCGTTCATGAATAACTGTTTCATATATGCATATTGTTTTCTATAAAATGATTTGTTCATTCCATCATTTTCATATGCCACCAGAAATCTTTTGTTCAAAATTTGGGCTGCTCATTCGATATATCAAATTCGTTTTGCTTTTATTACTTCTCACAGTATTGGCTCACCTAATCCATGTTCTCAGCCTGGAAATTGTTAATGTAGCAGTTTAATTACAAGTGACAAATTCTTCAAAAAATTCATGTGGTTAGTAAAACCATAATAGTGTAATTCTCCTCCTCACGTTAATGGTTCGAGTGCTTCCTAGTAACTGGCAACCGCTAATCATCCATAACTGACTGTACCTTTGCGTCTCAGGTAGACTAAAACTTGTGAGAATTATCTGTGGCAACTACGCTAAATCAGACTAATGTGACTGATGCCTCTTATTCTAGGTAACAAACGTTGAAGAACATGTCTGCTTACAGAAAATCTACAACCGCTTAGACATCACATCGCACAAATCATTGCCTCGACTGAGTGTTATTTCTATAAAATCGTTGAAGGCAGACATGTCTGCTTCATTATATTACTAACCTGACTGCATACCATCACAATTGTATAATGTCTTATATACTCTGAACAAATAAACAGTGCCATGTCAACCTTTTTCTTGATAGGTCAGACACAATTTGTTTGGAATCTTATTTTTGGATTAGGTTTTATTATTTGTTAAGATAATAAATGACTTCACATTATTTTTATGCTGGCCATGGAATTAATAGCTCTCTGCAAATAAATGCTGTATAATTTGATATTGACGTTTCCCAGTGTCCATATTTTCTGACTTTCCTAAGTGCAGAAGATTGTTCAATATAGCATATTGGTACTGTTTTATCACTGTTTTGGTATGATTACATTTTTCATCATATTTGGACAGTCGTTACTCATTTGTAGCTTGCATGTTGTCAAATACTGACATGTTTGAAGCATCTAACATGTTGTGAGATATAACATGTTTTGAAGTTACTGACATGTGTGAGTTTACTAACATGTTGTGATTACTAATCATGTTTGTGAAGTTTACTAACATGTTTGGGAAACTACTACATGTTTTTGAAGTATACTTAACATTTTTTACGTTCTACTATTGTTATCGAAGCTATCTAATTCATTGTATTGGGAATTTGTCATGTATCTTTAAAATATTAACATTTTGGAAGATACTAACATGTTTGTGAAGATACTAACATTTTTGAAGGGTACTAAATGTTTGGAAAACAACATGTTTGGATAGATATTTAATGTTGTTAAATAATATCTACATTATTTTGATGAAGATGCATGCTTGAAAGTTACCTGCAAATGCTGTATAATGTTACTTCTCATATTTGACAAGTCACTTACAACATAAGTTTTTCGAATTACATAATTTTGGAAATGTTACTATCATGTTTTGATGATCTATCTTTACATGTATTTGGAAGTTACTACTGTTTGGAGTTACTACATGTTTGTAAGATACTAACATGTTTGTGGAAGTTACTATCATGTTTTGGAAGATACTAACATGTTTGGAAGATACTAACATGTTTGGAAGATACTAACATGTTTATCAAGATACTAACATATTTTGTGAAGATACTAACATGTTTGTGAAGTTACTATCATGTTTTGGAAGTTACTAACTAACATGTTTGAAAAGTTACTAACATGTCTGTGAATATACTAACATGTTTGTGAAGTTACTATCATGTTTTGGAAGTTACTAACTAACATGTTTGTGAAGATACTAACATGTCTGTGAAGATACTAACATGTTTTGAAAGTTACTAACATGTTTGAGAAGTTACTAACATGTTTGTGAAGTTACTATGTTAGTACTAACATGTTTGAGAAGTTACTAACATGTTTGGGAAGCTACTAACATGTTTGGAAAGTCACTACATGTTTGTGAAGTTACTGTCATGTTTTGGAAGTTACTAACTAACATGTTTGAGAAGTTACTAACATGTCTGTGAAGATACTAACATGTTTTAAGATACTAACATGTTTGTGAAGATACTAATATGTTTGTGAAGTTACTATCATGTTTTGGAAGTTACTAACTAACATGTTTGAAAAGTTACTAACATGTCTGTGAATATACTAACATGTTTGTGAAGTTACTATCATGTTTTGGAAGTTACTAACTAACATGTTTGTGAAGATACTAACATGTCTGTGAAGATACTAACATGTTTTGAAAGTTACTAACATGTTTGAGAAGTTACTAACATGTTTGTGAAGTTACTAGTTATTAACATGTTTGAGAAGTTACTAACATGTTTGGGAAGCTACTAACATGTCTGGAAAGTCACTGACATGTTTGTGAAGTTACTGTCATGTTTTTAAATATATTTCTAATGTGACATTTCTATTTTATCATATTAAGAGCATTTGTTGTTTGTTCAACGAATTCTTTTTGGATAAGATCTCTACAGGGAACAAACCATGGCACATCATTTTGAACCTGAGACAAACAGTTGACCAGGTAATGGACTGGCATCGTTCGTCATCACCACGAAGAAAGTAATTCAAGAGTACTCTTCTTCTAGAAGGTTATGATCACTGTATATTGTAACATCGAAGTAGGTGTGATTCTTGTGGATGTTATGTCAAGAGGAGAGATTATAAATTCGCAAGCTTACAATAACACATTGAACAAATTCGATCAACGTTTCCGCAGAATTCAACCCCACAATCTTCTTCTTCTTCTTCTTTGCGTTCGTTCTTTTCGACCAATTTTAATCACTCTTTGTGATATGTTGATCTTTGCCAAGAATGTGTATACGTTGCACATTGGTTTGGTAGCCCTAAACGCATAGACTTCTACACGTTTAGGACACTGCATCCGATTTCATCCAAAGCTCCTTGGTCGTCTCTTACGACATGCGTGGAGGTAACAGTGGTTCTATTCTTTACACCCCAAATTTGGGCCCCGGTAACAACTCAGGGCGAACCCACAATAATCCAGCAGACCTGCTTCTCCTTCACGTCAACGCTTGCTCTGCCCAACAATCACCAAATTAGGTTGATTGTACTATTCCATCCAGCCAAAAGTTTCGATTTGGCAGCCTCTGATTTTCATCTGTTTGGTTATTCCAAGTGCAGTCCTGGGTACAGGTTGAAGATGATGATGGAGTGATTCATGTAAAGAAAAAAATGATAAAGACAAAATCTGATACAGGATAGGATTAAAAGGGTTTTAAAGACAAAAAGATTGACTTCATTGCACTGGGTTTTACCCCATATGACTCGGTCCCTCAGAAATGGCACCCACCTGCCAAGATATTGCACCAAGCACGAACTCCGTAGCTCCAGAAACGATCCTAGGGGTCTCTGGAAAAAACTGCACTCGTGAACAGAACGGCGCGTTTCGGATTCGAACCCAGGACCTTCGACTCACAAGGCAAAGGGGTTACCACTTAGCCACAAAGACCCCACACACAAGATAGGAATAGATTCCATTGTTTCGCGCTGGCACGAAGCCGTACAAGTTGATGGAGATTATGTTGAATAATAGTAAGAAAGGAAAGTAAAGGAACCCTTTCATACCTCGTGGTATATAGGTCAATACAGTGTTAGGCCTGTATTTTCATTGACAGTCGGCACACGATGGGTGATGTGGTCAGCATCACGCCGGCCGCCTTTACTTTCCCAGAACATGTCTGGTACCCAGTTGAGGCTGGGTCGACCTGAGAACCGTCGCGGTCGGTAAAAGTTCCAGAGCCGATTGCGGGAGCTGAACCCAGACCACCAGCCTTGAGAAGCAAGTTCACTAACAACTACGCTACAGCGGCTCTCATGTTGAATAATACAAATGTTTAAATGACATACCTATGAATATTGTGACAACAAGGACTATATTGGGAAACCGCAGGAGACTCAGTGACCGATTCGCCCAACACTTGCGCGATATACGCCAATGCTCTGTGACCCCTGTAGCTACCCATTTCAATGATACTGGCCATTCAGGAGCTTGCGATGTCCAGGTCACAGCCATCCGATCATGTTCCTCTGATGATCGTAGTCGATTTGCTCTGGAGAATCGGTTGATTTCTTTGTATGGTACCTTGCGACCACGCGGCTCAACGTATTACATTCTTATGCTTCTTAGTACTTTCTCTTCCTATGCTTTGTAATCTCTATGGGTATATGTTGCATGTATTCAAGTTATATATTTACTAGATGTTTCATTGTTTCTTTTTCCGTTCTATTCTAGTTTTTATGTGTGTTTTTGTGTTACATTTATTTCGTTATTCGTTTTTATTCCAGCTTTTCCTTAGATACGTTTGTATTTGGTCGTCCATTTGTGTTTCATTTTAATTTGTCACTCCTGTTTGTTCGTTTGCTTGATAAAGGCCTTGTTGGTCGAAACGTTGCTGTTTATCGTCACTGTTTCTGTTTTTTTTTAAAACTATAGTACTTTGTTTGTACGTGTTTCACTATGAATATTGTGTATAAATGTTATATTTTTAAATAAACAGTTCGTGAAAACATCAATGTGGTGCCTTACTTTCTGAATGCGCCTCATATATATATATATATATCATCATCAAATAACTTGTCCTCAGTAGAACTTTGCCACCCCAACAGTCCTTCGGAATTTCTTTCTCTCGTAAATCAGATGTCCAGCCTCTGCAACCGACACGTTCAAATCATCAGTTACATCCTGAATCTATCTTCTCCTTAGTCTTCTTCTCCTCTTTGCTGGTATGCCTCCTTTCATGATCGTCTACTCTAGCACTTATTTAAAAGCACCTATGTTGTTCCACTGCCTTGTTAAACGTAAATGCTTCACACCCATACGTTGTCACTAGGAATATGTTCTTAGTATTCTGAACGTTGTTTTTCTATTAGTTCCCATCTATACTGTTTTTAGTTGTTATATATATAAATGTGTGTGTGTGTGTGTTCAGCGTAGACAATAATATATATATTATATATATACAGAGTAGTGTGGAAAACCATATTGCGCAAGGGCGCAGAGTCTTTTGAGAAGAGACATATGTATGACCTGAACGACAGAGAAACAAGCGAAAACTCAGAAGTTGTCACTGTAAAACACTTGCCAATTGACCGTCTGTAAAGACGAAAACCATATATATATATATATATATATATATATATATATATATATATATATATATATATATATAAGCTGAAGAAGTCATTTTTAGACCTGAATTCAGGGCCGTTTGTGGTATCATGCAAAGTCTGAATGGTCACAATTTGTGGGTTCGGTAGTTTTGGCTATGGAACCTACTCTCCCCAACAGTTAATGAATATGTCAGTTATGCTTTACTTAATACATTAAAAGAAATGACACATTTGGAAGGTGTTTTTCAAGGTAACATATAAAGAGATCGGCATACCTGGTAAGTTTACCATCGATTAGTTAATAAACCTTTATACATACATTAGAAACGTACTTGAAAGATAGTTATCTTTCAAACACCATATTGAACAGACAATACAACGGTGCAAGCGTGGTCTTGCGGTTCTCAAAGTTATGGTGACCGCACAGCTTGAGCAGAGACTACTTGCGATTTTGTTCGATCGACTGGTTATGTCAGTGGTAGATTACGGACTCGGAATTCTTACGATATCAAGATCACAATGTGAACGACTCGAACGGGTTCAGAATGAAGGTATGCGTATAGTCCTGGGCTGCACTAGTTACCCCCATTGTGAAGATGAGATGTATGCTTGGCCTTCTGTCACTATGCTTCCGTCATGCAATCGCCCAAAGCATATATGCGGGTTACTGCGGATAAGAGACATCCACTACACAAGAACACTAATGATGTTAAGGGCACGAGAACCATGTCGTGGATGGCCCAGGCTGAGGGAACAATTGGCCAGATGACTACGGTTGCGACCCTACCAAAAGGAGAAGAATGGATCCCAACAGATGGTAAGATGACCAACTATCTCAACGTTATCATTACTCTTGGAAGATAATGTAGAGATTGGGGCAACAGGAAGGCTAATCTCGCAGTTACGCAGCTGATAGAAGATAATGCAAGGGATGATGATGTTGTTGTATATACCGATGGGTCGGTTCAACGTGGTGAGAAGTTTGGCTGGGGTTTCTTGGCTAATGCGCATGGTAGGGTTGTTGTAGAGCGAAGTGGGGCATACAGGACAACTACTTCTAGTATGAGGATGGAGGTTGAGGCCGTTACTGCTGCTCTCCATTGGATCTCTGGGAATTTATTTACTGGGGCAGTTGTTGTATCTGACTCTCAATCGATGCTTCACAAGATCCAGAACGGCAGATTTCGGTATGAGTGGATGTCTTCTATAGAACTTTCTAACCTCCAGAGGCTTAAGTTCAAACTAGAAGGTAAAACCCTCCGAGATACAACCGCTTCACATACCTTGGAAGTGTTATTAGCAATGAAGGAGGCGCTGGATCTGACATTAAAAACAGACTGAGTAAGGCACGAAGTGCATTCATGACCCTTCAGACCGCCTGGAAATCTGCCCAATACAGAATCAGAACCAAGACTAGTATCTATAACAGCTGTGTGCTGTCAACATTACTGTACGGATCGGAATGCTGGAGAATGACAGAACAGGATATGTCCAGACTCTCCGCCTTTCATACAACTTGTCTGCGAAAAATCTTACGCGTGTACTGGCCGACTACTATCTCGAACCAAGAATTGCTTGCACGATGCCAACAAGAGAATATGGGCACTATCATCCGAAGACGACGCTGGAGATGGATTGGACATGTGATGCGCATGGAGACTGGATCCGACACGAAAACTGCACTGAGATGGACTCCAGAGGGTAGGCGAAAGCGTGGAAGACCCAAGACGACCTGGAGGAGAACGATAGAGCAAGAGCTGAAGGAAATGAATCATAGCTGGAACACAATACAGAGGAAGGCCATGAACAGGGAAGAATGGTGTACGTTTGTTGCTGCCCTAAACGCCAAGGGCGTAACAGGCTAAAGAGAGAGGAGAGGCTTACGTGGATATACTGTCCTGGGCATGTGGGTGTTTACGGTAATGAGAGAGCGGACAGGCTTGCATCAACAGCATCGATTGTTGGGGAGTTGAAGATGGATAAGGGGATATTCTTCGGTCTCTTCGCGACTGTCTGTTGATGAGGACACTAAAATCGATGTTGAATCGATCAAGCGATTTAAGCAGTTTGGAGTTACCCGTTGTTCAAGTCGAACTGGATACCTGAGAGGCAGAGTGAGAGATGTGTTTAATCAGCGAGCCACAGGAACCATCAGTATGCATACTCTTCGATATCTGTTGGGGGAGACTGAGCACCTATGGGTCTGCCCGGAGTGCAATGACGTCAGTTTAGTAACCAATAACCAATAGAAACTTGTTTTATATAAAGAGAATCTCCCATTACAATAAGAATTCACTTTAGTTTATTTATTTAGTAGCATGATTCTTACAGAATGTACATCACATCATAGTTTTACTAAAAATATCACTACCTTGTGCATGGTGCCATTCTCTTTCTGTTTCCTGGTATATATATATCCTATCATCATTGTCTTCTCCAAGACTTTTATGACGTTTCACAGAACCAACAAACTTCTCCAAGACTTTCATGAAGTTTCACAGAAACAACAAACTTCTCCAAGACTTTCATGACGTTTCACAGAACCAACAAACTTCTCCAAGACTTTCATGACGTTTCACAGAAACAACAAACTTCTCCAAGACTTTCATGATGTTTCACAGAACCAACAAACTTCTCCAAGACTTTCATGATGTTTCACAGAACCAACAAACTTCTCCAAGACTTTCATGATGTTTCACAGAACCAACAAACTTCTCCAAGACTTTCATGATGTTTCACAGAACCAACAAACTTCTCCAAGACTTTCATGATGTTTCACAGAACCAACAAACTTCTCTTTTCTTTGAATTACCTTTTGTTTTCAATAGTTAAATCATCCTTGATGTTTAAATTTTATGTTATAGAAATTATACATTTTTAAAATCAATATCTATGATAATTTTACAGCATATACCAGATTTAGAGTGACTGAAGCAATCAACTTCAAATCATCTGTGCTGTAAGAATACAGGTAAAATATCTGAATGTGGCGATGTAGTATTTAACGGATGAGAAGTACAGGCTTTACAAATGTTAGTTAAATGTCAGATATCTTCTCTCTTGATTGTCGTTCGATTCTTTGAACGATCAATTTTAAGCATTTGGATTTTTGATCTTTGTTCAAGAACTGATACTGAGGCATGATGGTTTAATAGGCCACAGAAATGCAGTAGAACTTTCGATACGTTGGAGGACATGTGCCAGTCTCGATTTGAACCAAACCTCCTTAGGTCTCCTTCTTTATTTGACATTTAGTGGCATGTTACAGTGTTCTATTTTTACAACACTACATTTTGGGCAGGTAACTCCTTGCTGTTTCGTATAACAAGAAGAATGAGCAGATAAAAAGTGTAAACTTGCAATAATGAAATTATTTTCCAACAATTTATGTTAGAAATAACATTATCATATCTTATAATTTAACATCCCAATTCAGAGTGATGAAGCACCCCAAAATGTGGAGGAATTAGGTTCTATCTTGTGCCAGTGTATTTAACGGCTTACAGTTTCAAGCCATGCTATATTCTCCTTGGTCTTCTAGAATTTATCTACTCTTTGTATGTTTGATCTTTGCCAGGTTATAGTTGCCTTTGAGTGGTCCAATGATAGTTATAGGACAGTGATCTTTTAACAAATTGGTTCCACTCTGCAGGTAACAGTGGTTCACTACACAAATTTGGCCTAACCATCACGTGTCTAAAAAGAAAAAAATGAACTGAGTGAAGGTAAATAGCAACCAAATGAGGGAAAAGTCAAAAGGAAAAATAAAAAAATAAAAGTATTACTGATTAAACTGTCTGAATTATTCATTAAGGATTATTCTACAACAATTGTATTCACATTTTCTAACATGTTTCATATTTATAACAACAACACAATAGCAAGTAAAATAAAAGTGACTCCATTTTGACATAGGAAAAACAGTTCTAATACAGCTGCTGTTTACACCAAATATCTCCATCCATGGATTATGCCCTCACTCGAGAACAACACTTCAGAGATTTATAACAAACGCTTTTCATAGAGCACGAGTATCTGATTTTCAGCGAAGTTTATGTTCCATTTTCAGAATTATTCGTTTACTCGGTGTTATTTTCAACCTCACCAACATCATCGTGTTTTTTTAAACAAGGATTCAAGGATTCTGTCAATATTTCTCTTCTTGCTCTAGAAGCTGCTGACTAGAGTATCCGTTTCACTTCTATTTATGAGCATATTTTTGAACTCAACATTTCCTCCAGACATTGCAAACACACAATTTGATTTCTTATTCTGCATTATTCCTATAGAGAAAGACTGCAATAAAACTAAGTAAAATGACGAAACACGCTTACCAATCATCATAGGACTTCTAACTCTGACAGAGTGAAACTTATCTTAACTTTTCACCCTCATAGTTCACTGGTGAAAAAGTTTTATTCCGTCATCTGTCTATTCTTAAGTCCGATCATGATACACGTTCAGTTTTCCAAAACTATCCTTTGTTGGCTTATAGATGGGACGGGATATGTTGGTACGCAGTCGCCTTAAGTCAAACGTTCAGAGTCATTTTGGCACCGTCCAGTGTGGCGGTGGGCGTTGCAATACGTGTGCTTATGTGATACAGACACGTACTGTATCTTTTCCTTTAACCACGTTTGTTATTGAAGATGGTTTAACATGCGAGTCCCGCAATATAATCTACGCCATCACCTGCAAGAGGTAAACTTTAATAACATTCAGTCTATATCCAGACTTATCAACTGCCGAGTACCTCTTGGTTGCTTACTTAAATCAAGGTATACTGAGACTTTTCTTCACGAAGGTTGTATGCAATATCGATAAGGTGTCTAGTATCTATAATTGCCGTCCATCGCAAGCGATGATGATAACAATCGCAGACGTGTGCTGCTGCACCTCTCTGGTGTGTGCGGATGTGATTATAGAGTCCAATCCTAGAACAGAATCCCCGACCACAGGTGGGGCATACATGATCAAGGTTAGACATGTGTGTGTTGTGTGCTCTGTCTTTTCGCGCAGCTCGTTTTCTCTGTGCCTTAACAACACGATGATTCTCAGCTATTCGGGTTCCTCTTTTGTTGTTACAGCGCCACATTTGGAGATCTTGGCAAGGGATTCCCAGCACGTGGTGTCTATATCGAAGCATTTCAGACACTTTAAGAGTGTCTTTAAAGCGTTTTTTCTGTCCACCAGCTGAACGTCTACCCCTTCAAGTTCGTACATCAGCTGTTTTGGGATGCGTTTATAAAGCATTCGGGCAACATGACCCCAATCAGCTAGTATCTATATAAATGTATTGAAAATACTCAGCTTTTATCTATCTTTAATTTTCTTTTTATAATGGTCTCCTCCAAATGTTATTTATATTTTAAAGAAAAAAAACCCGTAATCACAGACCTAAGGATAAGAAAGGATAGAAACCTATGATGACAAAGATTAGGACGAAAAAGGGTGATGGGTTGGACATACCCTGCTGAAGACACAGTCGAGTGTTACCAGACAAGCACTTGAGTAAAACCCAAAAGGAAAACAGAAAAGACCAACAAACTTCTCTTCTTGTGGAACTGAAGAATGCTGGGCTAATCAGGAAGCAATACAAAAAAGAGCCAGTGACTGGTAAAAGTGGCAAACATCTACTGAGACTCTATGCTCCACGAGGAGCGGGAAAAATAAAAGAAGAAGAAGCGAAGCAGTTATAGTATTGTTGGTTTTTCTTCATCAACGCCATCAAGTGATCCTGCACGTCCCAGAGAAGTGAATGTATTTACTGTTATAAGAATGATGAAAATATAAATTAAAGGAGCTACTTTCTAGAAGAAAGATGGAAACTACATTTTATGATATCATCTTATGATAAGGTTAACATTCAATGTTGACAATTGTTATTCGTTTAAACATTTTTTTTTTTGTTTGAACTAGTTTACTTTTTTTATATATTTTATTTGCAATTCCGTTGTCTTACAGCGGAATAATCTGTTATGTCATATCATTAGTTTAGTATATACTGTCGTCTTATTGGTTGGGAAAATGATGACTTTCAACTAATGGAATTATTTACATTTTTCATCAAATACGAGATAATATTGTAAAGATTTTTCCCCGCCAGATTTGTAACCCAATTTCTTGATAGATGTCATTGTTTCACGTTCTCTAATAATATTTGAACAGAAAATGCGTCCAGATATTTGAATATCATTTTCTGTACTTCATACTAAATTATAGACTGTTTTAAGATGGTTCTAAATATATAATTTAATAGTTCTTCTTTTAGCTGTGGTTTATCAATTTTGAGGTTGACTTCATGAGCTTTTACTTTCGCTTATTTGGTATAATAATATAATATTTTCTATATTTGTATTATTTAGTGTCGAATTTCTTTAATATTTACGTAATGTTAAACATCGTACTCGTTATACTAGAAGTACACTGTTAAGGAGAATGCAAATATAACGTACGATATAGAATTAGTTTTAACAAAAAACATTGCTGAGAAAGTACTTAAACATTATACAATGTGTCGTTGCTGTCAAAGATTTAGATGATTAAGAACAATGAAGAGGTAAAAGAACATGTATGTTGTTACTAAACTACAACCAGAAAAAGTTAGATTTGATGTGAAGGTGTTTACGTTGTACGTTTAAGTACGTTTATTTTATTTTATCTTATCTTAACCACATTTGCCGTGAAGCGTCGTTGGGAGAATTAGTTTTCTATCTTGTGCCAGGTGTGTTGCGCTTGACGTTGTCAGTCCATGCTTTCGCAGGGACTCTGAGATGTTATCTATCCACCGTGTTCTTGGCCTGCCTCGTGCTCTGCGCCCTGAGTGTCGATTATTGTAGGCACGTGATGGTAGTAAATGTGGTTCCATTCTCATTAGATGGCCGAGGCACTTGATTCTTTGCTTCTCGATGTACTGTATGCATGGTATAGTACCAACGATGCGTTTATTTGATATGAATTAATATTTTAAATTTCGTTTCAGACATAGCACAAAGTTGAGCGCTGTTTTCAATATCAATTTATTATCTAACATATTTCTTACTTATACTTCCAGGGTCTCTGTGGCTAAGTAGTGAAACCCTTCCCTTGCGAGTCAAAGGTCGAGGGTTCGAATCCAGTCCACGTCTGAGTGGGCCCAAATTTCAGGTGTAAAGAATAGAACCAATGTTACCTGCCACGCATGTCGTAAGAGATGACTAAGGAGGTTTGGCTGAAATCGGATGCACATGTCCTAAATGTGTAAAGGTCTATGAGTTTAGGTGCCTACTAAACCAATGTGCAACGTATACACGTTCTTGGCAAAGATCAAACATATCACAAAGAGTGATTAAAATTGGTCGTAAAGAACGAATGCAAAGAAGAAGAAGAGAAGAAGAATCCGGTCCGCGCCGTTATGTTCACGAGTCAATTGGTTTCAGAAACCCCTAGGATTGTTTCGGGAGATACGGAGATCGTGCTTTAAACAATAATTTCAGCAGGTGGCGTACCATTTCTATGTAGAGGGCTCAAGCTATTTGGTGTACAACCCAGTGCAATAAAGTCAGTCCTCTGTAACTTACGTCTTCTAATAGATGGGTGTTTGCGATGAAAGTTTGTTAACGGTAATCTAGCCCGCCTGCCCAGCGTGTTCGTAGCGCGTTGGACTACGGGTGACAAGCTCCTGTGAGTGCGGGTTCAATTCCGCTGGCTGGCAGAAAAGCTCCAGGTTCACCAGATTCACGGTGTTCGGGACACTGAACCGAAGGATTAAGATGTCCATGGTACCGAACCGAAGAGCTGAAAGCTCAAGTGCTTCTGGATCGGTAAAAACAAAATAAAAAATTAACGGTAATCTACATACACCAATTCTATCATTGTTCATCTTCTTCTTCTTCTTTCTCTAATTCGGAGTTGCCTAGACACAGCGTTAGATTCAGAAGTGATTGAGATTATTTCTCGTGTATGTGTGTGCGCTTCGTACGTAGTTTATCTAGCTGTCATCATCAAATAGCTTGTCCTGAGTAAAACTTTGCTACCCCAACAGTCCTCCGGAATTTCTCTCTCTCATAGGCCAGATGTCCTGCCTCTGCAGCCGCCATGTTCAAACCATCAGTTACATTCTGAATCCATCTTGTCCGTGGTCTTCCTCTTCTTCTCTTTGCCGGTATGCCTGCTTCCATTATGGTCTTCTTCAGGCCTTCATGTCTTTTTATATGTCCAAAATATCTCAGTTTTCTCTTCTTATTTGTAGCATCAGCCAGTTTTCTTTGATTTTGAGTTCTTTCTGGATGAGTTCTCTCTAGCTGTATCTGTTATTACGAGTGCTTATTACGAGTACTCGTATTATAGTGCTTTAGAAAATTCATGTCCATTTTTTAACATCTGTCAGTCCGGAGCCTTTTAACGTAAATAGGTGATATTTTGCAAGTGCTCTATTAATCTTCATGACATTGCAAAGAAATAATTGCAAGGAAAACAAACAGCTGGTTTTCACTTTATCTTTTATGCGGTACAAAACAAAACATCAAACATGAACTAGACATACATTTGAAAGGCTTACAGTAGATTTATTGTTGTTATTGGTGTGTAATTTTTAAAACCTCAATATCCACGTGTTTTTAGGGTTTTCCTATTATTTACCGGACAACTAAAAATGTTTACAATTGAACGGACACGTTACGTTTGGTTTTTCGAAGGTCATTTCAATAGCCTCATTCCTTTCAGAGGTGTGCTCATTGTTGGGTCTTTACAATAAGTTTAAGAGTAAATTTGGTGACACTGCAAAGCATCACAATGCAGATGTATCAATATTTTGTGAAGCTAGCGAGAGCATTTCTAACGGAGGGTTATGTACTTGGGAGTAAATCGAGTACTTTTTACGGAGGTAATGTACTTTGGAGTAAATCGACGACTTTAACGGAGGGTAATACTTTGGGGTAATCGACGTACTTTTAACGGAGGGTAATGTACTTTGGAGTAAATCGACGTACTTAACGGAGGTATGTACTTTTGGGAGTAAATCGACGTACTTTTAATCGCTGGATCCAAGATTTGTCAAGTACAAGTGCAATGCAACCAAGAACGCAAGGTAGAAAGAAAGTCGTAGATAGTTTTGATAGAGAGGTTATTCGAAGAGAATTGTGTCGAATGTTTGAGTTGAAAGAAACAGTCGACATTAAGGAAATTAAAGATGTGGCTTAGACAGAACAACGACATCGATTTGTCAAAATCTACATTATGGAGAGCTGAAGGGGGGCATGCTTCAAAATCAGGAGATAAGCCGGTGGGAAAAACATTATCTGTGAGAAACCGCATCTAGTTGTGATGAGAAGCAAAATGTGCGTGAAGTTAAAGAAATGGCCGACAAAAGCTATGACATAAACCACCACCAATGAAAAAGAATGGCAGTCATCAGATGGAACGATTAAGAAATTAGTAGGCTTACCAAGTGGCAAAGGGCAGCGTTTTTATAATTGCACATGCAGGTAGTAGACAAAATAGGCTGTTGAAGAATGCTCAACTCCTGTTTGTTTCGAAATCTGCCGATGATCGGGACTGTCACACAGAAAAGAACTGTCATATATTTAGAGAGTAATTGAGAAAACTATACTTCCGACATTAGATAGGTCCTCTTGTCTGATAATGGACAGTGCATCATACCACAATGTAGTGGCACAAGAAGACAAGACATATACTTCCGACATTAGATAGGCCCTCTTGTCTGATAATGGACAGTGCATCATACTACAATGTAGTGGCACAAGAAGACAAAGGGATTCGACGTCTAGTAAAAAATATGCAATACAGATGTTTGCATGAGATTGTCATCAATGTACACATCTGATCCTTTCAAGACCACCACAAAACATTCTGACCTCTTAACATAACAACTGTATCTAAATGAAGGTACAAGTTGAAATAAAGTCATTTCTTGTTGTATGATTTCCACTCTGCAAAAATGTGGATACACCTATGACTTATCAAAAGTGTTAAATTTGTTATATTACTGTAAGTTCTATTTTGTGCTACCAAAATAATTATTATTTAGTCAAAAATCCAAGAAAATTGCCGCTTCAGTAAAACAGCTGTACCTACATATATTTAAATTATATATTCGTAATGTCATTGAGAATCGAAGACCACATGTAAAATTACGTTGTATTTCATGGAAAGGTTATTGAGATATTAGAAGAAGATTGTGGGCACGAGATTTGAAACGCACTATAGTCTTCACTTTTTTCTTTCTGTTCATAATTATTATGTTAGACTTTCTGTAGGTAACACTTGAGATGATGTTTCTTGACTGTACCCGTTCTATATCATTAAAATGCAATTGTTTCAAGTCTGGGGATAAAGTCTTCCTTCTTTTTATCTTCTGGTGCTGCAGCAGAAATAGACTACAGTTGTTTGCCTCTTTGTCTAGAACATAGATTCCCAAAGCTTTTCGGACCACCGCTCACTTTGCACAATATAAACTTTGTAACGCCCTCCACATTATAACAGTTTGCCAACGTTCTCCTTCCCCCACCATATATATATATACATACATGCTCTATTTTCTCTTTGACATAGAAAATTGATACATATTTCTGTAATACATGGTCAATTTTCAAAGGATTGTATGCATACAATAGAAAATTGATAAAAAAATGGATCGTTTAAGACGGCATAAGATGAATTAGAAAGCAAAATTCAAATTTTAAATGATTATTCAATCGCAAAATCACAAAAATAATTTATTTTAAAATATTCATTGCTAATTTCTTCTTTAAGAGCCATCGACCCTTAATCGCCTGAACCCCCCCTATTTCTTCTGTGGGCACTATCGCCCCCTCATTAGAACACTTCAGCGTCCACTGGGGCGGTACGCCCACTTTGGAGAACGCTGGTCTAGACTGCCTGTTTTCTTTATAACTTCTCAGGTTAGTCCTACATCCTCAAGTTCCCCAGGAAGACCCAATCTTCAGGTTTTCATTATGGGTTCCACTCAATTGCTTGTCTAATCTTTTCTTTTCTTTTGTCCTTCCCTGCTTTTTTGCCGCTAGGCGTAGCAGGTTTAACTGATGATCGGTTTCCCAGATAATGCACGCTCGGTCGCTTGATATGGTGTGGTATTGTGGAGTTTTTAAATGTCTGTAACTCCATCAACCCATCTTTTTCTTGGTCTGCCGCTTCCTCTTGATCATTCCATTTTCAGATTGTACGCTCTTGCAACTGGTGTATTCAGGTTCATTCTGACCAAGTGGCCAAACCATTTGAGTCTCTGTTTTTCAATAAATCTAATAGCAGGTGTTGTTCCGACTGTTCTTCTAATTTCCTCATTTCTTATATGGTCTCTTGTTTTATTTACTGCTTTCCTCAAGCATCTCATTTTGCATGTGGTAATTTTCCTTTCTTGTTCTTTTGTCAGTGCCCATGTTTGGCACTAGTAGCACAGTGTTGGTATAAAGATTGCATTTATAATCTGTCTTTAGTCTCTACTGGAATAGCTGGGTGTTTCAAGATTGGGGTAAGCTGATATGTAATATTGTTGGCTTGCTGGATTCTAGCTTGTCTAGTGACCCAGTATTATGATGTACTTATGTTGTAAACAGTATATTGATGTAAGTGCACTGTCTAACCTCCCCGATCAGGACGTATAGTGGGACTGCCAACCGTCCTCTGTAGTTATTAGACTGTTAATCTCAAGTGGAATCTCCCAGAAATCAGACCACGCACGTGACTAACTCATGTATTGCTAAAGAAAAAAAACCGAATTCATAAAAAAAAACAACGTAACATGTCGAAATAATGTTATATTTTGTAACAAAATAAATGTAACTCTAAAAAATACAATTATTGTTAACACTTTAATTCAGAAATAATCAAGGACACATATAATTGATTAAAATAGTAATAAAACTTGCAGTGTTCTACCAGACTAATACAACATTATGCCTACATCAACGGGAATGTCCGATTTTCCGACGGACCTGAAGGTCTTATGTTACATAATCACTGTCTTATTATTGTCTTATCGTTATTGCTGTCCTATCGTTAGGGGACATTTCAATGCGGCTCAGTGAAGAAGCATACACAGTAAAGTTCACTGTGCTCATTACCCGTCATTATATTTCAGTGTTAGTTTCAGTTTGGAATATCTTCATTGTACTCCGAACATATCAATAAGCCATATAACAAGAAAATAGATAAAAGTGCAACTGATTGACCGGTCTGAAGTCATCATTAACGCTGATTCTACAACATTTGTATTTACATTTGTTGTTTACAACTTCCTATTTATAACAACAACACAATAGTAAATAAAATAAAAGAGACTCTACTTTGACATAAGAAAAACAGATCTAATACAGCTGCTGTTACAATAATCTTTATCCATGGATTATGCCTTTGATCGACAACAATACTTCAGAAATTTACAACAAATGTTTTTCGAAAACCACCAGTTTCTCATTTTCTACGAAATACATGGCTCATTTTCAGGATTATTTGGTTTACTTGGTATTATTTTCAACCTCATCAGCATGATCGTGTTTATCAAACAAGGATTCAAGGATTCTGTTAATATTCCATTTCTTGCTCTATCAGTTGCTGACATTGGAGTATCTGTTTCACTTCTATTGTTGAGCATATCTGTGAACCTGATATTTTCACGAGACATTGAAAACACAGAAATTGATTTGTTAATCCAGATTGTGACGCTATGGTCGCATTTGTTTTTCACACGTGTTACTAGTTGGATAACATCTCTAATAACATTAGAACGATATCTGTGTGTCGTAACTCCTCTGAAGTTCAAAACCATCTTCCATCTGCCATCTTCGCGATATATTATAATTGGGACAATCTATTTAATAGTCACTCTCAGCTTTTTACCAATTTGTTTTGCATATAATCCGATAACAAACGTCATCAATACAACAAAGTCAGGTTTTGTTTATGCAACTTATGGTCAACAATTAGAAAAAGTGGCAGTTGGTATGAGTCTGTTTTTCCATTTAACATCGTTTGTATTGACCAGTGTTTGGACGTTTGGTTTAGTGCACAAATTACAGGAGATAACAAAATGGAGGAATAGTAATCTGAATTCCATTCATTATTTGAAGATGTCATCACGTGATAAGATTATTGCCAAAACAGTTATTTCTATTTCTGTTATCTTCATTGTCAGTTATCTTCCATCGGTTATCGTTACGATTGTAATGGTGAGTGTGAAGGAATTTACAGAAATTCAAAATTCAAATTTTTGTGTCGTCATCTGGATGTTTGCTTATACGTCAGAATCGATCAATTCTACAGTGAATATTTTTGTATATTTGAAAATGAGTTCAAAGTACAGAGCTACTTTTATCAATATATTTAAATGTGTATTTAATGATAATAATTCAGCTCGTGAGTAACTGTTTCATACACACATTTTCCCCTTTGCAAAGATTGGAATATTTTTTATTGTAACCAGAAAACTTTCAGATGGATCTTGAATTCATAATTCATGATAAAAGTTGGTTCATCAGTCTAGGCGGGATCGAGAGAGAGAGAGAGAGAGAGAGAGAGAGAGATGGATCTTGGATACCCATTCAACCAAATTAATTTTGTTTACATGATTTTCCATTGTACTGTTGTTTTCTTCTTCAAAGTTTTTAGTAGCTAGATTAGAGGAATCATCCCAAACCTCCAGAAAAATAAATGTTAATATTACAGAAGCTTCAACTAAAGCAAAAACTGACCGCAAATTTAGCCGGCATGTTTTAATATTACAGAAGCTTCAACTAAAGCAAAAACTGACCGGATCGCATAATAAATCGGATCGCAACTTATGCAAGCTTTCGGTGCAAGCCTTGCAGTTCACAAGGTGTGGTTAGCTTGATTGATAAGAACGAGCACAAAGAACATATTATAAAGTATGGTTCTTCTTCTTCAGCGATCTCTGTTCATGCGCTTAATTTACTGTGGACCAGAAACTGGGTGGTCAGCTTCAGGTCTGTCAAGATTCCCAAAGCTTAGTTTTCAGGTCGACTAGGTGTGGCCACATGTTTCTTCTCAGCTCACACAGGAGAGGACAGTCTTGCAGGACATGCTCTGGTGTCTGTTCCACTTGCTGACACTGCAGAGAGCTGTTTAACTTGTTCCTATCTATATAAGTGTTTGTTGAGTCTGCAGTGTCCGGTGCGTAGTCGAAATATAATGACCTGGTCTGTTCTGCTAAGGTCTTTGAGGGAGTCTTTTCCATAATCATATCCAGTGTTTGTTCTTCCAGTCTATTGCAGATTTTCTCTGTATGAGAGTTTTGACCTCTTGAAAAGACAGGGGTTGGTAAATGTGCTCTTTGGTACTGCCCTCTTTAGCTAAGACATCAGCACTCTCATTGCCTGCAATTCCACAATGAGATGGAATCCACTGCAAGTGAACTTCTGCCTTTTCTGAAAGCCGAGCACGTTCTCTTTTTAGGTTTTGTACTGTGCTGTCAGCGGAATAGCCCCCAGGGCTTGTACAGTTGACAGTGAGTCTGTAAGAAATACCATCTTGCCTGCAGGTTCATGTGCTTGCAGCTTATTCATGTTCCGTGCTGCCATCAGAAGGGCTAAGAGTACTGCTTTGTGTGGTTAACTTGGTTGAGAAGAACAAACACAAATAAAATATTACAAACTGTGGTTAACTTGGTTGATAAGAACGAACTGAAAGAACATATCACAAAGTGTGGTTAACTTGCTAGATAGAACTATCACAAAGTGTGGTTAACTTTGCTGACAAGAACAAACGCAAAGAAGAATGAGATTTCTAAGATAGTACTCGTATTTCTGTGTCATTACATCGGAAGAGTTTGTCCAAGGTAGATTAATAGCAGTTAATATATAACAACGTTTAATGCTAGCAGTACCTGTATCCACAAAATTGATACTAAAAAAGACGATCAACTCTAAACTTTATTAACGCACTGGCTTATTATCTGCCGAATAATTCTTGGTTGCTTACTTAGGCCACAGTATACTCAGACTTATCTTCACTTGGTTGCTTACTTAGGCCACAGTATACTCAGACTTATCTTCACTTGGTTGCTTACTTAGGCCACAGTATACTCAGACTTATCTTCAAGTTGGTTGCTTACTTAGGCCACAGTATACTCAGACTTATCTTCACTTGGTTGCTTACTTAGGCCACAGTATACTCAGACTTATCTTCACTTGGTTGCTTACTTAGGCCACAGTATACTCAGACTTATCTTCACTTGGTTGCTTACTTAGGCCACAGTATACTCAGACTTATCTTCACTTGGTTGCTTACTTAGGCCACAGTATACTTAGACTTATCTTCACTTGGTTGCTTACTTAGGCCACAGTATACTCAGACTTATCTTCACTTGGTTGCTTACTTAGGCCACAGTATACTCAGACTTATCTTCAAGTTGGTTGCTTACTTAGGCCACAGTATACTCAGACTTATCTTCAAGTTGGTTGCTTACTTAGGCCACAGTATACTCAGACTTATCTTCACTTGGTTGCTTACTTAGGCCACATTATACTCAGACTTATCTTCACTTGGTTGCTTACTTAGGCCACAGTATACTCAGACTTATCTTCACTTGGTTGCTTACTTAGGCCACAGTATACTCAGACTTATCTTCACTTGGTTGCTTACTTAGGCCACAGTATACTCAGACTTATCTTCACTTGGTTGCTTACTTAGGCCACAGTATACTCAGACTTATCTTCACTTGGTTGCTTACTTAGGCCACATTATACTCAGACTTATCTTCACTTGGTTGCTTACTTAGGCCACAGTATACTCAGACTTATCTTCACTTGGTTGCTTACTTAGGCCACAGTATACTCAGACTTATCTTCACTTGGTTGCTTACTTAGGCCACATTATACTCAGACTTATCTTCACTTGGTTGCTTACTTAGGCCACAGTATACTCAGACTTATCTTCAAGTTGGTTGCTTACTTAGGCCACAGTATACTCAGACTTATCTTCACTTGGTTGCTTACTTAGGCCACAATATACTCAGACTTATCTTCAAGTTGGTTGCTTACTTAGGCCACAGTATACTCAGACTTATCTTCACTTGGTTGCTTACTTAGGCCACAGTATACTCAGACTTATCTTCACTTGGTTGCTTGCTTAGGCCACAGTATACTCAGACTTATCTTCACTTGGTTGCTTACTTAGGCCACAGTATACTCAGACTTATCTTCAAGTTGGTTGCTTACTTAGGCTACAGTATACTCAGACTTATCTTCAACTTGGTTGCTTACTTAGGCCACAGTATACTCAGACTTATCTTCAAGTTGGTTGCTTACTTAGGCTACAGTATACTCAGACTTATCTTCACTTGGTTGCTTGCTTAGGCCACAGTATACTCAGACTTATCTTCACTTGGCTGCTTACTTAGGCTACAGTATACTCAGACTTATCTTCAAGTTGGTTGCTTGCTTAGGCCACAGTATACTCAGACTTATCTTCACTTGGCTGCTTACTTAGGCCACAGTATACTCAGACTTATCTTCAAGTTGGTTGCTTGCTTAGGCTACAGTATACTCAGACTTATCTTCAAGTTGGTTGCTTACTTAGGCTACAGTATACTCAGACTTATCTTCAAGTTGGTTGCATGAAATATTGACAAGTTGTGTAGATTCTATAGAAATATATTGACAATACTCAGCATTTGTTTTTATGTTAGTGTCCTCCAAATGTTATTAAGCTTAGCACACATTTATTCACAGATCTGAAGATACGAACAGGACAGGAACCCATGATGGCACAGGTTTAGATAAGAAAAGGGTGATGGATCAGGAATACCCTGCTGCAGACATACATAGTCGAGTGTCACCAGGCAAGCACTTGAGTAAATTCCGGAAGTAAAACAGAAAAGAGGTCGTCCTTAACAGACCTGGATAGTGGGTCTTCTTGCGAAACTGAATGATGCTGGGCTGACCAGGGAAGTGATAAAGAAAACAGATAGAAGCCGAGGCAGTGGCGACCGACTGTTAAAGTTCTAGTAACAAGTAAGAAGAAGAAGGAGAGAAACAGTTATAGTATTGTGATTTTGTCTCTACGTCAACGCTATCTGGTGTTACTGCGCTCCCTAGAGAAGTGAATGTATTTACTTTTAGAAGAATTATGGAAAGCTAAATTAAAGAAGCTACTTTTTTAGACCTATATCAAATATTATAAGGAAACGAAGGTGGAAATATTTAGGTCATGTTCTTAGATCAGACGAAAAGAGACTAAATCGACAAGTCATTATGTGGTCACCAGTTGGGAAAAGAAAACGTGGATAACCAAAGACCACTCTTTGAAGAACTATCCAACAAGAAAGTAAACTATTGGGATGTAAAACCATACAAGATCTCCAACTGCTAGCAACGAACTGCATCACATGGAGATCTAAAACCTCTGCCCTATGTGCCGCCTTTGGCACGAAAGGAACAAACTAACTAACTAACTGTTTTAGAACACAAATTGAAACTACATTGTATAATGTCATCCTAAATTCAATGTTGACAAATTGCTACTTGTTTAAACACGTTTTTCTTTGGTTGGAACTAGTCTTCTGTGGTGACGGTATATTTAACGTGCAATTCAATTGTCTTACAGCTGCATAATCTGTTATCTCAAATCATTAGTTTAGTCTATACTGTCGTCTCATTGATCTGGAAAATATGATTTTTAACTTATAAAACGACTTAAAATCTTTCTTCAAATACAAAATAATTTCATGAACATTATTCACCGCGAGATTTGTAACGCCCGTTTTAGATAGATATAATTATATCTCGTCCTCTAATAATATTTTAATATTTCAACAGGAAATCTCTCCAGAAATTTGTAAATGATTCTCCAAGATGTGTTAAATATTTTATATTATGCAAGGCATAGAAAATTATAAACTTTGTTTTAAGATGGTTATAAAAACGTTTAATAAGTTTGACTGTCAATATAATTAAATCGTTATTTTTTCACTGTGACTTATAGATTTTGTGGTTGACTTTACAAGCTTTTAAACTTTCGCTAATTTTGGTTTAATAATGTAATATATTATGTATTTCTATTGTTGATGTAAAATGTGTAGAATTATTTCATTAATATTTAAACGATATGAAACATTTCTTGACATTGTGTCCGTCACACTGGAAGCACATTGCTGAGGAGAATGGGAACACAGCGTAACGGTATTGTAGAATTAATTTAACAAAAAAGAAACACAGTTAAGAAAGTATTTCAACATTATAAAAAGGGTCGTTGCTGTCAACGAGTTTAGATAATTAAGGACAATTAAGAAGTAAAAGAGACATATATGTATGTAACTAAGCTAGCAAAATCAGGAGACAAGTTAGATTTGATAAACTCTACATTCAGTTCAATTTCTGTCAAGGCGTTTCTCTTTGTGCGTGTATGTATGGTTATGTACTTTTATATACGTATATTTGATATGAAGAAGAATGAGAGGAGGCCATAGAAGACGCTGGATGCAGCATGTCATTGACGATCTGAGAATGATTGCTGCTGACGCCAGTCAACTTGCACAGAACAGATAGTTTTTCAGGTCTGCTGTCACGAGAGCCGAGTTCCAGAAGGGACAAGCTACTTGATGATGATATGTGATATGAATTCATATTTTTATTTACGTTTCAAACATAGCATAGAGTTGAACGATGTTTTCAATGTTCATTTATTCTCTTACTTTCTTGTTTTCTTCTCTAAGATGTGTGTTTTCTATGTATGTTTGTTAGTAGAAATCTACAACAATATATCCCGTTGTTGCTCACCCGCTTCATCTTCTTCTTCTTTCTCCAGTCCTGGGTTGTCTCACAGTCTCAGGATAAGTAATGGGTTCTAGAATGGGTTCTTGTGGGATCTATATAAATGGTGTCTTTCACTTTCTCTGTGGTCCACCTTTTGTCGTTGTTCATCATCATCGTCATCATCATCACCATCATCGTCATCATCATCATTCTCACCATCATCGTCATCATCATCATCATCATTATCATCATCATCCTCACCCTCATCGTTATCATCATCATCATCATCATCCTCACCATCATCATCTCAAACATGCATCATCTCACCATCATCGTCATCATCATCATCATCCTCATCATCATCATCGTCATCATCGTCATCATCATCCTCACCATCGTCATCATCATTATCATCATCATCATCATCATCATCATAATCATCATCATCATCCTCACCATCATCATCATCATCATCATAATCATCATCATCATCCTCACCATATCATCATCATCATCATCATCATCATCATCATCATCATCATCATCATCATCATCATCATACCACCCTCACCATCACATCATCTTCATCTGATCATCATCATCATCATCATCATCATCATTATGATAGACTATCTGACTCATAAAGATAACATGACGGATTATATTTCTTGACTCTACCCGGTCCATATCATTACAATTTGACTATCTCAGACGAAATAAATCCTCCTCCTCTTCTTCTTCTTTATTGATGCTACCGAGACCCGTATATTTGTCCAGAGATCACTGATCTCCTTGTCATATCGGAGACGGACGATAAAACTCGATGTAGGTCCTGTGTTCAACTTGAACATGTAAAAGAACCCTTGACTGTTCAAAATCAAGAGAAGCAGGCTGGAAAGCCGCTGCCCAGGATACATTGGAAACCGTTTTAAAAAAGAAAAATGTCTACAACATATCTTCACCATCTTCAAAAGATACATCAAAGACCTTGACGGTGATACGGAGTTCATGCACTTCCGCTGAGATTTTTCTGTGAAATAAAGAGAACGGAGCACATATGATAACTCACCGAAGTGCAATGATGATGATCTTATCAATCGATCAATCAATCAATCAATGATGTATCAACGCGTAAGATTTTACTGTTCTACCCGTTACTATGCAATCATTATGTAGTTGCTCTAAATAGTATTGAAGAGCTGGGATATATGACTCATCTGTTAGACGACATGGTCTGGTATTTATTAGTAACACTTGTCATCAATAAATAATCGTGGTCTCTTATAATTCTCATAATGTCACAGTCAGTGTCGAACTGGTCGTACTGCCAACTTGTATCATGACAGGTCAGTCACTTTGGCCTTACAAGATATGTTGAAAATGTTAAAACATGAAAATATAATAGTATTTCCAATAATATTGATATTTCTAACTGAAGGTTACGTCGGGTCATTGGAAGTAAGTATAAACAGTGAGGGGAGAGGGGGTCGTTAGTGATGACGGGAAAATATATACAGTAATACAAGGGAAAGTGAGATTTGAGTGGGGGCGGGGGATGCATGAGGAAGAAGAAGAAGAATGTGGATGTAAAAGAGGTAGAATAGAGAAAGAAAGAGAAATGTAGAGATGAATAAAAAGATTTTAGTCAAGATAAAAGAGAAGGGGAAGAACAATACACACAAAAATATAGAAAGACGTGACACAGATTATAATTTCTATTTGCAGACTGGCAAGCAAAAGTCTGGCGTGATTAGTCTGTAAATAGACAGACAAGAGAGGAGAATAAGGTAACATGTACAAATGGATGAAGAGGATGTTCGTAATTAAAAGATGATCGAATGATGAATTGTGTTATGATGAACAGGAGGGATAAGAACGATATTGTTACTTTGTTCCCGCCCGTGGGGTGCCGGTGCCCGTAAGGGAAGCAAAGAATAGTACTACTGCAACCTACAATGCGTGTCGTAAGAGGCGACAGATGTAGGCCTAGGGATGCTACCCTAGTAAATAAAAAGCGTCTCGGAAATCGGATGTGTTGGCCTCCTTTTAGGCGCATAACTGGCATAACGTACAATCGCTCTTAGGCTCAGATCACATACAAATCAGACAGAGTGGTTGGCAAGTGGTCCAATATGGCAATATGGAGCGTTGGATTAAGAAAAAGAAAACGTTTCTTTGTTCCAAGCAATCAGACATTGAATGTCATGTCTTTGTTCCAAGCAATCAGACATTGAATGTCATGTCTTTGTTCCAAGCAATCAGACATTGAATGTCATGTCTTTGTTCCAAGCAATCAGACATTGAATGTCATGTCTTTGTTCCAAGCAATCAGACATTGAATGTCATGTCTTTGTTCCAAGCAATCAGACATTGAATGTCATGTCTTTGTTCCAATCAATCAAACATTGAATGTCATGTCTTTGTTCCAAGCAATCATACATTGAATGTCATGTCTTTGTTCCAAGCAATCAGACATTGAATGTCATGTCTTTGTTCCAATCAATCAAACATTGAATGTCATGTCTTTGTTCCAAGCAATCAGACATTGAATGTCATGTCTTTGTTCCAAGCAATCAGACATTGAATGTCATGTCTTTGTTCCAAGCAATCAGACATTGAATGTCATGTCTTTGTTCCAAGCAATCAGACATTGAATGTCATGTCTTTGTTCCAAGCAATCAGACATTGAATGTCATGTCTTTGTTCCAATCAATCAAACATTGAATGTCATGTCTTTGTTCCAAGCAATCAGACATTGAATGTCATGTCTTTGTTCCAAGCAATCAGACATTGAATGTCATGTCTTTGTTCCAATCAATCAAACATTGAATGTCATGTCTTTGTTCCAAGCAATCAGACATTGAATGTCATGTCTTTGTTCCAAGCAATCAGACATTGAATCTCATGTCTTTGTTCCAAGTAATCAGACATTGAATGTCATGTCTTTGTTCCAAGCAATCAGACATTGAATGTCATGTCTTTGTTCCAAGCAATCAGACATTGCATGTCATGTCTTTGTTCCAAGCAATCAGACATTGAATGGCATGTCTTTGTTCCAAGCAATCAGACATTGAATGTCATGTCTTTGTTCCAAGCAATCAGACATTGAATGTCATGTCTTTGTTCCAAGCAATCAGACATTGAATGTCATGTCTTTGTTCCAAGCAATCAGACATTGAATGTCATGTCTTTGTTCCAAGCAATCAGACATTGAATGTCATGTCTTTGTTCCAAGCAATCAGACATTGAATGTCATGTCTTTGTTCCAATCAATCAAACATTGAATGTGATGTCTTTGTTCCAAGCAATCAGACATTGAATGTCATGTCTTTATTCCAATCAATCAAACATTGAATGTCATGTCTTTGTTCCAAGCAATCAGACATTGAATGTCATGTCTTTGTTCCAAGCAATCAGACATTGAATGCCATGTCTTTGTTCCAAGCAATCAGACATTGAATGTCATGTCTTTGTTCCAAGCAATCAGACATTGAATGTCATGTTTTTGTTCCAATCAATCAAACATTGAATGTCATGTCTTTGTTCCAAGCAATCAGACATTGAATGTCATGTCTTTGTTCCAAGCAATCAGACATTGAATGTCATGTCTTTGTTCCAATCAATCAAACATTGAATGTCATTTCTTTGTTCCAAGCAATCAGACATTGAATGTCATGTCTTTGTTCAAGCAATCACATTGAATCTTATGTCTTTGTTCCAAGTAATCAGACATTGAATGTCATGTCTTTGTTCCAAGCAAATAAGACATTGAATGTCATGTCTTTGTTCCAAGCAATCAGACATTGCATGTCATGTCTATGTTCCAAGCAATCAGACATTGAATGTCATGTCTTTGTTCCAAGCAATCAGACATTGAATGTCATGTCTTTGTTCCAATCAATCAGACATTGCATGTCATGTCTTTGTTCCAAGCAATCAGACATTGAATGTCATGTCTTTGTTCCAATCAATCAAACATTGAATGTCATGTCTTTGTTCCAATCAATCAAACATTGAATGTCATGTCTTTGTTCCAATCAATCAAACATTGAATGTCATGTCTTTGTTTCAAGCAATCAGACATTGCATGTCATGTCTTTGTTCCAATCAATCAGACATTGAATGTCATGTCTTTGTTCCAAGCAATCAGACATTGCATGTCATATCTTTGTTCCAAGTAATCAGACATTGCATGTCATGTCTTTGTTCCAAGTAATCAGACATTGAATGTCATGTCTTTGTTCCAAGCAATCAGACATTGAATGTCATGTCTTTGTTCCAAGCAATCAGACATTGCATGTCATGTCTTTGTTCCAAGTAATCATACATTGAATGTCATGTCTTTGTTCCAAGCAATCAGACATTGAATGTCATGTCTTTGTTCCAAGCAATCAGACATTGCATGTCACGTCTTTGTTCCAAATAATCAGACATTGAATGTCACGTCTTTGTTCCAAGCAATCAGACATTGAATGTCATGTCTTTGTTCCAAGCAATCAGACATTGAATGTCATGTCTTTGTTCCAAGCAATCAGACATTGAATGTCATGTCTTTGTTCCAAGCAATCAGACATTGCATGTCATGTCTTTGTTCCAAGCAATCAGACATTGCATGTCATGTCTTTGTTCCAAGCAATCAGACATTGAATGTCATGTCTTTGTTCCAAGCAATCAGACATTGAATGTCATGTCTTTGTTCCAATCAATCAGACATTGCATGTCATGTCTTTGTTCCAATCAATCAGACATTGAATGTCATGTCTTTGTTCCAAGCAATCAGACATTGCATGTCATATCTTTGTTCCAAGTAATCAGACATTGCATGTCATGTCTTTGTTCCAAGTAATCAGACATTGAATGTCATGTCTTTGTTCCAAGCAATCAGACATTGCATGTCATGTCTTTGTTCCAAGTAATCAGACATTGAATGTCATGTCTTTGTTCCAAGCAATCAGACATTGAATGTCATGTCTTTGTTCCAAGCAATCAGACATTGCATGTCACGTCTTTGTTCAAATAATCAGACATTGAATGTCATGTCTTTGTTCCAATCAATCAAACATTGAATGTCATGTCTTTGTTCCAAGCAATCAGACATTGAATGTCATGTCTTTGTTCCAAGCAATCAGACATTGAATGTCATGTCTTTGTTCCAAGCAATCAGACATTGAATGTCATGTCTTTGTTCCAAGCAATCAGACATTGAATGTCATGTCTTTTTTCCCAAGCAATCAGACATTGAATGTCATGTCTTTGTTCCAATCAATCAAACATTGAATGTCATGTCTTTGTTCCAAGCAATCAGACATTGAATGTCATGTCTTTGTTCCAAGCAATCAGACATTGAATGTCATGTCTTTGTTCCAATCAATCAAACATTGAATGTCATGTCTTTGTTCCAAGCAATGAGACATTGAATGTCATGTCTTTGTTCCAAGCAATCAGACATTGAATCTCATGTCTTTGTTCCAAGTAATCAGACATTGAATGTCATGTCTTTGTTCCAAGCAATCAGACATTGAATGTCATGTCTTTGTTCCAAGCAATCAGACATTGCATGTCATGTCTTTGTTCCAAGCAATCAGACATTGAATGTCATGTCTTTGTTCCAAGCAATCAGACATTGAATGTCATGTCTTTGTTCCAAGCAATCAGACATTGAATGTCATGTCTTTGTTCCAAGCAATCAGACATTGAATGTCATGTCTTTGTTCCAAGCAATCAGACATTGAATGTCATGTCTTTGTTCCAAGCAATCAGACATTGAATGTCATGTCTTTGTTCCAAGCAATCAGACATTGAATGTCATGTCTTTGTTCCAATCAATCAAACATTGAATGTGATGTCTTTGTTCCAAGCAATCAGACATTGAATGTCATGTCTTTATTCCAATCAATCAAACATTGAATGTCATGTCTTTGTTCCAAGCAATCAGACATTGAATGTCATGTCTTTGTTCCAAGCAATCAGACATTGAATGCCATGTCTTTGTTCCAAGCAATCAGACATTGAATGTCATGTCTTTGTTCCAAGCAATCAGACATTGAATGTCATGTTTTTGTTCCAATCAATCAAACATTGAATGTCATGTCTTTGTTCCAAGCAATCAGACATTGAATGTCATGTCTTTGTTCCAAGCAATCAGACATTGAATGTCATGTCTTTGTTCCAATCAATCAAACATTGAATGTCATTTCTTTGTTCCAAGCAATCAGACATTGAATGTCATGTCTTTGTTCCAAGCAATCATACATTGAATCTTATGTCTTTGTTCCAAGTAATCAGACATTGAATGTCATGTCTTTGTTCCAAGCAAATAAGACATTGAATGTCATGTCTTTGTTCCAAGCAATCAGACATTGCATGTCATGTCTATGTTCCAAGCAATCAGACATTGAATGTCATGTCTTTGTTCCAAGCAATCAGACATTGAATGTCATGTCTTTGTTCCAATCAATCAGACATTGCATGTCATGTCTTTGTTCCAAGCAATCAGACATTGAATGTCATGTCTTTGTTCCAATCAATCAAACATTGAATGTCATGTCTTTGTTCCAATCAATCAAACATTGAATGTCATGTCTTTGTTCCAATCAATCAAACATTGAATGTCATGTCTTTGTTTCAAGCAATCAGACATTGCATGTCATGTCTTTGTTCAATCAATCAGACATTGAATGTCATGTCTTTTTTCCCAAGCAATCAGACATTGCATGTCATATCTTTGTTCCAAGTAATCAGACATTGCATGTCATGTCTTTGTTCCAAGTAATCAGACATTGAATGTCATGTCTTTGTTCCAAGCAATCAGACATTGAATGTCATGTCTTTGTTCCAAGCAATCAGACATTGCATGTCATGTCTTTGTTCCAAGTAATCATACATTGAATGTCATGTCTTTGTTCCAAGCAATCAGACATTGAATGTCATGTCTTTGTTCCAAATAATCAGACATTGAATGTCACGTCTTTGTTCCAAGCAATCAGACATTGAATGTCATGTCTTTGTTCCAAGCAATCAGACATTGAATGTCATGTCTTTGTTCCAAGCAATCAGACATTGAATGTCATGTCTTTGTTCCAAGCAATCAGACATTGCATGTCATGTCTTTGTTCCAAGCAATCAGACATTGCATGTCATGTCTTTGTTCCAAGCAATCAGACATTGAATGTCATGTCTTTGTTCCAAGCAATCAGACATTGAATGTCATGTCTTTGTTCCAATCAATCAGACATTGCATGTCATGTCTTTGTTCCAATCAATCAGACATTGAATGTCATGTCTTTGTTCCAAGCAATCAGACATTGCATGTCATATCTTTGTTCCAAGTAATCAGACATTGCATGTCATGTCTTTGTTCCAAGTAATCAGACATTGAATGTCATGTCTTTGTTCCAAGCAATCAGACATTGCATGTCATGTCTTTGTTCCAAGTAATCAGACATTGAATGTCATGTCTTTGTTCCAAGCAATCAGACATTGAATGTCATGTCTTTGTTCCAAGCAATCAGACATTGCATGTCACGTCTTTGTTCCAAATAATCAGACATTGAATGTCACGTCTTTGTTCCAAGCAATCAGACATTGAATGTCATGTCTTTGTTCCAAGCAATCAGACATTGAATGTCATGTCTTTGTTCCAAGCAATCAGACATTGAATGTCATGTCTTTGTTCCAAGCAATCAGACATTGAATGTCATGTCTTTGTTCAAGCAATCAGACATTGAATGTCACGTCTTTGTTCCAAGTAATCAGACATTGCATGTCATGTCTTTGTTCCAAGCAATCAGACATTGAATGTCATGTCTTTGTTCCAAGCAATCAGACATTGAATGTCATGTCTTTGTTCCAATCAATCAGACATTGCATGTCATGTCTTTGTTCCAAGTAATCAGACATTGCATGTCATGTCTTTGTTCCAATCAATCAGACATTGCATGTCATGTCTTTGTTCCAATCAATCAGACATTGAATGTCATGTCTTTGTTCCAATCAATCAGACATTGAATGTCATGTCTTTGTTCCAAGCAATCAGACATTGCATGTCATGTCTTTGTTCCAATCAATCAGACATTGAATGTCATGTCTTTGTTCCAAGCAATCAGCCATTGAATGTCATGTCTTTGTTCCAAGTAATCAGACATTGAATGTCACGTCTTTGTTCCAATCAATCAGACATTGAATGTCATGTCTTTGTTCCAAGCAATCAGACATTGAATGTCATGTCTTTGTTCCAAGCAATTAGACATTGAATGTCATGTCTTTGTTCCAAGCAATCAGACATTGCATGTCATGTCTTTGATCCAATCAATCAAACATTGAATGTCACGTCTTTGTTTCAAGCAATCAGACATTGCATGTCACGTCTTTGTTCCAAGCAATCAGACATTGAATGTCACGTCTTTGTTCCAAGCAATCAGACACTGAATGTCACGTCTGAAGAACAACTACAAGGCTACATGAACAGATTGCACCAAGCAATCAGACACTGAATGTCACGTCTGAAGGACGACTACAAGGCTACATGAACAGATTGCACCAAGCAATCAGACACTGAATGTCACGTCTGAAGGACGACTACAAGGCTACATGAACAGATTGCACCAAGCAATCAGACACTGAATGTCACGTCTGAAGGACGACTACAAGGCTACATGAACAGATTGCACCAAGCAATCAGACACTGAATGTCACGTCTGAAGGACGACTACAAGGCTACATGAACAGATTGCACCAAGTATGTAGTAATCGAAATATCGTCTGTGTGTTTCTGGGGTCAGCAAGGGGAGCAAAGAATAGTAACGCTGTGAGACCTACAAGGCATGTCGTAAGAGGCGACTACGGTAGTGGCCTAGGTAGCTACCAAGTAAATAAAAGCGTCGCAGAAATCGGATGTGCTGAGGCGCATAACTGGCACAACTATTAATTGCTTTTATTTGCTGCCACTTCCCATGTATGGAATGATGATACATCGTATTGATCATTTCCGCATGTAGAAACACCGGTCTCCTTCTCTTGTCTTTTAAGATTGATCATTTCCACATGTAGAAACAGCGGTCTCCTTCTCTTGTCTTTTAAGATTGATCATTTCCACATGTAGAAACACCGGTCTCCTTCTCTTGTCTTTCAAGAGCTGAATGTTGGCTGCCTTTCTATTTATACAATCGGTGAAGATTTTATAGCTCCTAAATTATTGTGCAGACATCGCTTTTGAGTTCTGTCCAGAATCATTTTGTTTGAGTGGGCAGCTGATGTCCATGATTGGGATGCGTATTCCATATTTATTCTAACTTGGATAGTGTATACCTGACGCACTATTCGACTATATGCTTTATATGTGGTGCCACCCAGCTTCTACATCATTCTTTGTTTGCTTATCACCTTATAGCAATACAATCCAACATATTGGGCAGATGACAAGAATACTGAACAACAATTGTCAGTCAACAGACATCAACAAGCATTAACACAATCTTTCTTCCAACCTTACACTACCAGTGCTATACATGTACGATAACATCGACATAAAAATTACAACGACAGAAATTATAATTAGGTTATTGAGGAGATTACTCAATGTATCAAGAAGAGATAGAGATAGAGATAGAGAGGAGAGAGAGAGAAGAGGAGGAGCCAGAAATGATATAATCAATTTTAAAAGTGGGTGTAGCAGCAACGACAACAGAATTAATTAAAAGACAGAAAGTTAAATGGTTTAGTCATGCAGCCTTAGCATTGGTGTGTTTTACGTCACATCTTCAGCACCATTTGGAGCTCTAGTGCTTATCCTTCGGCGATGTGTCCGGTTTCAGCCAGCGTTTACTCGGTTCGCTCTCCGTTCTGTAGCCATCTATGGTTTTTCTGCCATCAAATAGTATAATACAAAAAGTATCCTTTACAGGACTTTGCGAATCACCCAAGCTTTTACGCTGTTTGTGATTTTTCTAGACATTATTACTTTCAGTAGTTTGCCATTGCTTTCTGAACGGGTGGTGCCATCGTTATTTTGCAACCAAACTGTCCGCAGCGTTATTCGAACTCAGAACGTCGGGGTTAATAGACCGAGTCACTAACCCTAAGCCACAGACGCCACCAAGTTTAACACAACAGACAATAATAAAGAGAGTACGAGAAACATAGGGAATGAACGGCTAGTGCATGCGTAAGACTGATAGAATAACAGAGCTAATGAACAATTCTTCGCTCTAGTGTTTACTGGGGCCCAAATTGGGGTGTTAAAGAATAGAACCAATGTTACCTGCCACGCATTTCGTAAGAGGCGACTAAGTAGGTTGGTCGTGGTTCTAGCTACCCCACACCGTAAAAACACTAGATGGCTACAGAACGGAGAGCGAACCGAGTAAACGCTGGCTGAAACCGGGCACATCGCCAAAGGATAAGCACCAGAGCTTCAAATGTTGCTGAAGATGTGACGTAAAACACATCAATGCTAAGGCTGCATGAATCAGATTTCCACATGAATAGAATTTATGGGGAGATCTGGTACATCGGTCTGGACGATGATCGAGAGAGAGAGATCACCTCTTTATACCAGGTGCTTAAGAAAGTCTGTCCCACACATTATAATTCTCTTCGACTTGACAGGTGTACAAAAGAAACAAAAGATAAGATGAGAAGATATAGGAAACGACCAGGTTCAGAGAACCGCAGAACGCTCAAAATCATCTGGACTAGGCTGGAGGTCTGTGGTAAAACTGTATGAAATGGTGATGAATTCAAAATAGAAAAAATGACAGTTTTATAAATGTAATAGAGAAAAATCATGTAAATATATTTATTTGTTTAACTGCAGCTGAGTTCTTCCTTTCTTTTCTTGAATCCTGTTTGCCTCACAGCGTCAGGTCAAGAAGAGATTTCTAATACAGCCCTTGTATGCGCTTCGTAGATAGTATCTTTCGTCGCCTCTGTTATCTCTGAGTTCCATCTTTTGCGTGGCCGACCTTTGCTTCGTACCCATTGTATTTACTAGCTGATTTACCTGCTTCAATTAATCATTAATAAGTATTATTTATAATTTGTTTTGACATTTGAGAACAAAAATGTTTTTTTCTCATGCTTCACTTTTTCACTTTTCATAGAAAAAAACTTAGATAAGGAGACTCCGTTTGGACATCAATAAAACAAATATAATAATAAAACATTTTAATACAACATTTTAATACAACACACATCTTCATTCATGGATTACGTCATCAGTCGAACACAATTCCTAGAAGATTCACAACAAAAGTTTATCAAATACGACCAAGTTCTGATTTTCAACAAAGTATATGTTTTATTTTCGGGATTAAGTAGTTCACTTGGTGTTATTTTTAACCTCATCAACATCATCGTATTTATCAAACAAGGATTCAAGGATTCTGTCAATATTTCATTTCTTGCTTTAGCAACGTCTGACTTTGGAGTATCCGTTTCGATTTTAATGATTATGTTTTTCAGACACACATTTTCTCGAGACATTGGAAACATACACATTGATTGGTTAATTTACATTATGACAATATGGCCTCATATATTTTTCACACGTGTTACTAGTTGGATAACAGCTCTAATAACATTGGAACGTTATCTGTGTATCGTCACACCTCTGAAGTTCAAAACAGTAATGCCCTCTTCACGATATATTATAATTGGAACAGTTTACTTATTAATTACTGCCAGTATTTTACCAATTTATTTGGCATATAAACCAACGTCAACAGTCAGCAATGTAACAAAGTCAAGTTTTATTTATACAACTTATGGTCGACAATTAGAAAAATCGTCATATGTAATTAATATAGTGTTTCATTTAACATCGTTTGTATTGACCAGTGTTTGGACGTTTGGACTAGTGCACAAATTACAGGACATAACAAAGTGGCGGGATAGTAATATGGATTCCAATCATTATTTGAAGATGTCAACTCGTGATAAGATCGTTGCCAAAACAGTTATCTTCATTTCTGTTATCTTTATCGTCAGTTATCTTCCGTTGGTTATCGTTATGATTGTTATGGTGAGTGTGAAGGATTTTATGGAAATTCAAAATTCAAATTTATATGTCGTCATCTGGATGTTTGTTTATAATTCAGAGTCTATCAATTCTACAGTGAATATTTTTGTATATTTGAAAATGAGTTCAAAGTATAGGGCTACTTTTATCAATATATTTAAACGTGTATTCAAGGAAATTAACACTTTTCGTAGATAGTCGTTTATTTGTTGTTTGCTTTCGTCACTAGACAAGCACCTGAGTGGAACCTGCAAGGATGATTGAAAAGAGGAGGTCCTTAACAGACCTGGAAACGAAGTCATCTTTAGGAACTAAAGTGTCCTCGACTATCCTGGAGGACCATCAAAGAAAACAGCCAACAACTGGGAAAAGTGGCAAACAACTGTTGAGGCCCTATGCTCCACGAGGAACGAAAAGGAATAAGTAAAATCAGAACCTATCAATTCTACTGTGAATATTTTTGTTTATTTGACAAAATGAGTTCAAAGTACAGGGCTACTTTTAATCGACATATTTAAATATATATTCAAGGAGATTTTCATTTTTGGGAGATAAGGTTTTCAGACAAACGCATTTTCCGCTTTACGGCTATCCTATTTTTCAACTATTTTCAATTACGACAAGAACTAATTCATTTGACACAACTCAGTATGTTTTCACGACATTGATTATTGGTTACTGGACTGACGTCTTCTCACACCGATGTACACGCTCATCGGTATAAACAACAACATCATCATCACTTGCCTTATCTTCTATCAGCTGCTTAATTGCGAGTACAACCTTCATATTGTCCCAATCTTATCACTTGCCTTATCTTCTTCTATCAGCTGATTAATTGCGAGTAAAGTCTTCATGTTGCCCCGATCTTTACCTTCTAGTCCAAGTGAAATGATTTATTAGGATTCATTTTTCCCTTTTGGTAGGTTTGCTTCTGGGGTCATCTGGCTCGTTGTTCTCTCAGATATAACACCGACATACCATGTTTGATTCTCGCCCCCATAATTTCATTAGTGTTCTTGTGCAGTGGATGTCTTTTATCTACAGTAACCCGCATATATACCTTGGTTTGTGCGATTGCACGATGGGAGTGTGTGGACAGAAAGCCAAGCATATATCTCAACTTCACAATAGGAGTATCTCTAGTATACGCATGCCCTCATACTGAATACGTGCTAGTCGTTTACATTGTGATCTTTATATTGTGATGATCTCAAGTTAAGGCACCCAAAATTTCACAGGCAGCTAAGCAACAGATGATCAACAGCATTTTTATACCTACTTTGTGTTACCAGAGCCAAACATGGACATTGAGCAAAGCGCAGTCACAAAAATAACTACATGTGAAATGCGTTGCCTGCGAAAAGTTATCAAAACACGTAATTACAAAGTACTGTAGTTTTATAAATTACAAAAACAATGACAAAAACGTTTCGACCAACAAGGCCTTTATCAAGCAACGAACAAACAGGAGTGACAAATTAAAATGAAGCACAAATGGACGACCAAAATTAGGTATTTGGTCGTCCATTTGTGTTTCATTTTAATTTGTCACTCCTGTTTGTTCGTTTGCTGATAAAGGCCTTGTTGGTCGAAACTTGCTGTATTTTGTCATTGTTTTGTAATTTGTAAAACTACAGTACTTTGTAATTACGTGTTTTGCCAATCAAATAGTTTTACTGCAGTTCCATATATATATACTGAAAAATTACCAATAACACAAGAAAAGACAGAATCACCAACATCAGCATAAGAAAGAAAGTTGGCACAAAACCGTGCTTGAATTACATAGATAAACAAAGAATGAAGTGGTTTGGCCACTTAATAAGAATGCATCCAAACTCCACAGTATACAGAGTCTTCTACAACAGAACATCGGGAAAGAAGGCAAGAGGAAGACCACGGAAAAGATGGTTAGATGGCGTAGCAGAATCCTGTGAAAGAGCAAAGATAACAATCACACAAGCCACCAGAACAGCGCAAGACAAAAACAGAAAACCACGACACTGGGCAACAACCCGGTAGCAGTGTGACGACAAAAGAAGAAAGAAGATCTCAAGTCTAAAATCTAGCACGGGCATAGCCAGTTGATGGAAGAGAAAAATAGTTAGTCTCTGCTCATTGTGTGCGGCTACCATAACATTAGGAGCAGCAAGACCACGCTTGCATCATTCACTGTTTGTTCAACATGGTGTTTGAAAGATAGGTTACAATCAAACATTATTTTATTTCAATAAAACGTAGCCAGTTACGTAGCCAGTTACGTAGCCAGTTACGTAGCCAGTTACGTAGCCAGTTACGTAGCCAGTTACGTCGCTCAATAGCCTGTACATGAAAAGGAACTCATACCAGAGGGCCAGACAATGACTAGAGATGACACTCTGAACGCACTTTTAGATTGTGGCGGCAAAAAAGACTTTCATCTAAACCATAGATTCCCAAACTTTTTCAGCCCACCGCCCACTTTGCACAACATAAACTTTGTAACGCCCACCGCCCACTTTGCACAACATAAACTTGTAACGCCCACCGCCCCGCACAACATCAACTTTTAACGCCCACCGCCCACTTTGCACAACATAAACTTTGTAACGCCCACCGCCCACTTTGCACAACATAAACTTTGTAACGCCCACCGCCCACTTTGCACAACATAAACTTTGTAACGCCCACCGCCCACTTTGCACAACATAAACTTTGTAACGCCCACCGCCCACTTTGCACAACATAAACCTTGTAACGCCCACCGCCCACTTTGCACAACATAAACTTTGTAACGTCCACCGCCCACTTTGCACAACATAAACTTTGTAACGTCCACCGCCCACTTTGCACAACATAAACTTTGTAACGCCCACCGCCCACTTTGCACAACATAAACTTTGTAACGCCCACCGCCCACTTTGCACAACATAAACTTTGTAACGCCCACCGCCCACTTTGACAACTAAACTTTGAACGCACTTTGTAATTGCGCCCACCGCCCACTTTGCACAACATAAACTTTGTAACGCCCACCGCCCACTTTGCACAACATAAACTTTGTAACGCCCACCGCCCACTTTGCACAACATAAACTTTGTAACGCCCACCGCCCACTTTGCACAACATAAACTTTGTAACGCCCACCGCCCACTTTGCACAACATAAACTTTGTAACGCCCACCGCCCACTTTGCACAACATAAACTTTGTAACGCCCACCGCCCACTTTGCACAACATAAACTTTGTAACGCCCACCGCCCACTTTGCACAACATAAACTTTGTAACGCCCACCGCCCACTTTGCACAACATAAACTTTGTAACGCCCACCGCCCACTTTGCACAACATAAACTTTGTAACGCCCACCGCCCACTTTGCACAACATAAACTTTGTAACGCCCACCGCCCACTTTGCACAACATAAACTTTGTAACGCCCACCGCCCACTTTGCACAACATAAACTTTGTAACGCCCACCGCCCACTTTGCACAACATAAACTTTGTAACGCCCACCGCCCACTTTGCACAACATAAACTTTGTAACGCCCACCGCCCACTTTGCACAACATAAACTTTGTAACGCCCACCGCCCACTTTGCACAACATAAACTTTGTAACGCCCACCGCCCACTTTGCACAACATAAACTTTGTAACGCCCACCGCCCACTTTGCACAACATAAACTTTGTAACGCCCACCGCCCACTTTGCACAACTAACTTGTAAGCCCACCCATTTGACAACATAACTTGAACGCCCACCGCCCACTTTGCACAACATAAACTTTGTAACGCCCCCCACATTATGACAGTTTGTCAACGCCCCTATATACATGCTCTATTTTCCTTTAACATAAAATTGATATATTTTCTCCATACGTGTCAATTTTCAAATGATTATGTGCATGAAATAGCAAATTGATGAAAAAATGGATCGTATAAGACGCACCATATATAAGATGAATTTAAATGCAGAATTCAAATTTTAAATGATTCAATCGAAAAATCACGAAAATAAGTTATTTTAAAATATTTATTATAATTTCTTCTTTAAGGGGCCACCGACCCTAATCGATGAATACTCCCCTAAATTCCTCTGAACCCACTATCACCCCTAGTTCGCTTCAGGGCCCACTGGGAGGAGCGTACCACCCACTTTGGGAAACGCTTATCTAAACCAATTCACATCCACAGCAATATTGCAAGATAATGAGTTAAAGATTGAAGTGGTTAGAAAAGTATAGAACAACAAGCGTATGACTGGACTTATCAATCAACATCGAACTGATACAGTTAGTCTCTGGACGATGTTGGAGATATTGCGAAGGAACTTGAAACAACTATGGACATGTCATCAGTGCTATATAGATATTCCAAAATGAATTAAACTGAAAGCAACAGCTTTTAACAGTGCAAATCAAATATGAATCTTCAAGCTGTATAGTTTTAAAACTGAATTATACATTTTCAAGTCCAATATTGCATCAATCCTAACATATGCCAGCGAGAGTTGGAAAATGACTAAAGGTATAGAAAGTAAGTTGAATATATTTTAAAATAAATATCTTCGAAAAATAATGGATATAAAATGTGACGAATTCAGGAGAAGTGATGAAATCATAGAAATGTCTGGTCAATTACTAGTAACAACGTTTATATGAAAGAGAAGAAGAAGAAGAAGCAGAAGAAACTTTACGTTTCATTGAATTACATTTTCTAAATAGTAAAACCATCGCCAATATTCTACAACATTTGTATTCACATTATTTTTCTCATTTTTACTATCGATAACATCAGGATGGTAGCAAGTAAAAGAAACATAGTCTCAATTAGGACAGAAGTAAACAAAGCTAATACATCTGCTGCTACAACGAACATCTCCATCCATGGTTATTGGTTACTAAACTGACGTTATTGCACTCCAGGCAGACCCATAGGTGCTCAGTCTCCCCAACAGATATCGAAAATTATGCATATTGATGGTTCCCGCGGCTCGCTGATTAAACACACCTCTCCCTCTGCCTCTCAGGCATCCAGCTCGACTTGTAACGGGTAACTCCAAACTGCCTAAATCGCTTGATCGATTCAACATCGATTTTAGTTTCCTCATCCAGCAGACAGTTGCGAAGAGACCAAAGAACATCCCTCTTATCCATCTTCAACTCCCCAACAATCGATCCTGTTGATGTAAGCATGTCCTCCATGGATTATGTCTTCAGTAGAAAACAACACTTCAGAGATTCAGAGCAAAGATTTATCAAATACGACCAGTTTCTGATGTTAAGTGAATTTCATCTTTCCTTTTCGGGATTATGTGGTTCACTTGGTGTTATTTTCAACATCATCAGCATCATCGTGTTTTTCAAACAAGGATTCAAGGATTCTGTCAATATTTCATTTCTGACTCTAGCGATTGCTGACATAGGAGTATCCATTTCGCTTTTATGGATTAGCATGTTCTTGAACCCAGCTTTACCGTGGGACATTGGAAATCCATACATTGATTGGCTAGTCTACGTAGTGGCATTATGGTCTCATATATTTTTCACACGTGTTACTACTTTAATAACAACTCTGATAACATTTGAACGATATTTATGCATTGTGACTCCTCTGAAGTTCAAAACCTTTATGTCTTCTTCCCGATGTATTATAATTGGGACAATCTATTTAATAATTACAGCCAGTATTTTACCTATTTTTTTCTCAGTTGAACTGACATCAATCGCCAACAATACAACAACACATGTTTTTATTTATGGAAATAACGGTCGACAATTAGAAAAAGCCGCCGTTGGATTTAGTATATTTTTCCATTTAACATCGTTTATTTTTACCAGTGTTTGGACGTTTGGTTTAGTGCACAAATTACAGGAGATAACAAAATGGCGGAATAGTAATATGAGTTCCTCTCATCACTTTAAGATGTCAACGCGTGATAAGGTTATTGCCAAAACAGTTATCGTCCTTTCTGTTATCTTCATTGTCAGTTATCTTCCGTCTGTTATCGTTACGTTTGTTGTAATGAATGTGAAGGAATTTACAGGAATTACAAATTCAAATTTATTTCTTCTAATCTGGATGTTTGCTTACAACTCAGAATCTATCAATTCTACAGTAACTATTTTTGTATATTTGAAAATGAGTTCAAAGTATAGGGCTACTTTTATCGATATATTTAAACGTGTATTCAAGGAGATTAACACTTTTCGGAAATAGTCGTTTATTTGTTGTTTGCTTTCTTTCTTATCAATCAGGTTAACCATTTTAGTGTTATCTGTATGAGTTTAGTAGAGAGCAAGAATCATTGCGTGCATGATACCCCTGCGTCATGTAACACAGGCACATATGACATTTGTCCAAAGTGTATTCATATTATCATTCAATACAGAGGTTTGTACAGACATGTATCTGTTTAGTTTTAGTTTAGTCTTCGGATCATCATTATTGCACATGGAACAAATTAGTCCATAAGTGATCCGATCTCCTCCTCAGTATGTCTCTCAGCGTGTGGCGACTAATGACACCGGTTCTATGTTTGATTATTCCTCTTCTTTTGCTACCAGCATTGTGTTCTTGTCTAGCTACACAACGGTTGACTTGGAATTCGTGCAGTCTGGTTAGTGTTATAGAATAACCCATATTACTTGAATCATGTACACGTCCTTCCTCCCTTACGAAGTTTATCATTATCAGTAATATTTTACAAGCATCTACACTCAAGTCTGGAGTGATTATGACATGAACCACATTCACTGCCATCAGTCTGCCGACAGTCCATATGACAAATACAGGCCTAAGCTACTGTCATTGACACTATATTACTTTCACAATATGAAAGGTTCCTTAACCTTCCTTAACACTCAAGTACTACATCTGGAGTTATACTGTAACATGGTATTAGATCTGATTTTTTTCTTAGCGATGTAATCAGAGCTTGCCCATGCACGTCCATGCTCCGTTTTACGACAATCCTCTATTATGACAATTTTTATTTACAACAGAAACAATTCATGAAGCGTGTGACCTGTTCATTTGACAACATTCGTTATGCTTTAACTATTTTCCACAATACTGTTGTATAATGAACTATTTGTTCTACTCTGAAGTCTTTGCACAGCCTCTTCTACTTTGACGTTCATTGGATGTATGGCGGTAGAACACATGTTGGGGGTGTAGGGTCAAACATAGTAAGGTTAAGGTCAAACATGTTTGGGGTTAAGGACAAAACAAGTTAGGCCTTTAAGGTCAAACATGTTGGTAGTGCAAGGTCAAGCATGTTGAAGGTGTTAGGTCAAACATGTTGATAGTGTAAAGTCAAACATATTGGGGGTGTAAGGTCAAACATGTTGACGGTGCAAGGTCAAATATAGTGGGGTTAAGGTCAAGCATGTTTGGGGTTAAGGATAAAACCTGTTAGGGCTGTACGGTCAAACAAAGAGAACATACCTTCTCCACCAAGTTATAGATTATTGAGTTGTTACAACATACACACACATATAAAATACACACACATATAAAATACACACACATATAAAATACACACACATATAAAATCACACATAAATACAACACATAAAAATACAACACATACAAAATACACACACATACAAAATACACACACATATAAAATACACACACATACAAAATACACACACATACAAAATACACACACATACAAAATACACACACATACAAAATACACACACATATACAATACACACATACAAAATACACACACATATAAAATACGCACACATAAAATACACACATATAAAATACACACACATAAAATACAAAATACATACACATATATAAATACACACACATATACAAGAAAGTTATTGTTACAGAGTTGCAATTGAAAGACAGATCCTCCACTAAATTGCCTGAATGTTTTACTGCTCATTTATGCTGGAATGTTGCATAAACATAACACTGACATATGAGAGAGCATAAGTAACAATGCAATGAAGATATTCAAAACTGAAACTGAAACACTGACATAATTCATTGTGAAAGTGAGGAGAAAAATACAATTTTCACAACAACAGCAACAAAAAGCTAAAGAACTAAGTTTTGTTTTTGGAAATATCACATCAAAAGTGTTTTCGTCAACTAGATCCAAAAATAAATTAATATAATCAGTGGCGGCTCGTCATTAGGCCCAGTGGGCCGGGCCCCACCAAAAATAATGTGTAACGTCTATTATTATTTATAATTAAAATATAACATAACCTAAAACCATGATTTTCCGAAAATTTGTGTCTGGCCCCACCAACAAAAATGAGCAAGAGCCGCCACTGAATATAATAACATTTTGTACGTAAATATGAGCCTGGTGACCAAATCGGTACTATATAACAGACATGATCAGCTCTCATCTTTAATAACTGGCAGTATATGTTATATTCTTCTAGTACCGTCAAACTATACATGTGGAGTACAAACAATTTATCAATACTGCATTATCATGGACAACTCGTTCAATTTCTTCTATAGAATTGAGTTCTATATTTCAAATCTCTCTCAGTAAGGTCGTTTCATGGTTTTCCTAGGCATCGATTCTTTCTTGAAAGCTTTGCCCTCACTGAAATTCATGTTCTGTGATTCTTTGATGTGTGACCACTTCTCAAGGTATGACCAACATATTTTTATCTTCTTTTTTCATATTACAGTTGTTTCTAGTGGTTGACAAAACATATCTCTGATTTCATCTTTTCTCTTGAATTCGTCCCATTTTATGTTCATTATTAATTTTTGCAAACATCTTTTCATATGCATTCAATGCCTGTAGTCATTTTCCAAGTCTCGCTGACATATGTTAGGATTGAGACAACATTGCAATTGAAAATTCGTAATTTAGTTTTAATACAATATAACTATATAACATAGTAATGAAATCAGGAACAAATGTGTATCATGCAATGTCTGAAATGTCATAATTTGCTAGTTTTATGTATTTGGGGATAGCAAGTCGAGTCTCTCCACCAGCTTTAGAGTATGTCAGTTATCATCATCATCATGATCACGTGCCGTACCGATTGGCGTAGGGGATCATGAATCTCCACAAATATCTGTCCCTGGTGTTTGCCATCATATCAGATGTTGACGCTCTTCCGTGCCATGAAATCAAGCGGTCCAACACGTTCTCTCTATTTCGTCCTCTGTCTCGTCTCCCCTCAATTTTACCGGTTGTCCCAATGTGTTATAAATCTCCCCTTCTCATCACATGTTCGAAAAATGATATTTAACTCTTTCTTAAATTGAAAGTAAACTTTCTTTGTGTCTTGACCTCATTCAACACCTATGGTATCTATGTTTTGTTGAAAACATTTCATACATTTATGCGGTGCAGGTTGCTTTTGTGGCGGTACGCGGCTGTTTCATTCTGGAATTAGTTCACACAGGAAACATTTCACAATTGTTAGCATTTCGTGTTATTTTCATTGGCACAGGAACGGAGCAATTATGGGGTGACCCGTTCCAGTGAAATTGGAACCGTACTTATGAATTATGAACTATGTTTAAAACGTGTAAATCGATGACAACAAAATATCTACTCGTGCTTAACTATCACATGAGACAGTACTCGAATTATGCCTTGGAGATTGCAAATGGTACATAATATCGCTCCTACCTTCATTCGCACAAGATACTACGCTACTATCTTTCTTACCTTCATTCCCACAAGATACTACGCTACTAACTTTCTTACCTTCATTCACACAAGATACTACGCTACTATCTTTCTTACCTTCATTCCCACAAGATACTACGCTACTATCTTTCTTACTTCATTCACACAAGATACTACGCTACTATCTTTCTTACCTTCATTCACACAAGATACTACGCTACTATCTTTCTTACCTTCATTCACACAAGATACTACGCTACTATTTTTCTTACCTTCATTCGCACAAGATACTATGCTACTATCTTTCTTACCTTCATTCACCAAGATACTTGCTACTATTTTCTTACCTTCATTACACAAGATACTTCGTACTATCTTTCTTACCTTCATTCACACAAGATACTACGCTACTATCTTTCTTACCTTCATTCACACAAGATACTACGCTACTATTTTTCTTACCTTCATTCACACAAGATACTACGCTACTATCATTCTTACTTCATTCACACAAGATACTACGCTACTAACTTTCTTACCTTCATTTGCCCTAGACAACCCCGCACAAATAGTGATTACATTTTACTCTAATCTTTTAATATTATAATTTATAATAATGATTGGTGATCTCACAGTTCCCACACAGCACTTCAGACAAAACTGTAATTTGGCAGGATTGAATGTCTGCGAAAAGTAATAATTACCATAAAGTGAGACGAACTCACGAGAAGTGAATATATCAGAGAAAGGTCTGTTCAACAGCTAACAACAATAGCTAATAACAACAGCTAACAACAACTAACAACAATAGTTAACAATAACAGCTAACAACAGCTAACAACAGCTAACAACAGGTAACAACAATAGCTAACAACAGCTAACAACAGCTAACAACAGCTAACAACAGCTAACAACAATAACTAACAACAGCTAACAACAGGTAACAACAACAGCTAACAACAGCAAACAACAGCTAACAACAGCAAACAACAGCAAACAACAACAGCTAATAACAACAGCAAACAACAGCTAGCAACAGTTAACAACACCTAATAGCAACAGCTAACAACAACAGATAACAGCAGCTAACAATAACAGCTAGCAACAGCTAACAAAAACATCAAACAACACAGGTTACAAGAAAGGGAATATAGTGATATGTTAGGCATACACTGAGAAGAAATGATTACTTAATCACAAAGAAGACATTGAAGGGAGAAGCAAATTGTTGTAACAATAAAGGACGTACAAGGAAAACATTGACACTGACTTTATTGAAACACATAAAAACATAGTGCTGTAGCTTTACAAAATATAAAAACAATAACAATGCACAGCAACGTTTCGACCGAAAGGCCTTTATCAAGCAATGGATACAAAAGAAGGGAAGAATTTCACTTCTTTCACAGAACACTACATATAGAATACAACAATAAAATCCCAACATCACTAAAATGAATTGCTACATAGTTTTCCCGCAGTCTTCCGTATAAACGGATTTTACTGAGAGAAGCAACCATCTTCTCATTGGTATTCCTCTCCTTCATCTACCTGGTATGATGGCCTCCAGAATGACCTTCTATAGAGAATCGTATCGCTTTCTATATGTCTAAAATGCCCGTCTGCCCAGCGTGTTCGTAGCGCGTTGGACTACGTGTGACTATTCCTCTGTGTGTGTGGGTTCAATTCCGCGGGATGGCAGAAAACGTCACAGATTCCCCAGATTTACGGTGTTCGTGGCACCGAAAGTTACGATGTCCATGGCACCGAGCCGAAGAGCTGAAAAGCTCAAGTCTTCTGGATCGGGAAAAAAAAAATATGTCCAAAATATTTAATTTCTCTCATTTATATCTTCTTTATCCAGCATGTCTATCCTTTAACGGTGAGCGTCTGTAGCTCAAACGGTAGTGAGCATGATCACGAACCCAAGCGTAACTGGTTCAAACCCCACAGTGGGCAAGTTTTGAAACATTGTGTACTGTTGGATAAAATGTATACATTGTGTACTGTTGGATAAAATGTATACATTGTGTACTGTTGAATAAAATGCATACATTGTGTACTGTTGAATAAAATGCATACATTGTGTACTGTTGAATAAAATGTATACATTGTGTACTTTTGGGATAAAATGTATACATTGTGTACTGTTGGATAAAATGCATACATTGTGTACTGTTGAATAAAATGCATACATTGTGTACTGTTGAATAAAATGCATACATTGTGTACTGTTTGATAAAATGCATACATTGTGTACTGTTGAATAAAATGTATACATTGTGTACTGTTGGATAAAATGCATACATTGTGTACTGTTGGATAAAATGCATACATTGTGTACTGTTGGATAAAATGCATACATTGTGTACTGTTGGATAAAATGCATACATTGTGTACTGTTGGATAAAATGCATACATTGTGTACTGTTGAATAAAATGTATACATTGTGTACTGTTGGATAAAATGTATACATTGTGTACTGTTGAATAAAATGCATACATTGTGTACTGTTGGATAAAATGCATACATTGTGTACTGTTGGATAAAATGCATACATTGTGTACTGTTGGATAAAATGCATACATTGTGTACTGTTGGATAACATGCATACATTGTGTACTGTTGGATAAAATGCATACATTGTGTACTGTTGGATAAAATGTATACATTGTGTACTGTTGGATAAAATGCATACATTGTGTACTGTTGGATAAAATGCATACATTGTGTACTGTTGGATAAAATGCATACATTGTGTACTGTTGGATAAAATGCATACATTGTGTACTGTTGGATAACATGCATACATTGTGGTCGAAATTTGGATGCATCTGTCGTAAATTATGACGGGTTTTCTTGTTCTTGTCACACACAAAAAAAACGCAAAAAGGTGAAATTCATTGGGGAAAAACGCGAAGAACAAACAATTTATTCTCTTCAAAAATTGTTAATTTCCTTGAATACACATTTACAAAAATGTTGAAAATGTGGCCCTGTACTTTGAACTCATTTTCAAATATACAAAAATATTCACTGTAGAATTGATAGACTCTGAGGTATTTACAATCATCCAGATGACGACAAACAAATTTGAATTTTGCATTTCTGTAAATTCCTTCACACTCACCATTACTATCGCAACGATAACCGACGGAAGATGACTAACAATGAAGATAACAGATATAACGATAACTGTTTTGGCAACGATCTTATCACGAGTAGACAACTTCAAGTAATGACTGGAATTCAGATTATTATTCCGCCATTTTGTTATCTCCTGTAATTTGTGCACTAAACCAAACGTCCAAACACTGGTCAATACAAACGATGCTAAATGTAAAAATATAGTCATACCAACTGCCACTTTTTCTATGTGTCGACCATTAGTTGCATAAAGAAAACCTGACTTTGTTGTATTGCTGAAGTTTGGTATCGGTTTATATGCAAAACAAATTGGTGAAATACTGAAAGTAATTATCAAATAGAGTAACCCAATTACAATATATTTTGAAGATAGCATTCTGTATTAAACTTCAGCGGGGTTACGACACACGGTATCTTTCCCAATGTTATTAGAGTTGTTATCCAACTAGAAACACGGTGAAAAAATATGCGTCCATAATACAACAATACACATTAATAAATCAATTTCTGCTTTTGCAATGTCTGGAGGAAATGTCGGTTCACAAAATGCTCATAAATAGAAGCGAAACAGATACTCCAATGTCAGCAATTGCTAGAGCAAGAAATGGAATATTAACAGAATCCTTGAATCCTTGTTTGAAAAAAACGATGATGCTGACGAGATTAAAAATAATACCAAGTAAACCAAATAATCCTGAAAATGAACCATGTATTTCGTAGAAAATGAGAAACTGGTCGTATTTGAAAAACGTTTGTTGTAAATCTCTGAAGAGTTTTTTTCGATCAAGGGCATAATCCATGGATGAAGATGTTCGTTGTAACAGCAGCTGTATTAGATCTGTTTTTCTAATGTCAAAGTAGAGTCTCTTTTATTTTACTTGCTATTGTGTTGTTGTTATAAATAGAAAGGTGTAAACAACAAATGTAAATACAAATGTTGTAGAATCATGGTTAATGATGACTTCAGACCGGTCAATCAGTTGCACTTTTATCTATTTTCTTGTTATATGACTTTTTTCTGCATTTGTAAAACTGTAATGTGCCTGTTAAATGTTCGTCATCAAATTCGCACGGTTTTACCGTATTCCTTCAGCACAGATGATTTGTAGTTGATTGCTTCAGTCACTTTGAATCTGACAATATACTGTAAAATTATCATGGACATTGATAAAAAGAAATAATTCTTACCAAAAAATGTAGACATTTATACACAATATGCATGGGCAACTAAAGATGATGGAATCAGCTGGTTACACAGACTACTCAACCAAGTCTGGTTCACTCAAGGAAACAGCAGAAGATTGAAGGAATGCAATAATAGTTCCCATCTGGAAGAAAAGAAAAGTAGCAAGAAGCATTGTACGAAATATAGAGGGATAGCGCTACTGAGTCACTCAGGAAAAAATATTTTGTAAAGTACTAGAAAAAAGGCTCCGCCATATCATCGAGCCACAGCTTAATGACTCACAAATGCGATTCCGGAAGAACCGAAACTGTACAAACACGATATTCGCCTTCATGCAGTTAGTGGGAAGGACTGTGAAATCCGACAAACACCTACACGTTGCTTTTGTAGACCAGGAAAACGCTTTTGTTCGACATGTAGACAGACACAAGTTGTGGAAAGTATTATCAACGTTTTGGGTTAATGACCACCTAAGTAATTTATGCAAGAGCCTTTATCTAAACAGCCAGTGTACGATTGGAGCAAACAGAGATCTGTCATAAAAATGTCATGTAATGTCAGGAGTAAGACAAGAATGCATACTATCTCCGCTGCTGTTCATCAAACAGATCAAATCTGTAAAACAGCTAACACCCGCGAAGGACATAACCTCGGGGAACACTTAAACAAATTTCTTTTTGCAGATGATCAGTCAATCATATCAACAACAGAAGAACAGCTACATTAACAGACTCCAGTTAACATGTAACGAATACAATATGAGAATAAACATTGACAAAACCGAAGTAATGACATTTGCTAGAGAGGAAAACGCTACCAACATCTTCATCGACAATCGAACATTAAAACAAGTCAAAGGCTATACGTATCTATGGCGCATTTGAACAACAAATGAAATCCAACACAGATTCAACAAAGGAAATCAAATGATTGGACAAATGATGCAAATTTTAAAATGCAAGCATGTTACCATGAACACTAAAATAGGAATGTACAACACAATCATCTGTCTCTCTACATTATGCTACCAGTGCCAAACCTGGACACTGACAACAATTGATAGAAGACAACTAGTCACGACAGAGATGACGTGTCTACGCAGAATGATGGGGGTAGCAAGAAGAGACCGCATTAGAAATGAAGACATCAGGAAAAAAGTGGGTACAACATCAGTACTAAACTTCATAAACAAAGAACACATTAAATAGTTCGGTCATATAAGCAGATTACCAACAGGCAGTGCACAACAAAGAGCAATGTTGCTCCGATATAGTGGATACAAAGCAAAAGTTCAGCCATGCAAAAGGTGCACCTAAGAGATCACAGAGGTGGCGAAAGACACTATTTATGAAGCTCAAACAGGGGTCGTTCTAGAAATCTCTTCTTATCCTGATGCTGTCAGGAAAACATGATTGGAGATAAGAAAAAGATGCATGGGCACAGCTGTATTATTCCACAAAATCTCCATCAAATTGTACGCCTTTATGACAATACGAAACAGAAGCATGTATTTCTAGCCTGTACCAGATTTTGTCTTCAACATGTAGCCATTTGTTCACTATTTGAATCACTTCCCTTCATCTTCAAAGTTTGTCCCGTGAAGTGCATCTTTAAGTTGACCAAGCAGATGAAAATCAAAGAATGCCAAGTCGTGACCAAATAGTGGATGGGGCAGTACAGTCCAACCCAAATTGGTGATTGCTTCTCGTGTTGTCAGATCTGTTTGACGGAGACTGGCGTTGACGTGAAGGAGAAGCATGTGTGCTTTATTATCATGGGATCGAACTCAACGAAAACTCGAATGAGTTTTTATTTCATTGTGTTAATGTAAGCTTCAGAATGGATTGTCTGTCCTCATAGCGTAACATCAAAAACAACTACATCGTAAATGTCACAAACGACAATGATCATGTTAATTCCTGTAGTAGCTGTCTTGAATTTCGTTCATCGTGGTGATTGTTGATGATCCCACACCATTGACTGTCTGTTTGTCTTATCTTATCTTATCTTAACCACATTTGCCGTGAAGCGACGTGGGGAGAGTTAGTTTCTATCTTGTGCCAGGTTTGTTGAGCTTGACGTTGTCAGTCCATGCTTTCGCAGGGACTCTGAGATGTTATCTATCCATCGTGTTCTTGGCCTGCCTCGTGATCTGCGACCTGAGTGTCGATTATTGTTGGCACATGATGGTAGTAAATGTGGTTCTATTCTCATTAGTTTACCGAACCACTTGATTCTTTTGTCTCAGGTTCAAAATAATGTCGCCAGGTTTGTCCCCTAATACGATCTTAACCCATAAATGATATCCGTCAGCATTCAAACGACCCAACAATTCAGAAGAAATTGCTTTTTTTGTAGTCCATGTTCATTATTGAGACATCGAGGAACACATATTACACAAACCTTGAAAAATCTGAGACATTTTATAACTGCATTTGCATTACCGATGCTGACTGACATATGTACAGCTAATTATTGAGTATTGATTTGCTAATCATTAAACAATAATATCTACAGAGCATTTCACTATTTCCGAGTTGATGGCTGTAGCAAGAAGACCAGTGCTACAGATCATACAGATCTATATCTACACTTAATGATTCTTTCATTCTTTAAACTCAGCGACTGACATTGCTCCTGTCAACTTCAAGACTTCCATACACATCACATAGACACTTGTGAATGTACACAACAGTTTCTTTTCTCTGCAACGAGAAATTCAATCCCAATTCGCTGCTTGCAACGCAATTTGCTAACATGCCACATTTCAGAGTTTTAAAACAATCGTATTATTGAGCAAAACTCTACATAATTTTTGGTTATCAAAATTCACACATGCTGTATTTGAAATGTGCAAAAGTGCATGTTTCTATCTTCAGTATCAGCTGAGAAAATTGATTTGGGGTATAACTTTCTTGATTGCTCTTATATATATACTAGCTGTACCCTGCGCGCGTTGCTACGTCTCCAAAAGAAACTGAATTTAAAGGAAACTCGGTATAACAATATTTAATAATTATTTTGGATCATTGTCCTTTTGTTCATTTTCTTGGAAAAAAACTTACAATTTAACGTTTCATTTTAATTCTGGTTATTGAACTGCTTTTGGATATACAATATTTGTTATTTGTCCGTCTGGTGCGTACACGAATAAATCAGAAGGTTTTCCAACACGTGAACAGGCCACATATAGCTGTCCATGTGAAAAGCATGGGTTTTCCAAATGTATTCCACACACGTAGCGATTGTCCTTGTGATTTGTTGATGGTCATTGCAAAGGTGAGTCGCACCGGAAACTGCAAACGTTTGAATTCGAATGGCATGTCTGTTGGAATCATAGGGATGTGTGGCAATAGTATATCTCCTTTAAATTTTCCACATAAAATTGTACCTTCGATGATATTGTTTATCATATTTGTCACTAAAAGCCTGGTATCGTTGCAAAGTTGTGGTGGATTGATGTTTTGGAGAAGAATGATAGGCACGACAATGTTCAATGTTAAACGTGTGGTGGCATGCCTGGAAATCAAGTGAATTCAAGAATTCAGTTGATAATTGACAACTTCGTCTTGATTCATTACAGTATCGATGGACTTATACGTTGTCACTTCACCTGGTATTTTGTTTTGAATGCTCAAATTCATGGTATAAACATCTTTGTTTTTGGCTGATAATATTGCACGTGCACTGAGCCACTGATGATTTTTGTAATTCTGTGCGATATTTGGAAAACTTTGTGAATCAATTCGTCTGTGATTGCTGTGATTTTACAGAAGTGTGTTGGCAATGTGATACATCGTGAGAATTCATCGATTAGCATTTTCTCATTCCCAATATCCAACAATTGTTTTGTGAAACGTTCAGCGGTTGCATCCTGTTGTAATTGTATACGCATATTGGTCTTCAAAGTTAATTTCTTTATGTGTGGCCATACAACTGATGATTTCAGGCATGCATTAAGTTCATCAGCGGTGTTGATCTTGTATAGCTGGTAGAGTTTGCGAAAATCACCGGACAATAAATGAGTACGCCACAGAAAAGTTGGTCTTTTCCCTTCAAATCTTTTAGTGTACATAAAGCGCTTCTAAATCTTTTTGTGCACTATAGTACATTCATCCATATAATGAGTTGAAAAAATTTGGGAGTACTTTATCCATTGCAGAATTTTTGCTGACATTGCATGTAGATGTCTCAGTGATTTGCATATTTAACGGCAATTTCAGTGCTGAATGTGATGTTCGACCACCATCTAAAAGAGTTGCTGCAATTCCAGAAGATGCGATTTCCAGTGCAATATTATTTCGTGATCGTATGGTTGCCAAAATAAGTGAAATGAGAAAAGTTTTGCCTGTGCCTCCGGCGATCTATGAAATACAATCCACTGTTTTGCTTGTAATTGCATGCATAATTTTAGTATATACTATGCGTTGTTCTAGAACCAATTTGGAAGATTCGTTTGAACAAATGTACTCAATTCGTTGATATCAAAGTGTGTTTCTCGTTCCCTCTCTCGATCGAAAAGGTTGTTTGCAGATCGTTATGACACAGCAGCCATTCCCAGTTGTAGCAGTGCTTTATTAGTGATTGCCAAACATATGTCCTCAATCGAAACCAATGCTTCATTATATACGTTTGGTGTGAATTGAATGTTGCGAAAATGATATGGGTTTTAAAAATATGTCAGTGATGTCTCAAACATGACATTGAATTCTCATACATGTCAGTGATTGTTTCACCATGTCAGTAACTACCCAAACGTGTAATAACTTGCCAAACATGTCAGTAGTTTTCCCAAACATGTCAGTAAGTTGTCAAACATGTCAGTAACTTGCCAAACATGTCAGTAACTTTTCAAACATGTCAGTACCCTTTAAACTGGTGAATGTTTGCTCACTTGTTCTGACCTTCACCAGCAACATGTTCATCATGGTTCCTGACATCTTAGCATTGGTTATTGGTTACTAAACTGACTTAATTGCACTCCGAGCAGACCCATAGGTGTCAGACTCCAACAGATATCGAAGAGTATGCATGCTGATGGTTCCTGTGGCTCGCTGATTAAACACACCTCTCACTCTGCCTCTCAGGCATCCAGTTCGACTTGAACAACGGTAACCCAAATTGCCTAAATCGCTTGATCGATTCAACATCGATTTTAGTGTTCTCATTCAACAGACAGTCGCGAAGAGACCGAAGAATATCCCCTTATCCATCTTCAACTCCCAAACAATCGATGCTGTTGATGCAAGCCTGCCTGCTCTTTCATTACCGTAAACACCCGCATGCCCAGGACAGTATATCCACGTAAGCCGTTGAAGGTTAGAAACTCCATGACGACATCCACTTATACCGAAACCTGCCCTTCTGGATCTTGTGAAGTATCGACTGAGAGTCAGATACAACAACTACCCCAATAAATGAAGTCCCAGAAATCCAATGAAGGGCAGCAGTAACGGTCTCAACCTCCATTCTCATACTAGATGCAGTTGTCCTGTATGCCCCACTTCGCTCTGCAAAAACCCAACCATGCGCATTAGCCAAGAAACCCCTGTCGGATTTCTCACCACGTTGAACCGACCCATCGGTATATACAACAACATCATCATCCCTGCATTATCTTCTATCAGCTGCTTAACTGCGAGATCAGCCTTTATGTTGCCCCAATCTCTACATTCTCTTCCAAGAGTAATGATAACGTTGAGATAGTTGGTCATGCTACCATCTGTTGGGATCCATTCTTCCCTTTGATAGGGTTGCAACCGTAGTCACCTGGCTGTGATATCTTTCAAACACCATATTGAACAGATGATACAACGGTGCAAGCGTGGTCTTGCGCCTCTCAAAGTTATGGTGGCCGCACACCTTGAGCAGAGATCTTAGCATTAAGGATTATAAGGACACAAAAACTGTCCATCAATGGCCAGGGCGATAACATAGGTTAAAACAACAATACTGTAAGAAGTATTCAAAACAAAACAAATTTAATCGAAAAAGCAGCCGAAACTTTGAACTAGTGAGTTCTGGCGATAACTGAAAATGATCGAATGAGCAAATCATAGTAAATCGGAACTAGATTATATTAAACATTTACTCACGAACTGAATTATTATCATTAAATACACATTTAAATATATTGATAAAAGTAGCCCTGTACTTTGAACTCATTTTCAAATATACAAAAATATTCACTGTAGAATTGATAGATTCTGCGGTATAAGCAATCATCCAGATGACGACAAACAAATTTGAGTTTTGAATTTCTTTAAATTCCTTCACACTCACCATCAAAATCGTAACGATAACCGATGGAAGTAACTAAATGAAGATAACAGAAAGGATGATAACTGTTTTATGAATAACTTATCACGTGATGACATCTTCATGATGAGGGAATTCAGATTACTATTCCGCCATTTTGTTATCTCCTGTAATTTGTGCACTAAACCAAACGTGAAAACACTGGTCAATACAAACGATGTTAAATGTAAAACTATAGTCATACCAACTGCCACGTTTTCTATGTGTCGACCATTAGTTGCATAAAGAAAACCTGACTTTGTTGTATTACTGAAGTTTGGTATCGGTTTATATGCAAAACAAATTGGTGAAATACTGAAAGTAATTATCAAATAGAGTGACCCAATTACAATATATTTTGAAGATGGCATTATTGTATTAAACTTCAGCGGCGTTAGACACAAGGTATCGTTCCAATGTTATTAGAGTTGTTATCCAACTAGAAACACGGGTGAAAAATATATGCGTCCATAATGCAACAATATACATTAACAAATCAATTTCTGTGTTTACAATGTCTGGAGGAAATTTCGGGTTCACAAATATGCTCATAAATAGAAGCGAAACAGATATCTAATGTCAGCAATTCAGAGCAAGAAATGAAATATTAACAGAATCCTTGAATCCTTGTTTGAAAAAAACGATGATGCTGACGAGATTAAAAATAATACCAAGTAAACCAAATAATCCTGAAAATGAACCATGTATTTCGTAGAAAATGAGAAAAACGTTTGTTGTAAATCTCTGAAGTATTGTTTTCGATCAAGGGCATAATCCATGGATGAAGATGTCCGTTGTAACAGCAGCTGTATTAGATCTGTTTTTCTTATGTCAAAGTAGAGTCTCTTTTATTTTACTTGCTATTGTGTTGTTGTTATAAATAGGAAGTTGTAACAACAAATGTAATACAAATGTTGTAGAATCATGGTTAATGATGACTTCAGACCGGTCAATCAGTTGCACTTTTATCTATTTTCTTGTTATATGACTTTTTTCTGCATTTGTAAAACTGTAATGTGCCTGTTAAATGTTGTCACCAAATTGCACGGTTTTACCGTATTCCTTCAGCACAGATGATTTGTAGTTGATTGCTTCAGTCACTTTGAATCTGACAATATACTGTAAAATTATCATGGACATTGATAAAAAGAAATAATTTTACAAAAATGTAGACATTTATACACAATATGCATGGGCAACTAAAGATGATGGAATCAGCTGGTTACACAGACTACTCAACCAAGTCTGGTTCACTCAAGGAAACAGCAGAAGATTGAAGGAATGCAATAATAGTTCCCATCTGAAGAAAAGAAAAGTAGCAAGAAGCATTGAAAGAAATATAGAGGGATAGCGCTACTGAGTCACTCAGGAAAAAATATTTTGTAAAGTACTAGAAAAAAGGCTCCGCCATATCAGCGAGCCACAGCTTAATGACTCACAAATGCGATTCCGGAAGAACCGAAACTGTACAAACGCGATATTCGCCTTCATGCAGTTAGTGGGAAGGACTGTGAATCCGACAAACACCTACACGTTGCTTTTGTAGACCGGGAAAAACGCTTTGTTCGACCGTAGACAGACACAAGTTGTGGAAAGTATTACCAACGTTTGGTGTTAATGACCACCTAAGTAATCTATGCAAAAGCCTTTATCTAAACAGCCAGTGTACGATTCGAGCAAACAGAGGACTATCATAAAAATGTCATGTATGGTCAGGAGTAAGACAAGGATGCATACTATCTCCGCTGCTGTTCATCAAATCTGTAAAACAGCTAACACCCGCGAAGGACATAACCTCGGGGAACTCTTAAACAATTTTATTTTTGCAGATGATCAAGCAATCATATCAACAGCAGAACAGTTACAACAACACATTAACAGACTCCAGTTAACATGCTAACGAATACAATGAGCAGGGCCGGATTAGGCCAGCGCGGGGCCTGTAGCAAATTTTAGCGAGGGGCCCTAGGTTTTGTATAATAATAAATAATAAAACACAACTTTTACAAACAATCGTGTCTCGATTAGAGATAATACTAGACAAATCAATTTCTTTAAGTAAATTACATCCACTGTTCATTAAGGTGAGGTTATTTAGACGATCTTGTCCCATCATGTTCCTTAACTCACTTTTTATACGCTTTAATGTTGAAAAAGAACGTTCTACGCTGCAGTTAGTAATCATTAAAGACAAATAAATTCGAAGACTTATTTCACATTTGGGAAACACGACTCTAATGAATTTTGCATTATAAGTTTATAAAATTGCAGTTCAAGAGCCTCATGCTTTTCGTTGTTAATAGCAGCAGCTACATTAGTTTTGAAGAAGTCATGCAAACTGCACAAGTTCGTCGCCTACGCTTTCCAAATCCTCTTGGTAAGAGCTGACAATATTTTGAGTTCTTTTCAAGATCTCTTCTGCTGTAAGAGATTTTAACTGTCGAAGTATTCCAAATACACCAGTCACTCTATGGTACGCTTCCATGCGTTTAGCTAAGGCAGAGAGTAAACTTTGGGCGAGTTGTTCAGCAGTATCACCTTCCATATCCAAGAACTTCACAAACCTTTCCACTGGTCCAGATGGTAAGACATAGCGCACTATTAGAGTGAGTTGGTCCACATGCGAAATGTCTGGAGCAGAGTCCAGTGATACGGAATAGTACTTGCATTTCGTTCTTCGTGGTGATTGCTGATGATCTCACACCATTGACTGTCTGTTTGTGTTATCTTATCTTATCTTAACCACATTTGCCGTGAAGCGCCGGGGAGAGTTAGTTTTCTATCTTGTGCCAGGTGTGTTGCGCTGACGTTGTCAGTCCATGCTTTCGCAGGGACTCTGAGATGTTATCTATCCATCGTGTTCTTGGCCTGCCTCGTCCTCTGCTACCTGAGTGTCGATTATTGTTGGCACGTGATGGTAGTAAATGTGGTTCCATTCTCACTAGATTACCGAACCACTTGATTCTTTTGTCTCAGGTTCAAAATGATGTCGCTAGTTTTGTACCCTAATACGATCTTAGCCCATAAATGATATCTGTCAGCATTCAAATGACCCAACAATTCAGAAGAAATTGCTTTTCTTTGTATTCTTTAGTTATTATTATTATTATTTCACATATAATATGATCCAGTAAGCTGATGCAATTAGATAGATAAATTCCTCGCATGTTTTTTTTTTTATAAGTGTGATGTATGTCCCTTTCTTTTATTTACGTAAGTATTTATATGCTGAGCCAGAAAAATGTCAAATTTGGCTATTAATTCCAATAAACCTAAATAATTTCCATTATTATGTGAACCAATAGTTTCTTTATTACCTCGAAATGCAAAACTTCGTTCTGTTAAAAATTGGAAAACTGTAGTAATTCGCTCCAAAAGTGTCCGCCAATATGTTTGTTCGGTCTCAATTTGCCTTACAAGTTGAAAATTGACACGCGCATCCTTCTTTTGTAAAACTAACAGCGAAATTATCGCTTGTCTATGGGAGGTGCTTTTTCATGTCTTTTCAACAAATTATTTGCGTTTTTCCAGTCGTCAAATCCTTCTTTCGTAAACCGACCACTTGCATTCATTTTAAACTAAGTTTCGCGCGCAAAAACTGCGGAAGGAACAGAAACTGGGTTATGAATAAAATGTAATGGTCCTTTTGTTCAAGCTTTCAAGTTTTCGTTTATTAGAATCGTGTGCAAAAAGGGACACTCCTACACAAAAATTAAAAAAAACTGTAACGTTGTTAGTCAGCTCAGTGTGACCGGCCACCTAAGTCCGAAATTGAGTAAACATGACATTGGTCCTAACCTAAATAAGAAACAAATGAAAGGGGAATATTATTACCCACCTCCCAACCTTGGTTCCTTGTTTATGACCCAAAGGCGGGGGCCCCCAGAAGCGCGGGGCCCGTAGCATTTGCTACTTCTGCTATTAGGTTAATCCGGCGCTGAATATGAGAATAAACATTGACAAAACCGAAGTAATGACAGTCGTGAGAGAGGAAAACGCTACCAACATCTTCATCGACAATCGAACATTCAAACAAGTCACTATGGCGCATTTGTTTCTGCAAACGGAAGAACAACAAATGAAATCCAACACAGATTCAACAAAGGAAATCAAATGATTGGACAAATGACGCACATTTTAAAATGCAAACATGTCACCATGAACACTAAATGAGCAATGTACAATACAATCATCTTTCTCCTACATTATGCTACCAGGTCAAACCTGAAACTGACAACAAATTATAGAAGACAACTAGTCACGACAGAGATGACGTGTCTCGCAGAATGATGGGGTACAAGAAGAGACTGGTTGAGAAATGAAGACATCAGGAAAAAGTGGGAACAACATCAGTACTAAACTTATAAACAAAGAACACATTAAATAGTTCGGTCATAAAACAGATTACCAACAGGCAGTGCACAACAAAGAGCAATGTTGTCGATATAGTGGATACAAAGCAAAAGTTCAGCCATGCAAAAGGTGCACCTAAGAGATCACAGAGGTGGCGAAAGACACTATTTATGAAGCTCAAACAGGGGTCGTTCTAGAAATCCCCTTATCCTGATGCTGTCAGGAAAAACAGGATTGGAGATAAGAAATAGATGCATGGGCACAGCTGTATTATTCCACAAAATCTCCATCAAATTGTACGCCTTTATGACAGTACGAAACAGAAGCATGTATTTCTAGCCTGTACCAGATTTTGTCTTGAACATGTAGCCATTTTTTCACTATTTGAATCACTTCCCTTCATCTCCAAAGTTTGTCCCGTGAAGTGCATCTTTAAGTTGACCAAGCAGATGAAAATCAAAGAATGCCAAGTCGTGACCAAATAGTGGATGGGGCAGTACAGTCCAACCCAAATTGGTGATTGCTTCTTGTGTTGCCAGATCTGTTTGAGGGAGACTGACATTGACGTGAAGGAGAAGCAGGTGTGCTTTATTATCATGGGATCGAACTCAATGGCAACTCGAATGAGTTTTTATTTTATTGTGTTAATGTAAGCTTCAGAATGGATTGTCTGTCCTCATAGCGTAACATCAAAAACAACTACATCGTAAATGTCACAAACGACAATGATCATGTTAATTCCTGTAGTAGCTGTCTTGAATTTCGTTCATCGTGGTGATTGTTGATGATCCCACACCATTGACTGTCTGTTTGTCTTATCTTATCTTATCTTAACCACATTTGCCGTGAAGCGACGTGGGGAGATTTAGTTTTCTATCTTGTGCCAGGTTTGTTGAGCTTGACGTTGTCAGTCCATGCTTTCGCAGGACTCTGAGATGTTATCTATCCATCGTGTTCTTGGCCTGCCTCGTGATCTGCGACCTGAGTGTCGATTATTGTTGGCACATGATGGTAGTAAATGTGGTTCTATTCTCATTAGTTTACCGAACCACTTGATTCTTTTGTCTCAGGTTCAAAATAATGTCGCCAGGTTTGTCCCCTAATACGATCTTAACCCATAAATGATATCCGTCAGCATTCAAACGACCCAACAATTCAGAAGAAATTGCTTTTTTTGTAGTCCATGTTCATTATTGAGAAATCGAGGAACACATATTACACAAACCTTGAAAAATCTGAGACATTTTATAACTGCATCTGCATTACCGATGCTGACTGACATATGTACAGCTAATTATTGAGTATTGATTTGCTAATCATTAAACAATAATATCTACAGAGCATTTCACTATTTCCGAGTTGATGGCTGTAGCAAGAAGACCAGTGATACAGATCATACAGATCTATATCTACACTTAATGATTTTTTCATTCTTTAAACTCAGCGACTGACATTGCTCCTGTCAACTTCAAGACTTCCATACACATCACATAGACACTTGTGAATGTTCACAACAGTTTTCTTTCTCTGCAACGAGAAATTCAATCCCAATTCGCTGCTTGCAACGCAATTTGCTAACATGCCACATTTCAGAGTTTTAAAACAATCGTATTATTGAGCAAAACTCTACATAATTTTTGGTTATCAAAATTCACACATGCTGTATTTGAAATGTGCAAAAGTCCATGTTTCTATCTTCAGTATCAGCTGAGAAAATCGATTTGGGGTATAACTTTCTGATTGCTCTTATATATATACTAGCTGTACCTCTGCGCGTTGTACGTCTCCAAAAGAAACTGAATTTAAAGGAAACTCGGTATAACAATATTTAATAATTATTTTGGATCATTGTCCTTTTGTTCATTTTCTTCGAAAAAAAACTTACAATTTAACGTTTCATTTTAATTCTGGTTATTGAAGTGCTTTTGGATATACAATATTTGTTATTTGTCCGTCTGGTGCATACACGAATAAATCAGAAGGTTTTCCAACACGTGAACAGGCCACATATAGCTGTCCATGTGAAAAGCATGGATTTTCCAAATGTATTCCACACACGTAGCGATTGTCCTTGTGATTTGTTGATGGTCATTGCAAAGGTGAGTCGCACCGGAAACTGCAAACGTTTGAATTCGAATGGCATGTCTGTTGGAATCATAGGGATGTGTGGCAATAGTATATCTCCTTTAAATTTTCCATATAAAATTGTACCTTCGATGATATTGTTTATCATATTTGTCACTAAAAGCCTGGTATCGTTGCAAAGTTGTGGTGGATTGATGTTTTGGAGAAGAATGATAGGCACGACAATGTTCAATGTTAAAACTTGTGGTGGCATGCCTGGCAAATCAAGTGAATTCAAGAATTCAGTTGGATAATTGACAACTTCGTCTTGATTCATTACAGTATCGATGGACTTATACGTTGTCACTTCACCTGGTATTTTGTTTTGAATGCTCAAATTCATGGTATAAACATCTTTGTTTTTGGCTGATAATATTGCACGTGCACTGAGCCACTGATGATTTTTGTAATTCTGTGCGATATTTGGGAAAACTTTGTGAATCAATTCGTCTGTGGTTGCTGTGATCTTACAGAAGTTTGTTGGCAATGTGATACATCGTGAGAATTCATCGATTAGCATTTTCTCATTCCCAATATCCAACAATTGTTTTGTGAAACGTTCAGCGGTTGCATCCTGTTGTAATTGTATACGCATATTGGTCTTCAAAGTTAATTTCTTTATGTGTGGCCATAAAACTGATGATTTCAGGCATGTATTAAGTTCATCAGCGGGTGTTGATCTTGGTATAGCTGGTAGAGTTTGCCGAAAATCACCGGACAATAAAATGAGTACGCCACAGAAAAGCTGGTCATTTCCTCTCAAATCTTTTAGTGTACGATAAAGCGCTTCTAAATCTTTTTTGTGCACCATAGTACATTCATCCCATATAATGAGTTGACATAATTGGAGTACTTTATCCATTGCAGAATTTTTGCTGACATTGCATGTAGATGTCTCAGTGATTTGCATATTTAACGGCAATTTCAGTGCTGAATGTGATGTTCGACCACCATCTAAAAGAGTTGCCGCAATTCCAGAAGATGCGATTTCCAGTGCAATATTATTTCGTGATCGGGTTGCCAAAATAAGTGAAATGATAAAAGTTTTCCCTGTGCCTCCGGGCGCATCTATGCAATACAATCCAACGTTTTGGCTTGTAATTGCATGCATAATTTTAGCATATGCTATGCGTTGTTCTAGAACCAATTTTGGAAGATTCGTTCGAACAAATGTACTCAATTCGTTGATATCAAATGCAAAGTGTGTTTCTTGTTCCAACTCACAATCGAAAAGGTTGTTTGCAGATCGTTCTGGCACAGAAGCCATTCCCAATTGTAGCAGTCTTTATTAGTGATTGCCACATATGTCCTCAATCGAAACCAGTGCCTCTTTATATATACGTTTGGTGAATCGAATGTCTGATTTTGATCGTTGCACGCATGCGAGTGTAGGATGTCCCACTCATGTAGTCTTTGTATTTTTCCTAAAGTTCTTGATTGATGAAGCACTTGTTAATATTGCTAAATGTGCGTATTTGTGTAGGTCGTGCAGTATTCGATGCATCAGACGAGTAAGTGTCCCAATTGCATCTTTTCAAGAAGATTTAACTCTTACTAAGCTTCATGATAAGTAGCACATACTCTGACCTTAAGATGTTGGTCCACGTTGTTGATTAGGCATTTTAATTGTTTGATGAATCAGTGTACAGACGGCATAAAGCGTCGGTCGAATATAAATTGGGATATCTTTCAACTGCTTTACCTTGTTTGCGACGTTAAAGTTTTCGTCTGATGCATTCCATGTGTATTCTAATGTTGGCAGTTCAGAGTAAAGTAGCGTATTTGCAAACATATCATCTCTACACAACGATAAAAATGCAGTTAACTGTTATTGCATGGTAACAATGCTTGTGCAGGTGCATTGTCTCTAGAAGTACAAGCCTGTCCATGTTCAAGGTGCACTGCCAAATGAACAACTGTTGGATATCGTTCATGAATTGAAATGATAAAATGCGCCATACTGCTTCATTGCTACTAATGTACCGTCCCAGTTGATATTGCTCTTATTTCATCGTTAGATGCAGTTTGCGTTTCACTCCACGCCACTGTAGTGGTCAATGGTATGGATTGAGTAACAAAATAATAAATGGTCATATGGCAAACCCCTTTTCTGCCATTCTGTTGAAGACATCCAACAACTCACAGATAAAGATCTTCCTTCGATTAGAATTGAACTAATTTAATCAACTTGATAATCACGTGCAATTAGATCATGTCTATCCAAATGTGACTGTCCGGAGTAATCATCTCTATTCTTTCCATTCTGTTACATGTAAACGTTTGAAAGATCAGGTTTTCAATAGTTCTGAACATATGTAATCAAATTTGGTAATATTATGCTATAACGTGGACCTCCAAAACGTTGATGACAAATAACCATCTTGCCATAGTTGTTTGCTCGTAGATCTATAGAATACATCCTCAAATGAATGTATTCTCGATCGTAGTTTTGTTTGGTTTAATCGAATATAGAGCAATCGTTCGCAGTCAATTTTGCAAACATAGCTACAAATTGATGGAATAGTTGGCACAAATTAAAATATGATTTGCATATCTATGATCATGATTAGAAATGAGGTAAATCCTATGAAGAAACAAACCTGGATTGCGTATTTTAACTTCAGCTTGTTTGTAAAATTGACTTGAAACGATTATAGTATGCTATGGAAGAAATCAAAACATACGTCATCGAATCTTGTGTATATATTAATGCGTATACCGTAGACTTCCGGAAACGTTGATTGCAAATTGTAAACTAATTTAGAAACTCTCGAAGAAATAGGCGTGTTTTCGGTTTTTAGATTTTTCCTAAACTTTTCAGCGCTACATATTTCAAACTATGACAGTTAGCATCCCGACAACAAAACAAACATATCTTGTAAATTTCAGCTAAATCAGTTCAGTAGTTTCCGAATCTATAAGTCACAAACAAACAAACAGACAAACATTGATTTTTATATATATAATAGATAATAGATATAGAGAGTTAGCTCTTAAGAAAACAGCCAGCGAGCTCGTATTGTAGGTTATTGGTTACTAAACAGACGTCATTGCACTCCTGGCAGACCCATAGGTGCTCAGTCTCCCCAACAGATATCGAAGAGTATGCATACTGATGGTTCCTGTGGCTCACTGATTAAACACACCTCTCACTCTGCCTTTCAAGCAACGACTTGTACAACGGGTAACTCAAAACTGCCTAAATCGCTTGATCGATTCAATATCGATTTTAGTGTCCTCATCCAACAGACAGTCGCAAAGAGAACGAAGAACATCGTATTGTAAGGCTAGGTAATGGTGCCGTAGGAATTGATTGTGTTTCAAATTTCGTGTCTGGAAATTTATGTTCTTGACGATGATAATGATGACTGTAGTTTATCTGATGGTTTTCCCGTCTTGTCGCACCTATCGGTATGCATAACTTGCGCAACCAAGATAGAGAATATCCTTTATCTTCATTGAAAATTCAGAGAGTTGGTTTTTCTTCTAGAGCAGTGCCGTTTTCACATTTGTTGATGAGACCCATTCTCGATCGCAGCAAAGCTTACTAGTCTCAAATTACGCAATAATGTTGGAGTATTGAAAACAATTGCAATTTGATTGAACGAACAGCACAACATTTAAACAAAGTTTGGTCATCAATGAAAACAATGCGAATTTGATTGAACGAGCAGCCCAACCTTTAAACGAAAGTTTTCTGGTCGTAAATGACAACAATCGAATTCACAAATTGTTTTGTAGAGAAAAATGCCTGTATGAAACAGTTATTCACAAATTGAATTATTGTCTTTAAATACACATTTAAATATGTGGATAAACGTGGCCCTATACTTTGAACTCATTTTCAAATATACAAAAATATTCACTGTAGAATTGATAGACTCTGAGTTAAAAGAAAACATCCAGATCACGACAAATAAATTTGAATTTTTATTATCGGTAAATTCCTTCACACTCACCATTACAATCGTAACGATAACAGACGGAAGATAACTGACAATGAAGATAACAGATATGAGGATAACTGTTTTAGCAACCATCTTATCACGCGTTGACAACTTCAAATATTGGTTGGAATTCAGATTACTATTCCGCCATTTTTTTATCTCCTGTAATGTGTGCACAAGACCAAACGTGAAAACACTGGTCAATACAAATGATGTTAAATGGAAAAATATATTTACTCCAACTGCTGCATTTTCTAATTGTCGACTGTTAGCTGTATGAGTTAATCTTGATTTTGTTTCATTGCTTGACGTCTGTGTATATGCGAAATAAAGTGGTGAAAGACTGGCAGTAATTATCAAATAGATTGTCCCAATTAAAATATATCTTGAAGATGGCATTATGGTTTTGAACCTCAGAGGTGTGACGATACACAGGTAGCGTTCCAATGTTATTAGAGCTGTTATCCAACTTGTGACACGGGTGAAAAATAAGGGCAATTGTCACAATATCGAAATAGGGGAAGACTGCGTAAAACTTGAAAAATAGAAACACGTACAAACAGTATATAGGTTTGTTACAAAATATAAACGCGACATAGCAGTCAACAGTTCAAACCATACATGGCCTTGTCACTGATAAATCTACTCTCAAGCAAGAGTGACAAATAAAAATGTAAATCGTGATCGATTCAATACGATAGTGTCTCATCAACAGACAGTCGCAAAGAGAACGAAGAAATCGAATGTAACTAGGTAATGGTGCCGTAGAATTATTTTTCAAATTGTGTCTGAAATTTATGTCTTGACAAGATAATGATGACTAGTAGTATATCTAAATGGTTTCCGTCTGTCACCTATGTAGTGATAACTGGAACGATAGAGAATATCTTACAGAAAATAGAATGGTTTTCTCAAGCATGGTTACTTGTGATAGAGCCATTCTGATCAGCATGAAAGACTAAGCAGTCTCAAATTAATACTGCAAATAATGTTGGGAATGCAATGCAAATTTGATTGAACGAACACAACATTTAAACAAAGTTTTGTCATCAGAAACATGCGAATTTGATTGAACGGAGCCACTTAACGAAAGTTTCTCGAATGCACATCATTACAATTGTGAGAATGCACGAGGTGAACATTTTCCAAATTGAATTAGCTAATACCATTTCAAATGATAAACGTGCCTACTTCGAACTCATTTTCAAGATATACAAAAATATCATGTTTGATGATCGGGTAAGTCAGATGACGACAAATAATTTGAATTTTGATATCGGTAATTCCTTCACACTACCTACACGTAACGATAACAATTCTCATGATCGTTAGATAACTTTCTTCAATGCTCTTATCATGCTTGCAACTTCAAATAATTTTGCATTCAGATTACTATTCCCACATTTTTTATCTCTGTAATTTGTGTACAAGACCAATACTGTATACAGATGTTAATGTTATTTTCAATCTGCATTTTTATTGTGCTTTATGTGTTAATTTGATTTGTTTCTTTTATTCGTGTTTCAGAATAAGTGGTAAGTGGTCGTAATTTAATGTTGTCCATTTGTAATCTTGATGCATTCTGGTTTGTTCAGAGTGTCGATACAAACGTTCTGTTATTAGAGCTGTTATCAACTTGTACAACGTAAAAATAAGCGGGCATATTGTCACAATGTACATAAACCGTTCAGTTTCATTGTTTCCAATTTCTAAAGAAAATGACAGGCTCATAAATATGCTATTCAATAAAATCGAAACAGATACTCCAATATCAGAGGTCGCTAGAGCAAGAAATGAAATATTGACAAAATCCTTGAATCCTTGTTTGAAAAACACGATGATGTTGATGAGGTTGAAGAATAATACCAAGTAAACCAAGTAATCCTGAAAATGAAACATTTTGTACTGCATTGATAATCACCATCTGGTCATTTTTATGAACCTTTGTTGTGAATCTCCGAAGAGTTCTGTTGACTGAAGACGTAATCCATGGATGAAGATATTCGTTGTAACACCAGCTGTAATATATTTATTAATCGATGTCAAAATATATTCTCTTTACAATACTTATATTTGTTTGGTTGTTGTAAATAAATAATACAGAATAAAGATGATGAAAAATGAAACGAAAAAAAATTTATTACAAATTATATTGACTAATTCGTTTAGCGCATTATCTACATTGTCATTTGTTATGAAATCAGTGTTAGGGTTCTCCAGTGTTAGTAATACCACCAAGAACATTTCACAATATCACGACGGTCATCTTTATCTCCCTTTTCAGAGTGATCCACATTTGATCTTAGTTTATCTTTCAAACATCATATTGAACAAATGATACAACGTTGCAAACGTGGCTGTGCATCTCTCAAGGTTATAGTAGTCGCACACAAGGAGCAGAGACTACTTGACCTTCTGTTTCATCAACTGGTTATGTCCGTGGTGGTGGCGTCTGTGGCTTAGGGGATAGTGACTCGGTCTATTAACCCCGACGTTCTGAGTTTGAATCATGCTACGGACAGTTTGGTTGCAAATTGTTCCGCGTGGATTTTTACAAAAGGACGATGGTACCACCTGTTCAGAAAGCAATGACTAACTATTGAACGTAAAAATGCCTAGAAAAATCACAAACAGCGTTAACAAGCTGGGGTGGATTCGCAAAGTCCTGTAAAGGATATGCAATTAACTTTTATGTCCGTGGTAGACTGTTGACCTGGTTTTTTCCGATCCAGAAGCACTTGAGCTTTCAGCTCTTCGGCTCGGTGCCATGGACATCGTAACTTCGGTTGGCCACGAACACCGTAAATCTGGAGAACTCGTCTTTTCTGCCAGCCCGCGGAATTGAACCAGCAATCACAGAGGGCTTGTCACCCTTAGTGCAACGCGCTACGAACATGCTGGGCAGACGGGCATTGGCCTGGTTTAAATCACGATATCAGAATGACAATATGAACCACTCAAATGTATTCAGAATGAAGACATGAGTATAGATCTTGGGTGCACTAGAGACACTTCTATTGTGAAGATGAGATATATGCTTTGATTCTGTCACTACGCTTCCATCATACAGTCGCCCATACCAAGGATATATGAGGGTACTGTGGATAAGAAGCGTCCACAGCACACGAATATTAATGACGTTAACGGAAGGATACTCAAGCTTGGCTTGTCATGGATGGCCCAGGCTGGGACAACAAGTAGATAGGGGATCACAGTTGCGACCATACCAAAAAGGGAAAGAATGAATCCCAATAAATGCTAGCATTGTCAACTACCGAATCGTTACCATTACTCTTGGAAGAAAGTGTAAAGATTGGAACTACACGAAAACTGAACTAGAAGTTGAGCAGCTGATAAAAGGTAATACATGTGGTGATGATGTTGTTGTTTATACAGATGAGTCTATGCATAGTGTTGAAAAGTCGGGATGGGGAGTCTTGGCATGGTAAGATCGTTGCAGAGCAAAGTAGAAAACACAGGACAACTACCTCCAGTATAAGAATGGAGATTGATGCTGTTACTGCTACCCTCCATAGTCTATCTGAGACTCAGTTTACTTGAACCATTGTTGCTCTGACTTTCAATCTATGCTTAGGAAGATCTAGAATGGCAAGTTGTGTATGAGTGGATATCGTCTATAGAGGTTCCAATCTTCAGAAGATGACTTTGATGGATTATCATGGGCATGCTGGTGTTCTCAAGCAACAAGATATCGGACATGCTTTAATGGAAAGCATCGATTATTGGGGAGTTTAGGATGTATTATAAGGATGTATTTTGCTCTCTTGGCGATCTACTTTTGAATGAGGAAACTAAAATTGAAGATGAATCGATCTAGGGATTGAATGAGTTACACGGTCTACACCTAGAGCTGGATGTTTGAGGGGCAGAGAGACAAGTGTGTGTAACCAGCGAGTCACATGACCAAATAGTGTGCATTGACTTCGATATCTGTTACAGGACACTGAGCACATATGGGTCTGCCCTGATTGTTGTAACATCAGTTCAATAACCAATAACGAATAACATGCTGAGTGCTATCTATTCATGTAGTCTAGAAATTGAACTTCTGTAAACATATGTTTTTGACGTGGATATATAGAAGAATAGGCTTAGTTTCATGGAAAGAAAAACAGACAAATAAACAAGTTTTAGGAAAACTAGGCATGAATAAACAATTATTAAGAGAAATAAAATTCAGACAAGTAAAGTATTTTGGGCACATAAAAAGACATGTCACCATGATAACATTTTTACTAGAGGAAAGCTGAGGGAAGGCAAGAGGAAGACCGAGAGATAAGTGGGAGGAGGGAAACTTTAAGAAATGGACAGGTTACAGTCTGGCAGCGTGCAACACCAAGGCGAAAGACAGATGATGCTGGAGATTCATTGCAGCCAACCTTCGATGTGGAGACGGCACCTGATGATGATGAAACAAGAAGCTGTTTGGTTGCGTTATTTATTACCAAGATCTTCTATTGTATCCTGCTTCTTTTATAGTGTTGCTCCAGAAAATGTGCGTTTGCATCATTGAAGAGAAGAACAGTAAGACAGCTTTATTGCCAGTCATGGGACACTAAACATTTCATCATACTGACCTGGTACAGTTAAGAAACATAATCCAACGTGTTACCTTATTAAGTCAGATAGTTTAATGATGTTAAACTATGACAAAAGGTGGACAACAGAAATAACAGAGGATGTAAGGAGAGCGTTGTGGACAACATCATACCGGCTACCTCTACTTCCTAGTGCTTTTGCTGGTACCCATTTGAGGCTGGGTGGACCTGTAAGCCGTTACGGTATGAAAAATATTCCACGTCACTGTGGAACTGACCACTTCTTTTTATAAGTTATCTATGTTATTATGGATTCTTTTATGCCATATATAATCTATAATTGCATAGTCGAAGGGATGACTTGACTTATTACACCTGCCCTCGTGGAGACATACGACCTCACCAGTTGTTTCCCACTTTCCGAGTCTCTGTTTTCGAACAATTTGTTTCTGATTTATGTAACCATGTTCTTTTTAAATGGATGTTTAGTCATCCATCGACACAATCATCTTTGTGGACCAGGAGGTCACAATTAGTCTGATCTCTCTTCTTTGACTTGTCCGGCTTGGGTTGTCCTGCTGGCATATATCTTCGTTATTACGTTACTCAAACGGCCCCACAACTATAAGGTAATGATCTGATGTGAGGGAGGAGGGTGTGGGGTCGAAGGCATATACTAATACAGATTTATGCTGACAAACTCACATCGCTCGACATCGCTCCAACATATCTATTAAACAAGAAAGCAAGTTAGAAACTATATATTTGAAGAAACTAACACTATAAATTAATACAAAATAAAATATATTTATTATTTACAAACTCACCCTTCAATAAATGTTAACTGTATGCAGAGATTATAAATGTTAACTGTATGCAGAGATTATAAATGTTAACTATATGCAGAGATTATAAATGTTAACTGTATGTAAAGATTATAAAAGTTAACTTTGTAAAAAGATTATAAATGTTAAAATTTCTCATTGATTGTGATAGATTAGTTACAAATACATCTGTCTGTTTTATTTTTTCATTGCTCTATATGGTCTCAAGACGATGGATTGATTTATTATACCGGTTTCTCAATGTGCACATTCCCTATTGGCAGAAATGGCACGCCATCCAAGTAACGTTGCAAAAGCACGAACTTTGTAGCTTTAGCAACAATTATAGGGATCTCGTTAACAGTTGAACATGTGACTAGGTCCAGATTCAAGTCTACAACCTTAAGATAGATAGACAAACGTTTTAAAAGCTTCGCCATAGAGTTGTTAAGACGTTACATTGTTCTAAATCATAAGTTCCCAAACTTGTTTGACCCAGCCCACTTTACTCGATATAACCTTTGTAACGCCCTTCCCCATTATAACAGTTTGCCAACGCCCCCATCTCCACTCACATCAATATATATATGTTATTTTCTCTTTGACATAGAAACTGATATATATATATTTATATCTACATGGTCAATTATCAAATGATTATATGCATGAATAGAAAATGATTTTAAAAAATGGTTTGTGTAAGAATGGCATAAGATTAATTAAAATGCAGAATTCAAATTTGAAATGATTATTCAATCGTAAATCACGCAACAATTTCTTAAAAGAAATATATTATTAATTTCTTCTTTAAATAACCACAGACCGTAATCCATGAACGCCCCCAAATGCTTCTGAACCAACTGCCGCCCACCCTCCCTAGAAGGTTTCCAGCGCTCACTGGGAACCTATGTTCTAAATGATAAGAACTCTTTGACAGCAACGGCAAACTGTCTCAACTGTTCTACTGTTTAACAAATTCTAATACAGTCAGTTATGTTCCCACTCTCATGAGCAATACACTTCACATTTATTGTACTTACTTCCCAAAATATGTATTCCACAATATAAATTTTATTGAAACTCTACCTCAATAATAAATAAAAAAAAAATTACATATCCTTTAAAGGACTTTGTGAATCAACCCCAGCTTTTTAACGCTGTTTGTGATTTTCTAGAGCATTATTACGTTCAGTAGTTTGCCATTGCTTTCTGAACGGTGGTGCCATCGTCCTTTGTTAAAATCCACGAAATAATTTGCAACCAAATTGTCCGCAGCGTGATTCAAACTCAGAACGACGGGTTAATAGACCGAGTCACCAACACCTAGGCCACAGACGCCACCTCAATAATAGAAATAGAAAATATATTAGATTTTTACATCAAATCAAGGAAGTTCTAAAAGCTGGTGAAGTCAACTACAAAATTTATAATCCAGGGTAAAAGAAAACTAACGATATAATGATATTGATAGTCAAACTTATTACACGTTTTTACAACCTTCATAAAACAATGTTTATAATTTTCTATGACCGTATATGATATCTTATATTTAACATATCTTTCAGACTAATATACAAATATCTGGAGAAATTTTCTATTTGAAACATTATTAGAGGAAGTAATTTAGCGACATCTATCTCAGATGTTCTTTACAAATCTGGCGAGAAATATTATTGACACAGGTACGTCGTATTTGAAGAAAAATTTAAGTAGTTCATTACATACAAATTATCATATTTCCGACCAATGAAACGGCAGAAAAATCACCTAATGATCTGAGATAACAGATTATTCCGCTGTAAGACAGTCGCATTGTAAATGAAAAATGCTGTCACCAAAGTAAACTAGATCCAACAAAAGCCGTGTTGAAATAAGTAATAATTGTAAATATTGAATTTTAACCTTTATCTTAAGATACTATTATGTAACGTAGTTTCGAGTTTTATCTATACACATAGTTTCTATAAAATGCCTGTTCGTAACAGCAAATATATTTACTTATCTGAGAAGCGCTCTTGCACGAGATGGCGGTGAAGGAGAGTCAAATGCATCTATAACTGATTTGATAAATCTTAACAATGTTCAGAGGACGACAGAAAAATCTAATCAAGGGTATATGAGAGAAGCGTATTTGATATGAGAGAAGCGTATTTGATATGAGAGAAGCGTATTTGATATGAGAGAAGCGTATTTGATATGAGAGAAGCGTATTTGATATGAGAGAAGCGTATTTGATATGAGAGAAGCGTATTTGATATGAGAGAAGCGTATTTGATATGAGAGAAGCGTATTTGATATGAGAGAAGCGTATTTTATATGAGAGAAGCGTATTTGATATGAGAGATGCGTATTTGATATGAGAGAAGCGTATTTGATATGAAAGAAGCGTATTTGATATAAGAGAAGCGTATTTGATATGAGAGAAGCGTATTTGATATAAGAGAAGTGCATTTGATATGAAAGAAGCGTATTTGATATGAGAGAAGCGTATTTGATATGAGAGAAGTGTATTTGATATGAAAGAAGCGTATTTGATATGAGAGAAGCGTATTTGATATGAGAGAAGCGTATTTTATATGAGAGAAGCTTATTTGATATGAGAGATGCGTATTTGATATGAGAGAAGCGTATTTGATATGAGAGATGCGTATTTGATATGAGAGAAGCGTATTTTGATATGAGAGAAGCGTATTTTATATGAAAGAAGCGTATTTGTTATGAGAGAAGCGTATTTTATATGATAGAAGTGTATTTGATATGAGAGATGCGTATTTGATATGAGAGAAGCGTATTTGATATGAGAGATGCGTATTTGATATGAGAGAAGCGTATTTGATATGAGAGAAGCGTATTTGATATGAGAGAAGCGTATTTGATATGAGAGAAGCCTATTTGATATGAGAGAAGCGTATTTGATATGAGAGATGCGTATTTGATATGAGAGAAGCGTATTTGATATTAGAGAAGCGTATTTGATATGAGAGAAGCGTATTTGATATGAGAGAAGCGTATTTGATATGAGAGAAGCGTATTTGATATGAGAGAAGCGTATTTGATATGAGAGAAGCGTATTTTATATGAGAGAAGCGTATTTGATATGAGAGATGCGTATTTGATATGAGAGAAGCGTATTTGATATGAAAGAAGCGTATTTGATATAAGAGAAGCGTATTTGATATAAGAGAAACGTATTTGATATAAGAAAAGCGTATTTGATATGAAGAAGCGTATTTGATATGAGAGAAGCGTATTTGATATGAGAGAAGCGTATTTGATATTAGAGAAGCGTATTTGATATGAGAGAAGCGTATTTGATATGAGAGATGCGTATTTGATATGAGAGATGCGTATTTGATATGAGAGAAGCGTATTTGATATGAGAGATGCGTATTTGTTATGAGAGAAGCGTATTTGATATGAGAGAAGAGTATTTTATATGAGAGAAGTGTATTTGATATGAGAGAAGCATATTTGATATGAGAGAAGCGTATTTGATATGAGAGAAGCGTATTTTATATGATAGAAGCGTATTTGATATGAGAGATGCGTATTTGATATGAGAAGGCTATTTGATATAAGAGAAGCGTATTTCATATGAGAGAAGCGTATTTGATATGAGAGAAGCGTATTTGATATGAGAGAAGCGTATTTGATATAAGAGAAGTGTATTTGATATGAAAGAAGCGTATTTGATATGAGAGAAGCGTATTTGATATGAGAGAAGCATATTTGATATGAGAGAAGCGTATTTGATATGAGACAAGCGTATTTGATATGAGAGAAGCGTATTTTATATGAGAAAAGCTTATTTGATATGAGAGATGCGTATTTGATATGAGAGAAGCGTATTTGATATGAGAGATGCGTATTTGATATGAGAGAAGCGTATTTTGATATGAGAGAAGCGTATTTTATATGAAAGAAGCGTATTTGTTATGAGAGAAGCGTATTTTATATGATAGAAGCGTATTTTGATATGAAAGAAGCGTATTTTATATGAAGGAAGCGTATTTGTTATGAGAGAAGCGTATTTTATATGATAGAAGTGTATTTGATATGAGAGATGCGTATTTGATATGAGAGAAGCGTATTTGATATGAGAGAAGCGTATTTGATATGAGAGAAGCGTATTTGATATGAGAGAAGCGTATTTGATATGAGAGAAGCGTATTTGATATGAGAGAAGCGTATTTGATATGAGAGAAGCGTATTTGATAGGAGAGAAGCGTATTTGGTATGAGAGATGCGTATTTGATATGAGAGAAGCGTATTTGATATGAAAAAAGCGTATTTGATATAAGAGAAGCGTATTTGATATAAGAGAAACGTATTTGATATAAGAGAAGCGTATTTGATATGAGAGAAGCGTATTTGATATGAGAGAAGCGTATTTGATATGAGAGAAGCGTATTTGATATAAGAGAAGCGTATTTGATATGAGAGAAGCGTATTTGATATTAGAGATGCGTATTTGATATGAGAGATGCGTATTTGATATGAGATGCGTATTTTTATGAAGAAGCGTATTTGATATGAGAGAAGAGTATTTTATATGAGAGAAGTGTATTTGATATGAGAGAAGCGTATTTGATATGAGAGAAGCGTATTTGATATGAGAGAAGCGTATTTTATATGATAGAAGCGTATTTGATATGAGAGATGCGTATTTGATATGAAGAGCGTATTTGATATGAGAGAAGCGTATTTGATATGAAAGAAGCGTATTTGATATAAGAGAAGCGTATTTGATATGAAGAAGCGTATTTGATATGAGAGAAGCGTATTTGATATGAGAGAAGCGTATTTGATATAAGAGAAGTGTATTTGATATGAAAGAAGCGTATTTGATATGAGAGAAGCGTATTTGATATGAGAAAGCGTATTTGATATGAGAGAAGCGTATTTGATATGAGACAAGCGTATTTGATATGAGAGAAGCGTATTTTATATGAGAAAAGCTTATTTGATATGAGAGATGCGTATTTGATATGAGAGAAGCGTATTTTGATATGAGAGAAGCGTATTTTATATGAAAGAAGCGTATTTGTTATGAGAGAAGCGTATTTTATATGATAGAAGCGTATTTTGATATGAAAGAAGCGTATTTTATATGAAGGAAGCGTATTTGTTATGAGAGAAGCGTATTTTATATGATAGAAGTGTATTTGATATGAGAGATGCGTATTTGATAGAGAAAGCGTATTTGATATGAGAGAAGCGTATTTGATATGAGAGAAGCGTATTTGATATGAGAGAAGCGTATTTGATATGAGAGAAGCGTATTTTATATGAGAGAAGCGTATTTGATATGAGAGATGCGTATTTGATATGAGAGAAGCGTATTTGATATGAGAGAAGCGTATTTGATATGAGAGAAGCGTATTTTATATGAGAGATGCGTATTTGATATGAGAGAAGCGTATTTGATATGAGAGAAGCGTATTTGATATACGAATAGCGTATTTTGTATAAGAGAAGTGTATTTTCAATTCTTCAGTATTGATGTCTCGAAACGTCTGTGTATTGTCGGGACTCGCAAGGGGAGCAACTATTAGTAACACTGCGACCTGTAAGACATGTCGTTAGAGGCGAACGAGGTAATAGTCTAGGGAAGCTACTCTAGCAAATAAAAAGCGTTGCATAAATTGGATGTGCTAACCTAGCTACCTTTAGACGCATAACTGGCGCACCGTACAACAAATTTTAGGCTCAGATCATATACAGATCACAAAGAGTGGTCGATATGAACGTTCAAAGAAGAATATGCCTTGATATAGACATCACATTGTTTGGAAGCCCTTGATCACATTGTTAGGAAGCCCTTGATCACATTGTTAGAAGCCCTTGATCACATTGTTTGGAAGCCCTTGATCACATTGTTTGGAAGCCCTTGATCACATTGTTTGGAAGCCCTTGATCACATTGTTAGGAGCCCTTGATCACATTGTTAGAGAGCCCTTGATCACATTGTTAGGAGCCCTTGATCACATTGTTAGGAGCCCTTGATCACATTGTTTGGAAGCCCTTGATCACATTGTTAGGAGCCCTTGATCACATTGTTAGGAGCCCTTGATCACATTGTTTGGAGCCCTTGATCACATTGTTTGGAAGCCCTTGATCACATTGTTAGGAGCCCTTGATCACATTGTTTGGAGCCCTTGATCACATTGTTATGAGCCCTTGATCACATTGTTAGGAGCCCTTGATCACATTGTTTGAAGCCCTTGATCACATTGTTAGAAGCCCTTGATCACATTGTTTGGAAGCCCTTGATCACATTGTTAGGAAGCCCTTGATCACATTGTTAGGAGCCCTTGATCACATTGTTAGAAGCCCTTGATCACATTGTTTGGAAGCCCTTGATCACATTGTTAGAAGCCCTTGATCACATTGTTAGGAAGCCCTTGATCACATTATTAGGAAGCCCTTGATCACATTGTTAGGAAGCATTGATCACATTGTTAGGAGCCCTTGATCACATTGTTAGGAAGCCCTTGATCACATTGTTAGGAAGCCCTTGATCACATTGTTAGGGAGCCCTTGATCACATTGTTAGGAAGCCCTTGATCACATTGTTAGGAGCCCTTGATCACATTGTTAGGAAGCCCTTGATCACCTTGTTAGGAAGCCCTTGATCACATTGTTAGGAAGCCCTTGATCACATTGTTCGGAAGCCCTTGATCACATTGTTAGGAAGCCCTTGATCACATTGTTAGGAAGCCCTTGATCACATTGCTAGGAAGCCCTTGTTCACATTGTTAGGAAGCCCTTGATCACATTGTTAGAAGCCCTTGATCACATTGTTAGGAAGCCCTTGATCACATTGTTAGGAAGCCCTTGATCACATTGTTAGGAAGCCATTGATCACATTGTTTGGAAGCCCTTGATCACATTGTTAGGAAGCCCTTGATCACATTGTTAGGAAGCCCTTGATCACATTGTTAGGAAGCCCTTGATCACATTGTTAGGAATCCCTTGATCACATTGTTAGGAAGCCCTTGATCACATTGTTAGGAAGCCCTTGATCACATTGTTAGGAAGCCCTTGATCACATTGTTAGGAAGCCCTTGATCACATTGTTTGGAAGCCCTTGATCACATTGTTAGGAAGCCCTTGATCACATTGTTTGGAAGCCCTTGATCACATTGTTAGAAGCTCTTGATCACATTGTTAGGAAGCCCTTGATCACATTGTTAGAGAGCCCTTGATCACATTGTTAGGAGCCCTTGATCACATTGTTAGAAGCCCTTGATCACATTGTTAGGAAGCCCTTGATCACATTGTGAGGAAGCCCTTGATCACATTGTTAGGAAGCCCTTGATCACATTGTTAGGAGCCCTTGATCACATTGTTAGGAAGCCCTTGATCACATTGTTGAAGCCCTTGATCACATGTTAGGAAGCCCTTGATCACATTGTTAGGAAGCCCTTGATCACATTGTTAGGAAGCCCTTGATCACATTGTTAGAAGCCCTTGATCACATTGTTAGGAAGCCCTTGATCACATTGTTAGGAAGCTCTTGATCACATTGTTAGGAAGCCCTTGATCACATTGTTAGAGAGCCCTTGATCACATTGTTAGGAGCCCTTGATCACATTGTTAGAAAGCCCTTGATCACGTTGTTAGGAAGCCCTTGATCACATTGTTAGGAGCCCTTGATCACATTGTTAGGAAGCCCTTGATCACATTGTTAGGTAGCCCTTGATCACATTGTTTTGAAGCCCTTGATCACATTGTTAGGAAGCCCTTGATCACATTGTTAGGAAGCCCTTGATCACATTGTTAGAAGCCCTTGATCACATTGTTAGAAGCCCTTGATCACATTGTTAGAAGCTCTTGATCACATTGTTAGGAGCCCTTGATCACATTGTTAGAAGCCCTTGATCACATTGTTAGGAAGCCCTTGATCACATTGTTAGGAAGCCCTTGATCACATTGTTAGAAGCCCTTGATCACATTGTTAGGAAGCCATTGATCACATTGTTTGGAAGCCCTTGATCACATTGTTAGGAAGCCCTTGATCCATTGTTAGGAAGCCCTTGATCACATTGTTAGGAAGCCCTTGATCACATTGTTAGGAATCCCTTGATCACATTGTTAGGAAGCCCTTGATCACATTGTTAGAAGCCCTTGATCACATTGTTTGGAAGCCCTTGATCACATTGTTAGGAAGCCCTTGATCACATTGTTTGGAAGCCCTTGATCACATTGTTAGAAGCCCTTGATCACATTGTTAGAAGCCCTTGATCACATTGTTAGGAAGCTCTTGATCACATTGTTAGGAAGCCCTTGATCACATTGTTAGAAGCCCTTGATCACATTGTTAGGGAGCCCTTGATCACATTGTTAGGAAGCCCTTGATCACATTGTTAGGAAGCCTTGATCACATTGTTAGGAAGCCCTTGATCACATTGTTAGGAAGCCCTTGATCACATTGTTAGGAGCCCTTGATCACATTGTTAGGAAGCCCTTGATCACATTGTTAGGAAGCCCTTGATCACATTGTTAGGAAGCCCTTGATCACATTGTTAGAAGCCCTTGATCACATTGTTAGAAGCCCTTGATCACTTGTTGAAGCCCTTGATCACATTGTTAGGAAGCCCTTGATCACATTGTTAGAAGCTCTTGATCACATTGTTAGGAAGCCCTTGATCACATTGTTAGAGAGCCCTTGATCACATTGTTAGAGAGCCCTTGATCACATTGTTAGGAAGCCCTTGATCACATTGTTAGGAAGCCCTTGATCACATTGTTAGGAAGCCCTTGATCACATTGTTAGGAAGCCCTTGATCACATTGTTAGGAGCCCTTGATCACATTGTTAGGAAGCCCTTGATCACATTGTTAGGAAGCCCTTGATCACATTGTTAGGAAGCCCTTGATCACATTGTTAGAAGCCCTTGATCACATTGTTAGAAGCCCTTGATCACATTGTTAGAAGCTCTTGATCACATTGTTAGAAGCCCTTGATCACATTGTTAGAAGCTCTTGATCACATTGTTAGAAGCCCTTGATCACATTGTTAGGAGCCCTTGATCACATTGTTAGAAGCCCTTGATCACATTGTTAGGAAGCCCTTGATCACATTGTTAGAAGCCCTTGATCACATTGTTAGAAGCCCTTGATCACATTGTTAGGAAGCCCTTGATCACATTGTTAGAAGCCCTTGATCACATTATTAGGAGGCCCTTGAGTAAGATTGCCAACTGTGGCGCTGAAACAACACAAAGGGAATTCGCATAGTGGAGAATCATCGTACTGCTGAGATGCAAAGAAAACGATCTTGGCGAAATGACTAAACACTCAACACCTACATGTCAAACCCTGCTCATGTATGTCATACATGTGGTAGTTACTTGTGATCCAATATTGTATTATACTGTCATCTACTGACACACAAGAGATATGTAACACGTCCACGACGTACCTGCAGCAGCGCTATGTAACACATCCACGGCGTACCTGCAGCAGCGCTATGTAACACATCCACGACATACCTGCAGCAGCGCTATGTAACACATCCACGGCGTACCTGCAGCAGCGCTATGTAACACATCCACGGCGTACCTGCAGCAGCGCTATGTAACACATCCACGGCGTACCTGCAGCGCGCTTTAAGTCGTATTTGCACAATTATTTTTCAGCGTGGTGCATGCCGGTAAAAAATCTCACAAGTTAGCCATTGATTTTTTTAAAAGATGGAGTCGATGAAAAGCGTAAATGTACAATTTAAAGTAATGTTATTGTGCGGGTTGACGCAAATATGCTGTTTATGTTACCAGTGCCAAACCTGGACACTGACATTAAATAACAGAAGAAAACTGGTAACAACAGAGATGAAGTGTCTACGCAGAATGCTGGAGTAACAAAAAGAGACCCGTTTAGAAATGAAGACAGGAAAACAGTGCATACAACATCAGTGCTGAACTTCATCAAGAAACAACACATTAAATGGTTCGGCCACATAAGCAAATTACCAACAGGCCGTCCGCCACAGAGAGCAATGTTGCTTTGAAACAGTGGATACATCAAAAGGCCGGCAACACAAAATGTGTATTTAAGAGATAACAGAGGCGACGAAAGACACTATTTATGAAGCACACACGAAGCTCGTGCTAGACATCTCTTCTTACACTGAAACTGTGAGGTAGATCAGTACTGGAGAAGAGAAAGACAGACAAAGTGCATAGAGAGGCTTGCTTCAGGTGTCTCCTTTATCTCCGCTGTTGGTATCACATCTTGTAAATGTAAGGCCGTGCTTTGGATACTGTTGTTTTCATATCTTGAAGTTGAGTGCAATCGCCCAAACCAAGGCATATATACAGGTTACTGCTGATAAGAGACATCCACTGCACAAAAACATGAATGATGTTAAGGGCACGAGAATCAAGCGTGGCATGTCGTGGATGGTCCAGGCTGAAAGAACAATTGGCCAGGTGACACGGTTGCGACCCTACCAAAAGGGGAAGGGAAGAATGGATCCCAACAGATGGTAGCATGACCAACTTTATCATTACTCTTGGAAGAGAATGTAGAAATTGAGGCAACATAAAGGCTGATCTCGTAGTTAAGCAGATGATAGAAGATAATGCAAGGGATGAAGATGTTGTTGTATATACTGATGGGTCGGTTCATCGTGGTGAGAAATCAGGCTGGGGTTTCTTGGCTATTACGCATGGCAGGATTGTTGCAGAGCGAAGTGGAGCGTACAGGACTACTACTTCTATTATGAGGATGGAGGTTGAGGCCGTTACTGCTGCCATTCCATTAGCTCTCTGGGACTTTATTTATTGGGGCCGTTGTTGTATCTGACTCTCAGTCGATGCTTCCCAAGATACAGAAGGCAGGTTTCGGTATGAGTGGATGTCGTCTATAGAAGTTTCTAATCACCAGAGGCTTACGTATACTGTCCTGGGCATGCGGGTGTTTACGGTAATGAGAGAGCGGACAGGCTTGCATCAACAGCATCGATTGTTGTGGAGTTGAAGATGGATAAGGGGGATATTCTTCGGTCTCGTCGCGACTGTCTGTTGAATGAGGACACTAAAATAGATGTTGAATCGATCAAGCGGTTTAAGCAGTTTGGAGTTACTCGTTGTACAAGTAGAACTGGATGCCTGAGAGGCAGAGTGAGAGGTGTGTTTAATCAGCGAGCCACAGGAACCATCAGTATGCATACTCTTAGATATTTGTTGGGAGAGACTGAGCACCTATCGGTCTGCCCGGAGTGCAATTACGTCAGTTTAATAATAACTAACCAATAATGAAGTTGGGTGGCTGTCTACTATACATTTGTATTCTGGAGAGACAATCATTTCATAAAATCAGTAGGCATATCTCTAAAAGTAACAGAATATTTTGACCAAAGTAGATTAAGTGTTTTAAGAGCCAACGCTAAATTCTTGGCAACATATGTTTGTGAGACATGGACCATTGACAAAGCGGCGGAGAAAATCATTAATACCTTTGAATGCAAATGCTACAGAATAGTACTTAGAATATCATGGACAGAGAAAAGAACAAATGCTTTATCTGCAGCAGCTTGGTAATAGATAGATAGAGAGAGAGAGAGAGATAGCTATTCAAGAGCATAAAATCAAGGAAAATTAAATATTTCGCACACATCACACGACATGAGTGGAGTGCCTAGAGATGATAATTTTGGAAGGAATGGTGCCTATAAGAAGAATGAGAGGAAGACCTAGAAGACGATGGGTGCAAGATGTCATTTACGATTTGAGACTGACTGCTGCTGACTGCGGCCAACTTGCACAGAATATAGAGTTTTTCAGAACTGCTGTCATGGGAGTCAAGTTCCGAAAGGGACAGGCTTCATGATGATGATGATGGAGCACCCTGGCAGTTACAATCAGAAAGAAATGCCCACAGAAGTAAAATGCACTGGTAAAATATATCCAGAAAGAACTCAAAATCCAGAAAACTGGCTAATGCTACAAATAGGAATAAGAAAATTGAACAAATTTGGACATATAAGGAAATACGAAATTTTGGAGAAGACAAATATGGATGGAAGGAGGCATGCTGACAAAGAGGAGAAGACAAATATGGATGGAAGGAGGCATGCTGACAAAGAGGAGAAGACAAATATGGATGGAAGGAGGCATGCTGACAAAAAGGAGAAGACAAATATGGATGGAAGGAGGCATGCTGACAAAGAGGAGAAGACAAATATGGATGGAAGGAGGCATACTGACAAAGAGGAGAAGACAAATATGGATGGAAGGAGGCATGCTGACAAAGAGGAGAAGACAAATATGGATGGAAGGAGGCATGCTGACAAAGAGGAGAAGACAAATATGGATGGAAGGAGGCATGCTGACAAAGAGGAGAAGACAAATATGGAGGGAAAGGGAGGCATGCTGACAAAGAGGAGAAGACAAATATGGATGGAAGGAGGCATGCTGACAAAGAGGAGAAGACAAATATGGATGGAAGGAGGCATACTGACAAAGAGGAGAAGAGGACGACCACGAAGACAATGGATTCAGGAAGTAACTGATGATTTGAACATGACGGCTGCAAAAACGGGGCATCTGACCTATTAGGGAGAAAGAAATTTCCAAGGACTGTTATTGTGACAAAGTTCTGCACAGGACAAACAATCGAACGTGATCAAAGTAAGAATCTTATACTTATAGACCAAGCGAACGCATTGGATTGAGTAAAAATTAGCAAATTATTGAAGAACATTAAGAATATGTCCTCCAGGAACTACTATTAGGTAACATCATATCCTTATATCAAGATAACCAGAGTACAGTAAGAACAACAGAAGGAATGACCGACTGGTTCTCTATTACAACAGATGTCAGACAAGGATGTGTCCTCTCACCACTACTCTTTATCACATAAATGGATAAAATAACTCAAAAGTCAAATTCAGATAATGATGAAATAAATGAACTGCTTTTTTCGCCGATGATCAGTGCCTGATACACTTAAAAGAAACAAGACATACAACAACATTTTGATACTTTGAACCAAAATTGTATAAATCATGATACGAAACTCATTATCACTAAAATCGAAATAATGAATATGGGATGAAAACATAATAAACGAAACATTCATGTTAATGGTAATACAATCAACCAAGTACAAACATTCAAATACGTAGAAAGAACAATATTAGAGGGCAGGGTACCAGGACGCAGAGGCAGAGCAAGAAGAAGATGGCTACAAGATATTAAATAAACCATGAATATGACCATGACGAAGTGGGTGAACTGGCTAGAGACAGAGTGAATTTCAGATGTGCTGCAAAGAGAGCAACGTTCTATAAAGGATACACACCTTGATGATGAGAACGCATATTCACAGAAGCTGGAAGACTAGACAGAGCGATAGAGGTTAAAGTTGAAAAGGAAATGATGTAACCTACCAGTTAGCCCCATTGTTAAGGTATCCAAATATCCCACTGACAAATAAACAATATTATCAATATTATAATCAATTTTGTCCCTTGGTCTTCCTCTCGTCTTTTTTCCTGATGTTCTATTGTAATCACCAAGTACTGTAGTTTTACAAGTTACAAAAACAATGACAATATACAACAACGTTTCGACCAACAAGGCCTTTATCAAGCAAACGAACAACAGTCTCCGTATGTGGTCGTCCATATGCAATTATTTTTTTTTAATTCTACACTCCTGTTGTACGTTTGCTTGATAAAGGCCTTGTTGGTCGAAACGTTGCTGTATTTTGTTATTGTTTTTTAATTTGTAAAACTACAGTACTTTGTGATTATGTGTTTCGCCAATCAAATAGTTTTACTGCTGTCTCATATATATTGTTCTATTGTAGAAGAGTGTACACAGTGGAGCTTGATCGCCTCCTAATTAAGTGACCGAACCACACAGTTCATCAAAATGACCCTGGACTTTGTTGTATGGATAGCTAATACAGTATTTCGACAGTCTCTGACGGTTCTAGTCAGAACTGTTAGGAGTCTGTATATGATCTTTAGCATTGTCGTGAGGGAGCCTGTTGCCCTCACCACTTTGCAGCGTGGGTAACGAGTATAGTATTCCGAAGTCTTTGACGACTCTGGTCAGAACTGTTAGAGACTGTACAGTGTAAAGGCATGCAGCCTTTTTCCCTCAGCCGGAATCTTATACGACCGTCATGATCACATATCTACCGTTTCATTTACCGTGCCTCGGGACTACTCCGACACTCATCCCTTTAATTCGGTCATTTACTCCGGGGGAGTTTAGTGTTTGGATCGAGGATGCTCATACGCTTCTGTTACGTACTTTTTTGAATTTGTGCAAATTTTAGCGGACATCGGCAAGGAGATGCTTGCGTTGTTCAGCGATTTTCGGCCCCTGCATTGCTTTTCCGTGCTTGCACTACTACCACTACCTGTAGTTCTACCCGATCCCTGCCCTCCTTAGCCATACCGGAACCAGTCTGTTTCTAGGGTCACCGCTTGGAGGTGGGGAGCAGGGTCTTGATTAGCGCCCCTTCGCTAACCCTGGCACATGTTGTCTCCATGCGCCTTTGACCCGCCGTCATGTATGATAGTTTTCTTTATTGCTCCAAACTTGCTCATCAGCATAACATCGATAAATTACATTGCAATGCTACCACAAAACTTTGCACCCTTGTCAAGGTTTATTAGACACTGCAAAATGTTGATTTTTCTATCATTTAAAAAAATGTTTACACGAAGCTGAAGACAAAAACATTTCTGTTCTTTGTTTTGATTAGTTTTAACAGAAATTTCAGTGTCTCCACAAACATGTCAGTGACATCACAAATATATCAGTTACTCCTCACACTTGTCGTTTATCTCTCTAACAAGTTAATAGCTTTGCCAAACATGTCAGTAACTTGCAAGACATGTCAGTAACTTTCCAAACATGTCAGTAACTTCCCAAACATGTCAGTAACCAAACAAGCATTTCAGTAACTTCTCAAACATGTCAGTAACTTGCCAAACATGTCAGTAACTTGCCAAATATGTCAGTAAATTTCCAAACATGTCAGTAACCAACCAAACATGTCAGTAACTTGCCAAACATGTCAGTAACTTGCCAAACATGTCAGTAACTTGCAAGACATGTCAGTAACTTGCCAAATATGTCAGTAACTTGCCAAACATGTCAATAACTTGCCAAACATGTCAGTACCCTTTAAACTGGTGAATGTTTACTCACTTGTTCTGACCTTCACCAGCAACATGTTCATCATGGTTCCTGACATCTCAGCATTAAGGATTATTAGGACACAAAAACTGTCCATCAATGGCAAGGGCGATAACATGGGTTAACACAACAATACTGTCAGAAGTATTCAAAACAAAACAAATTTGATCGAAAGAGCAGGCGAAACTTTGAACTAATGCGTCCTGGTCATAACTGAAAATGATCGAATGAGCAAATCATAATAAATCGGAACTAGATTACATTAAACATTTACTCACGAACTGAATTATTATCATTAAATACACATTTAAATATATTGATAAAAGTAGCCCTATACTTTGAACTCATTTTCAAATATACAAAAATATTCACTGTAGAATTGATAGACTCTGAATTAAAAGAAAACATCCAGATGACGACAAATAAATTTGAATTTTTATTATCGGTAAATTCCTTCACACTCACCATTACAATCGTAACGATAACAGACGGAAGATAACTGACAATGAAGATAACAGATATGAGGATAACTGTTTTGGCAACCATCTTATCACGCGTTGACAACTTCAAATAATGGCTGGAATTCAGATTATTATTCCGCCATTTTGTTATCTCCTGTAATTTGTGCACAAGACCAAACGTGAAAACACTGGTCAATACAAATGATGTTAAATGGAAAAATATATTTACTCCAACTGCTGCATTTTCTAATTGTCGACTGTTAGCTGTATGAGTTAATCTTGATTTTGTTTCATTGCTTGACGTCTGTGTATATGCGAAATAAAGTGGTGAAAAACTGGCAGTAATTATCAAATAGATTGTCCCAATTATAATATATCTTGAAGATGGCATTATGGTTTTGAACTTCAGAGGTGTCACGATACACAGGTAGCGTTCCAATGTTATTAGAGATGTTATCCAACTTGTGACACGGGTGAAAAAAATAAGCGGCCATATTGTCACAATGTACATAAACCGTTCAGTTTCATTGTTTCCAATTTCTAAAGGAAATGAAGGGCTCATAAATATGCTATTCAATAAAATCGAAACAGATACTCCAATATCAGAGGTCGCTAGAGCAAGAAATGAAATATTGACAGAATCCTTGAATCCTTGTTTGAAAAACACGATGATGTTGATGAGGTTAAAAATAATACCAAATAAACCAAGTAATCCTGAAAATGAAACATTTTGTACTGCATTGATAATCACCATCTGGTCATTTTTTATGAGCCTTTGTTGTGGATCTCCGAAGAGTTCTGTTCGACTGAAGACATAATCCATGGATGGAGATATTCGTTGTAACAGCAGCTGTAATATATTTATTAATCGATGTGAAAATAGATTCTCTTTACAATACTTATATTTGTTTGGTTGTTGTAAATAAATAATACAAAATAAAGATGATGAAAAATGAAACGAAAGAAACAATTTATTACAAATTATATTGACTAATTCGTTTAGAGCATTATCTACATTCTCATTTGTTATGAAATCAGTGTTAGGGTTCTCCAGTGTTAGTAATACCACCAAGAACATTTCACAATATCACGACGGTCATCTTTATCTCCCTTTTCAGAGTGATCCACATTTGATCTTAGTTTATCTTTCAAATATCATATTGAACAAATGATACAACGTTGCAAACGTGGCTGTGCATCTCTCAAGGTTATAGTAGTCGCACACAAGGAGCAGAGACTACTTGACCTTCTGTTTCATCAACTGGTTATGTCCGTGGTGGTGGCGTCTGTGGCTTAGGGATAGTGACTCGGTCTATTAACCCCGACGTTCTGAGTTCGAATCATGCTGCGGACAGTTTGGTTGCAAATTGTTCCGCGTAGATTTTTACAAAAGGACGATGGTACCACCTGTTCAGAAAGCAATGGCAAACTACTGAACGTAATAATGCCTAGAAAAATCACAAACAGCGTTAACAAGCTGGGGTGGATTCGCAAAGTCCTGTAAAGGATATGCAATTAACTTTTATGTCCGTGGTAGACTGTTGACCTGGTTTTTCCGATCCAGAAGCACTTGAGCTTTAGTTCTTCGGCTCGGTGCCATGGACATCGTAACTCTTCGGTTCGGTGCCACGAACACCGTAAATCTGGAGAACCTGTGTCTTTTCTGCCAGCCCGCGGAATTGAACCAGCAATCACAGAGGGCTTGTCACCCTTAGTGCAACGCGCTACGAACATGCTGAGCAGACGGGCATTGGCCTGGTTTAAATCACGATATCAGAATGACAATATGAACCACTCAAATGTATTCAGAATGAAGACATGAGTATAGATTTTGGGTGCACTAGAGACACTTCCATTGTGAAGATGAGATATATGCTTTGATTCTGTCACTACGCTTCCATCATACAGTCGCCCATACCAAGGTATATATGAGGGGTACTGTGGATAAGAAGCTTCCACAGCACACGAATACTAATGACGTTAACGGAAGGATACTCAAGCTTGGCTTGTCATGGATGGCCCAGGCTGGGACAACAAGTAGATAGGGGATCACAGTTGCGACCATACCAAAAAGGGAAAGAATGAATCCCAATAAATGCTAGCATTGTCAACTACCGATTCGTTACCATTACTCGTGGAAGACGGTGTAAAGATTGGAACTACACGAAGGCTGAACTAGAAGTTGAGAAGCTAGCTGATAGAAGGTAATACATGTGGTGATGATGTTGTTGTTTATACAGATGAGTCTATGCATCGTGTTGAAAAGTCGGGCTGGGAGTCTTGGATGGTAAGATCGTTGCAGAGCAAAGTAGAAAACATAGGACAACTACCTCCAGTATAAGAATGGAGATTGAGGCTGTTACTGCTACCCTCCATAGTCTATCTGAGACTCAGTTTACTTGAACCATTGTTGCTCTGACTTTCAATCTATGCTTAGGAAGATCTAGAATGGCAAGTTGTGGTATGGGTGGATGACGTCTATAGAGGTTTCCAATCTCCAGAGAATGACTTTGATGGATTATCATGGGCATGCTGGTGTTCTCAGCAACAATATATCGGACATGCTTTAATGGAAAGCATCGATTATTGGGGAGTTTAGGATGTATTATAAGGTTGTATTTTGGTCTCTTGGCGATCTACTTTTGAATGAGGAAACTAAAATTGAAGATGAATCAATATAGGGATTGAATGAGTTACACGGTCTACACCTAGAGCTGGATGTTTGAGGGGCAGAGAGACAAGTGTGTGTAACCAGCGAGCCACATGACCAAACAGTGTGCATTGACTTCGATATCTGTTACAGGACACTGAGCACATATGGGTCTGCCCTGATTGTTGTAACATCAGTTCAATAACCAATAACGAATAACATGCTGAGTGCTATCTATTCATGTAGTCTAGAAATTATGAGTCTAGTCTGTAAACAGATGTTTTTGATGTGGATATATAGAAGAATAGGCTTAGTTTCATGGAAAGAAAGACAGACAAATAAACAAGTTTTAGGAAAACTAGGCATGAAGAAACAATTATTAAGAGAAATAAAATTCAGACAAGTAAAGTATTTTCGGCACATAAAAAGACATGTCACCATGATAACATTTTTACTAGAGGGGAAAGCTGAGGGGAAGAGCAAGAGGAAGACCGAGAGATAAGTGGGAGGGAAACTTTAAGAAATGGACAGGTTACAGTCTGGCAGCGTTCAACACCACGGCGAAAGACAGATGATGCTGGAGATTCATTGCAGCCAACCTTCAATGTGTAGACGGCTCCTGATGATGATGAAACAAGAAGCTGTTTGGTTGCGTTATTTATTACCAAGATCTTCTATTGTATCCTGCTTCTTTTATAGTGTTGCTCCAGAAAATGTGCGTTTGCATCATTGAAGAGAAGAACAGTAAGACAGCTTTATTGCCAGTCATGGGACACTAAACATTTCATCATACTGACCTGGTACAGTTAAGAAACATAATCCAACGTGTTACCTTATTAAGTCAGATAGTTTAATGATGTTAAACTATGACAAAAGGTGGACAACAGAAATAACAGAGGATGTAAGGAAGAGCGTTGTGGACAACATCATACCGGCTACCTCTACTTCCTAGTGCTTTTGCTGGTACCCATTTGAGGCTGGGTGGACCTGTAAGCCGTTACGGTATGAAAAATATTCCACGTCCACTGTGGAACTGACCACTTCTTTTATAAGTTATCTATGTTATTATGGAGTTACTTTTTTATGCCATATATAATCTATAATTTGCATAGTCGAAGGGGTATGACTTGACTTATTACACCCTGCCCCTCGTGGAGCATACGACCTCACCAGTTGTTTCCCACTTTCCGGGTCTCTGTTTTCGAACAATTTGTTTCTGATTTCTGTAACCATGTTCTTTTTAAATGGATGTTTAGTCATCACATCGCACACAACCCATCTTTGTGGACCAGGAGGTCACAATTAGTCTGATCTCTCTTCTTTGACTTGTCCGGCTTGGGTTGTCCTGCTGGCATATATCTTCGTTATTACGTTACTCAAACTGCCTGGCCCCACAACTATAAGGTAATGATCTGATGTGAGGGGAGGTGTGGGGTCGAAGGCATATACTAATACATATTTATGCTGACAAACTCACATCGCTCCCACACATCGCTCCAACACATCTATTAAACAAGAAAGCAAGTTAGAAACTATATATTTGAAGAAACCTAACACTATAAATTAATACAAAATAGAAATATATTTGTTATTTACAAACTCACCCTTCAATAAATGTTAACTGTATGCAGAGATTATAAATGTTAACTGTATGCAGAGATTATAAATGTTAACTGTATGCAGAGATTATAAATGTTAACTATATGCAGAGATTATAAAAGTTAACTGTATGAAGATTATAAAGTTAACTTTGTAAAAAGATTATAAATGTTAAAATTTCTCATTGATTGTGATAGATTAGTTACAAATACATCTGTCTGTTTTATTTTTTCATTGCTCTATATGGTCTCAAGACGATGGATTGATTTATTACACCGGGTTTCTCAATATTGCACATTCCCTATTGGCAGAAATGGCACACCATCCAACGATAACGTTGCAAAAAGCACGAACTTTGTAGCTTTAGCAACAATTATAGGGATCTCGTTAACAGTTGAACATGTGACTAGGTCCAGATTCAAGTCTACAACCTTAAGATAGATAGACAAACGTTTTAAAAGCTTCGCCATAGAGTTGTTAAGACGTTACATTGTTCTAAATCATAAGTTCCCAAACTTGTTTGACCCACCGCCCACTTTACTCGATATAACCTTTGTAACGCCCCCTTCCCCATTATAACAGTTTGCCAACGCCACCCCCATCTCCACTCACATCAATATATATATATGCTCTATTTTCTCTTTGACATAGAAAACTGATATATATATATATTTATGTCACACATGGTCAATTATCAAATGATTATATGCATGAATAGAAAATGATTTTAAAAAATGGTTTGTGTAAGAATGGCATAAGATTAATTAAAATGCAGAATTCAAATTTGAAATGATTATTCAATCGCCAAATCACGCAACAATTTCTTAAAAGAAATATATTATTAATTTCTTCTTTAAATAACCACAGACCCGTAATCGCATGAACGCCCCAAATGCTTCTGAACCACTACCTCCCACCCTCCCCTAGAAGGTTTCAGCGCCACTGGGAACCTATGTTCTAAATGATAAGAACTCTTTGACAGCAACGGCAAACTGTCTCAACTGTTCTACTGTTTAACAAATTCTAATACAGTCAGTTATGTTCCCACTCTCATGAGCAATAACTTCACATTTATTGTACTTACTTCCAAAAATATGTATTCCACAATGTAAATTTTATTGAAACTCTACCTCAATAATAAAAAAAAAATAATTACATATCCTTTAAAGGACTTTGTGAATCAACCGTAGCTTTTTAATGCTGTTTGTGATTTTTCTAGGCATTTTACGTTCAGTAGTTTGCCATTGCTTTCTGAACGGGTGGTGCCATCGTCCTTTTTAAAATCCACGCAAAATAATTTGCAACCAAATCTGTCCGCAGCGTAAATTCAAACTCAGAACGACGGGTTAATAGACCGAGTCACCAACACCTAGGCCACAGACGCCACCTCAATAATAGAAATAGAAAATATATTAGATTTTTACATCAAATCAAGGAAGTTCTATAAGCTGGTGAAGTCAACTACAAAATCTATAAGCCAGGGTAAAGGAAAACTAACGATATAATGATATTGATAATCAAACTTATTACACGTTTTTACAACCTTCTTAAAACAATGTTTATAATTTTCTATGACCGTATATGATATCTGATATTTAACATATCTTTCAGACTAATATACAAATATCTGGAGAAATTTTCTATTTGAAACATTATTAGAGGAAGTAATTTAGCGACATCTATCTCGAATGTTCTTTACAAATCTGGAGAGAAATATTATTGACACAGGTACGTCGTATTTGAAGAAAATTTAAGTAGTTCATTAATCAAATTATCATATTTCAGACCAATGAAACGGCAGAAAAATCACATATTGATCTGAGATAACAGATTATTCCGTGTAAGACAGTCGCATTGTAAATGAAAATGCTGTCACCAAAGTAAACTAGTTAACAAAAGCGTGTTTAAATAAGAATTAATTGTAAATATTGAATTTTAACCTTATCTTAAGATAATATTATGTAACGTAGTTTCGAGTTTTATCTATACACATAGTTTCTATAAAATGCCTGTTCGTAACAGCAAATATATTTACTTATCTGAGAAGCGCTCTAGCACGAGATGGCGGTGAAGGAGAGTTAAATGCATCTATAACTGATTTGATAAATCTAAACAATGTTCAGAGGACGACAGATAAATCTAATCAAGGGTATATGAGAGAAGCGTATTTGATATGAGAGAAGTATTGTATAAATTAATATAAGAAGGATTAAGAATAAGCGTATTTGATATGATAGAAGCGTATTTAGAAATATTTATTGAGAGAAGCGTATTTTATATGAGAGAAGCGTATTTGATATGAGAAAGTTTTTGTAGAAAGCGTATTTGATATGAGAGAAGCGTATTTTATATGAGAGAAGCGTATATGAGAGAATTATTTATATGAGAGAAGCGTATTTGATATGAGAGAAGCGTATTTTATATGAGAGAAGCGTATTTTATATGAGAGCGTTTTGATATGAGGAACGTATTTGATATGAGAGAAGCGATTTATATGAAGCTTTTATATGAGAGAAGCGTGATATAGAAAGTATATATGAAGAGTGCGTATTTGATATGAAGAAGGTATTTATATGAAGAACGTATTTTATATCAGAGAAGGTATTATAGAAAGGTATTTGTAAAATGCTATTGATATGAGAGAAGCGTGGAAGTGTATTTATATAAGAGAGTTTTTAAAGTGTATTTTATATGAGAGAAGCGTATTTGATATAGAAGCGTATTTATATGAGAAGGTATTTGATAGAGAAGCGTATTTGATATGAGAGAAGCGTATTTGATATGAGAGAAGCGTATTTGATATGAGAGAAGCGTATTTTATATGAGAGAAGCGTATTTTATATGAGAGAAGCGTATTTTATATGAGAGAAGCGTATTTTATATGAGAGAAGCGTATTTGATATGAGAGAAGCGTTTTTTATATGAAGAAGCGTATTTGATATGAGAGAAGTGTATTTGATATGAGAGAAGCGTATTTATTATGAGAAGTATTATATGAAGAAGCGTATTTGATATGAAGAAGCGTATTTTATATGAAGAAGCGTATTTGATATGAAGATGTATTTGATATGAGAAGGTATTTGATATGAAGAGGTATTATATGAAGAAGGTATTTGATATAAGAAGGTATTTGATATGAGAGTGTATTTGATGAGAGGCGTATTATATGAAGGGTATTTGATATAGAAGGTATTATATGAGAAGGTATTTGATAAGAGAAGGATTTGATACAAAGAAGTGTATTTGATATGAGAGAAGTATGATTTGATATAAGAAAAGATTTGATATAAGAGAAGTGATTTGAATGATAGATGTATTTGATATGAGAGAAGGTATTTATATGAGAGAAGTATTTGATATAAGAAGGTATTTGATATAAGAAGATTTTATATAAGAGTGTATTTTATAGAGAGAAGTGTATTTGATATGAGAGAAGGATTTATATGAGAAGTGTATTTGATATGGAGTTTTGATATGAAAGGTATTTGATAAGAGAATGTATTTGATATAAGAAGTGTATTTTATATAAGAGAAGTGTATTTTATATAGGAAGTGTTTTGATATGAGATAAGTTATTTGATATGAGAGAGCATTATATGAGAAAGGATTTGATATGAGAAAGCGTATTTGATATGAGAAGCGTATTTGATATGGAGAAGCGTATTTGATATAAGAAAGGTATTTGATATAAGAGAAGTGTATTTTAAATGAGAAGGTATTGTATATAAGAGAAGTATATTTTCAATTCTTCAGTATTGATGTCTCGAAACGTCTGTGTATTGTCGGGACTCGCAAGGGGAGCAACTATTAGTAACACTGCGACCTACAAGACATGTCGTTAGAGGCGAACGAGGTAATAGTCTAGGAAGCTACTTAGCAAATAAAAGCGTTCATAAATTGGATGTGCTAACCTAGCTACCTTTAGACGCATAACTGGCACACCGTACAACAAATTTTAGGCTCAGATCATATACAGATGACAAAGAGTGGTTTACAAGTGGTCGATATGAGCGCTCGAAGAAGAATATGCCTTGATATAGACATCACATTGTTTGGAGCCCTTGATCACATTGTTAGGAAGCCCTTGATCACATTGTTTGGAAGCCCTTGATCACATTGTTAGGAAGCCCTTGATCACATTGTTTGGAAGCCCTTGATCACATTGTTAGGAAGCTCCCCTTGATCACATTGTTAGACCTTGATCACATTGTTAGGAAGCCCTTGATCACATTGTTAGGAAGCCCTTGATCACATTGTTAGAAGCCCTTGATCACATTGTTAGGAAGCCCTTGATCACATTGTTAGGAAGCCCTTGATCACATTGTTAGGAAGCCCTTGATCACATTGTTAGGAAGCCCTTGATCACATTGTTAGGAAGCCCTTGATCACATTGTTAGGAGCCCTTGATCACATTGTTAGGAAGCCCTTGATCACATTGTTAGAAGCCCTTGATACATTGTTAGCCATACATTTTGGCCTGAACACACATAGGAAGCTTATCCCATATGTTAGAAGCTCTTGTACTATGAGGAACCGCAATAAACGATCTTGTTGGAAATGATCTAATTAGACCCTAACATTTTTAAACCCTGTTCATGTAGGTTATACATTGTAGTACTTGATCCACATTGTTTGAACTGTCATCTACTTACAAAGAGAGGCATACATGTTAAACATCCACACGTTAGAAACCTGATCACATGTTTAAACCCTATCACATGTTACCTGTCCATTAGAGGCCTTGATCACATGTCACGACGCCTGCGCAAATTGTACAGGCCACGAGACCTGTTAGCAGCGCCTGTGATCACATCACGACGATGACTTGTTAGCAGGCTGTCACATGTAAGCTGATCACATTGAGACCTTTCAGTTAGCAGCCTTATGTTGCCAACGACGCCCGCACAGGCGATTGCATAGTGAACATCCAGCGTACCTGCAGCACGCTTGATGTAACACTCACACACGTCAAACCCTGCAGTAGCGCTCATGTAACACATCCTATGACGTACTACTGCACACAGGAAATAACACATCCACGACGTACCTGCAGCAGCGCTTTTTAAGTCGTATTTGCACAATTATTTTTCAGCGTGGCGCATGCCGGTAAAAAATCTCACAAGTTAGCCATTGATTTTTTTAAAAGATGGAATCGATGAAAAGCGTAAATGTACAATTTAAAGTAATATTGTTGTGCGGGTTGACTCAAATATGCTGTTTATGCTACCAGTGCCAAACCTGGACACTGACATTAAATGACAGAAGAAACTAGTAACAACGAGATGAAGTGTCTACGCAGAATGCTGGAGTAACAAAAGAGACGGTTTAGAAATGAAGACATCAGAAAACAGTGCATGCAACATCAGTGCTGAACTTATCAAGAAACAACAAATTAAATGGTTCGGCCACATAAGCAGATTACCAACAGGCCGTCCGCCACAGAGAGCAATGTTGCTCCGAAACAGTGGATACATCAAAAGGCCGGCAACACAAAATGTGTATTTAAGAGATAACAGAGGCGACGAAAGACACTATTTATGAAGCACACACGAAGCTCGTGCTAGACATCTCTTCTTAGACTGAAACTGTGAGGTAGATCAGTACTGGAGAAGAGAAAGACAGACAAAGTGCATAGAGAGGCTTGCTTCAGGTGTCTCCTTTATCTCCGCTGTTGGTATCACATCTTGTAAATGTAAGGCCGTGCTTTGGATACTGTTGTTTTCATATCTTGAAGTTGAGTGCAATCGCCCAAACCAAGGCATATATACAGGTTACTGCTGATAAGAGACATCCACTGCACAAAAACATAATGATGTTAAGGGCACGAGAATCAAGCGTGGCATGTCGTGGATGGTCCAGGCTGAAAGAACAATTGGCCAGGTGACCACGGTTGCGACCCTACCAAAAGGGAAGGGAAGAATGGATCCCAACAGATGGTAGCATGACCAACTATCTCAACGTTATCATTACTCTTGGAAGAGAATGTAGAAATTGAGGCAACATAAAGGCTGATCTCGTAGTTAAGCAGATGATAGAAGATAATGCAAGGGATGAAGATGTTGTTGTATATACTGATGGGTCGGTTCATCGTGGTGAGAAATCAGGCTGGGGTTTCTTGGCTATTACGCATGGCAGGATTGTTGCAGAGCGAAGTGGAGCGTACAGGACTACTACTTCTAGTATGAGGATGGAGGTTGAGGCCGTTACTGCTGCCATTCCATTAGCTCTCTGGGACTTTATTTATTGGGGCCGTTGTTGTATCTGACTCTCAGTCGATGCTTCCCAAGATACAGAAGGGCAGGTTTTGGTATGAGTGGATGTCGTCTATAGAAGTTTCTAATCACCAGAGGCTTACGTATACTGTCCTGGGCATGCGGGTGTTTACGGTAATGAGAGAGCGGACAGGCTTGCATCAACAGCATCGATTGTTGTGGAGTTGAAAATGGATAAGGGGGATATTCTTCGGTCTCGTCGCGACTGTCTGTTGAATGAGGACACTAAAATAGATGTTGAATCGATCAAGCGGTTTAAGCAGTTTGGAGTTACTCGTTGTACAAGTAGAACTGGATTCCTGAGAGGCAGAGTGAGAGGTGTGTTTAATCAGCGAGCCACAGGAACCATCAGTATGCATACTCTTCGATATTTGTTGGGAGAGACTGAGCACCTATCGGTCTGCCCGGAGTGCAATTACGTCAGTTTAATAATAACTAACCAATAATGAAGTTGGGTGGCTGTCTATTATACATTTGTATTCTGGAGAGACAATCATTTCATAAAATCAGTAGGCATATCTCTAAAAGTAACAGAATATTTTGACCAAAGTAGATTAAGTTTTTTAAAGAGCCAACGCTAAATTCTTGGCAACATATGTTTGTGAGACATGGACCATTGACAAAGCGGCGGAGAAAATCATTAATACCCTTGAATGCAAATGCTACAGAATAGTACTTAGAATATCATGGACAGAGAAAAGAACAAATGCTTTTATTCTGCAGCAGCTTGGTAATAGATAGATAGAGAGAGAGAGAGAGAGATAGCTATTCAAGAGCATAAAATCAAGGAAAATTAAATATTTCGCACACATCACACGACATGAGTGGAGTGCCTAGAGATGATAATTTTGGAAGGAATGGTGCCTATAAGAAGAATGAGAGGAAGACCTAGAAGACGATGGGTGCAAGATGTCATTTACGATTTGAGACTGACTGCTGCTGACTGCGGCCAACTTGCACAGAATATAGAGTTTTTCAGAACTGCTGTCATGGGAGTCAAGTTCCGAAAGGGACAGGCTTCATGATGATGATGATGGAGCACCCTGGCAGTTACAATCAGAAAGAAATGCCCACAGAAGTAAAATGCACTGGTAAAATATATCCAGAAAGAACTCAAAATCAAAGAAAACTGGCTAATGCTACAAATAGGAATAAGAAAATTGAACAAATTTGGACATATAAGGAAATACGAAATTTTGGAGAAGACAAATATGGATGGAAGGAGGCATGCTGACAAGAGAGGAGAAGAGGAAGACCACAGAGAAGATGGATTCAGGAAGTAACTGATGATTTGAACATGACGGCTGCAAAAACGGGGCATCTGACCTATTAGGGAGAAAGAAATTTCCAAGGACTGTTATTGTGACAAAGTTCTGCACAGGACAAACAATCGAACGTGATCAAAGTAAGAATCTTATACTTTTAGACCAAGCGAACGCATTGGATTGAGTAAAAATTAGCAAATTATTGAAGAACATTAAGAATATGTCCTCCAGGAACTACTATTAGGTAACATCATATCCTTATATCAAGATAACCAGAGTACAGTAAGAACAACAGAAGGAATGACCGACTGGTTCTCTATTACAACAGATGTCAGACAAGGATGTGTCCTCTCACCACTACTCTTTATCACATAAATGGATAAAATAACTCAAAAGTCAAATTCAGATAATGATGAAATAAATGAACTGCTTTTTTCGCCGATGATCAGTGCCTGATACACTTAAAAGAAACAAGACATACAACAACATTTTGATACTTTGAACCAAAATTGTATAAATCATGATACGAAACTCATTATCACTAAAACCGAAATAATGAATATGGGATGAAAACATAATAAACGAAACATTCATGTTAATGGTAATACAATCAACCAAGTACAAACATTCAAATACGTAGAAAGAACAATATTAGAGGGCAGGGTACCAGGACGCAGAGGCAGACAAAGAAGAAGATGGCTACAAGATATTAAATAAACCATGAATATGACCATGACGAAGTGGGTGAACTGGCTAGAGACAGAGTGAATTTCAGATGTGCTGCAAAGAGAGCAACGTTCTATAAAGGATACACACCTTGATGATGAGAACGCATATTCACAGAAGCTGGAAGACTAGACAGAGCGATAGAGGTTAAAGTTGAAAAGGAAATGATGTAACCTACCAGTTAGCCCCATTGTTAAGGTATCCAAATATCCCACTGACAAATAAACAATATTATCAATATTATAATCAATTTTGTCCCTTGGTCTTCCTCTCGTCTTTTTTCCTGATGTTCTATTGTAATCACCAAGTACTGTAGTTTTACAAGTTACAAAAACAATGACAATATACAACAACGTTTCGACCAACAAGGCCTTTATCAAGCAAACGAACAACAGTCTCCGTATGTGGTCGTCCATATGCAATTATTTTTTTTTAATTCTACACTCCTGTTGTACGTTTGCTTGATAAAGGCCTTGTTGGTCGAAACGTTGCTGTATTTTGTTATTGTTTTTTAATTTGTAAAACTACAGTACTTTGTGATTATGTGTTTCGCCAATCAAATAGTTTTACTGCTGTCTCATATATATTGTTCTATTGTAGAAGAGTGTACACAGTGGAGCTTGATCGCCTCCTAATTAAGTGACCGAACCACACAGTTCATCAAAATGACCCTGGACATTGTTATATGGATAGCTAATACAGTATTTCGACAGTCTCTGACGGTTCTAGTCAGAACTGTTAGGAGTCTGTATATGATCTTTAGCATTGTCGTGAGGGAGCCTGTTGCCCTCACCACTTTGCAGCGTGGGTAACGAGTATAGTATTCCGAAGTCTTTGACGACTCTGGTCAGAACTGTTAGAGACTGTACAGTGTAAAGGCATGCAGCCTTTTCCATCAGCCGGGAATCTTATACGACCGTCATGATCACATATCTACCGTTTCATTTACCGTGCCTCGGGACTACTCCGACACTCATCCCTTTAATTCGGTCATTTACTCCGGGGGAGTTAGTGTTTGGATCGAGGATGCTCATACGCTTCTGTTACGTACTTTTTTGAATTTGTGCAAATTTTAGCGGACATCGGCAAGGAGATGCTTGCGTTGTTCAGCGATTTTCGGCCCCTGCATTGCTTTTCCGTGCTTGCACTACTACCACTACCTGTAGTTCTACCCGATCTCTGCCCTCCTTAGCCATACCGGAACCAGTCTGTTTCTAGGGTCACCGCTTGGAGGTGGGGAGCAGGGTCTTGATTAGCGCCCCTTCGCTAACCCTGGCACATGTTGTCTCCATGCGCCTTTGACCCGCCATCATATATGATAGTTTTCTTTATTGCTCCAAACTTGCTCATCAGCATAACATCGATAAATTACATTGGAATGCTACCGCAAAACTTTGCACCCTTGTCAAGGCTTATCAGACACTGCAAAATGTTGATTTTTCTATCATTCAAAAAATGTTTACACGAAGCTGAAGACAAAAACATTTCTGTTCTTTGTTCGTTTAGTTTTAACAGCAATTTCAGTGGCTTCCCAAACATGTCAGTGACCTCACAAATATATCAGTTACTCCTCACACTTGTCATTTATCTCTCTAACAAGTTAATAGCTTTGCCAAACATGTCAGTAACTTGCAAGACATGTCAGTAACTTTCCAAACATGTCAGTAACTTGCAAGACATGTCAGTAACTTTCCAAACATGTCAGTAACTTCCCAAACATGTCAGTAACCAAACAAGCATTTCAGTAACTTCCCAAACATGTCAGTAACTTGCCAAACATGTCAGTAACTTTCCAAACATGTCAGTAACTTGCCAAACATGTCAATAACCAACCAAACATGTCAATAACTTGCCAAACATGTCAGTACCCTTTAAACTGGTGAATGTTTACTCACTTGTTCTGACCTTCACCAGCTACATGTTCATCATGGTTCCTGACATCTTAGCATTAAGGATTATTAGGACACAAAAACTGTCCATCAATGACAAGTGCGATAACATGGGTTAACACAACAATACTGTCAGAAGTTTTCAAAACAAAACAAATTTGATCGAAAGAGCAGGCGAAACTTTGAACTAATGCGTCCTGGTCATAACTGAAAATGATCGAATGAGCAAATCATAGTAAATCGGAACTAGATTACATTAAAAATTTACTCACGAACTGAATTATTATCATTAAACACACATTTAAATATATTGATAAAAGTAGCCCTGTACTTTGAACTCATTTTCAAATATACAAAAATATTCACTGTAGAATTGATAGATTCTGCGGTATAAGCAATCATCCAGATGACGAAAAAAAAATTTGAATTTTGAATTTCTATAAATTCCTTCACACTCACCATTACAATCGTAATGATAACCGACGGAAGATAACTCACAATGAAGATAACAGAAAGGATGATGATTGTTTTGGCAATAATCTTATCACGCGATGACATCTTCAAGTGATGAGTGGAATTCAGATTACTATTCCGCCATTTTGTTATCTCCTGTAATTTGTGCACTAGACCAAACGTGAAAACACTGGTCAATACAAACGATGTTAAATGAAAAAATATAGTCATACCAACTGCCACGTTTTCTAATTGTCGACCATCAGTTGCATAAAGAAAACCTGTCTTTGTTGTATTGCTGAAGTTTGTTATCGGTTTATATGCAAAAGAAATTGGTAAAAGACAGGCAGTAATTATCAAATAGATTGTCCCAATTACAATATATCTTGAAGATGGCATTACTGTATTGAATTTCAGCGGCGTTACGACACACAGGTATCGTTCCAATGTTATTAGAGCTGTTATCCAACTAGTAACACGGGTGAAAAATATATGCGTCCATAATGCCACAATATAAATTAAGAAATCAGTCTCTGTGTTTACAATGTCTGGAGGAAATTTCGGGTTCACAAATATGCTCATAATTAGAAGCGAAATAGATACTCCAATGTCAGCAACTGATAGAGCAAGAAATGAAATATTAACAGAATCCTTGAATCCTTGTTTGATAAAAACGATGATGCTGATGAGGTTGAAAATAACTCCAAGTGAACCAACTAATTCCGAAAATGGAACATATACTTCGCTAAAAATAAGAAACTGGTTGTATTTGAAAAAAGTTTGTTGTAAATCTCTGAAATATTGTTTTCGATTGAGGGCATAATCCATGGATGAAGATGGTTGTTGTAACGTCAGCTGTATTAGATTTGTTTTTCTTATGTCAACATGGAGTCTTTTTTGTGTGTCTTCTTTACTTCACTTGTTATTGTGTTGTTGTCTTAAATATGAAGTATAACAGAAAATATAAATACAAGACAAGTCAATCATTTGCTTTTTCTTGATACCATTTTACTGACTTTTCCCTCCATTTGTAAAACTGTAATTTAACTTTTAAAATGGCATCACCAAATTCGCACAGTTTTACCGTATTCCAACAGCACAGATGATATGTTGTTGTTTGCGTCTGCCACATTGAATCTGGTCATATGCTGTAAAATTGTCATAGATATTGATACAAAATATTTATTTTATATAACATACAATTTAAACATCAAGGATGATTTAACTATTGAAAACACAAGGTAATTCAAAGAAAAGAGAAGTTTGTTGGTTCTGTGAAACATCATGAAAGTCTTGGAGAAGTTTGTTGGTTCTGTGAAACATCATGAAAGTCTTGGAGAAGTTTGTTGGTTCTGTGAAACATCATGAAAGTCTTGGAGAAGTTTGTTGGTTCTGTGAAACATCATGAAAGTCTAGGAGAAGTTTGTTGGTTCTGTGAAACATCATGAAAGTCTAGGAGAAGTTTGTTGGTTCTGTGAAACATCATGAAAGTCTTGGAGAAGTTTGTTGGTTCTGTGAAACATCATGAAAGTCTTGGAGAAGTTTGTTGGTTCTGTGAAACATCATGAAAGTCTTGGAGAAGTTTGTTGGTTCTGTGAAACATCATGAAAGTCTTGGAGAAGTTTGTTGGTTGTGTGAAACATGATGAAATCTTGAAAGAAGTTTGTGGTTCGTGAAACACATGAAATCTTGGAAGTTGTTGTTCTGTAAACATCAAAGTCTTGAAGTTTGGTTCTAAACATATAATCTTATTGTTCAACATCATGAAGTCTTGAGTTTGTTGGTTGTGAACATCAGAAAGTCTTGAGACAATGATGAGGATATACAGGAAAAGAAGCACTGCAATGTGATGTTTTAAGCTAACCAATGTGCAACGTATACACGTTCTTGGCAAAGATCAAACATATCAGAAAGAGTGATTAAAATTGGTCGTAAAGAACGAATGCAAAGAAGAAGAAGAAGTGCAACTATGATGTATGGTACATTCTGTAAGAAGCATGCTACTAAATAAATAAACTTAAGTGAATTCTTATTGTGATATGGAGATTACCTACATATCAAATAATTGATCTTATATTGATTTTATAAAGGATTATTGGTTAATCGATAGTAATCTTACCTAGTATCCCTGTCACTTTATTGATTACCTTGAATAAATCACCTTTCAAATGTTTCATAGCATTCATGTATTGAGTAATGATATACTCCCCATCTATTGGGGAGAGTAAACTCTCACTTTACAAATACCGAACCCACACTATGAGACCTTCCGACCTTGTATGATACTCCAACGGTCCTAGACTAAATCTTAAAATGATGAACAATTTTTTATATATATATAAAACAGGCTCTGATTTGATATTGAAAAACTTGTCAGATGGCTACTGTTAACTATTTGACACAAAGTCTTCTATAATTCTTTCATTTCACTAGCTATATTTGTTTTTTCACAATTTCACATATCTTCAATAAACACTTCCTGTACAGTCTATCAAATGCTTGTTCAGCGTCAACAAAAATACACATATTGAATTATTCTATTCATTGCTTTGTTTCACTTTAAGGTGTTGTGTAAAACTGTGATCTATGCATGGTTATCTTTTTAAATACTTGCTCGTTTGTTATTAATTTTGTTATCCAATCCTGCTTTCATTCTTGGAAATATTACTCTACGAAATGTCTTTCTTTCTTACAGTTTCTAAATCATTTCTTTGGTAAAAGTAAAGTACAAGAACCATTGTTCACACCTCGGAGTATTTTAGAAAATACAGTGTTGGACCCGGGTATTTTTTGTCTGTCGGCACACGATGGATGATATGGTCTACATCACGATGTCGGCCTTTATTTCTAACTGCTTTTTCTAGTACTCATGTCCGGCTGGGTCTACATGAGATCTGTTACGCTCTGAACAATATTTCCCGCTCAATGTGAAATTGAAGCCTTCTCTTCAGCTTGAATCCTTGATGAATCAATATATACAAGCTGATCATCTCTTCAATTGAACCCTTCTATTCACTGATGGTTCTGTGTTTGGGCACAGTGGGAATGCATGGGCCTTCACGGCTAGAGCTAAAGGAAATGTTATCAAAGAGGCAAGTAGCCTATATGAGACAACTACCAGAACTTGACTATGGAGGCAATGACAGGGACAAAATCCCTGGAGTGGCTACATACGTAAATATTCACTCATGCATGCATGGTCAGCGACTCTATGAGCATCATACAGAACATCAAAGCGGATTATGTACGAAGGCAGTGGATGCAATTAATACAAAACGCGACAATCCAAACACTTACCTTCATCTCTGTCCCGGCTCATGCTGGGGTGTAGGGCAATGAGAGAGTGGCTGCACTGGCGAGCAATGCTACGATCGAGAATGGGTCTTCTATGGACACAAGCGACATCATCAACGCTCTAAGAGAAAACATATGCTCTAAGATTTCAACGAAGAAGATAAAGGGTATTCTCTGTTTTGGGTTGCGTAAGTTATGCATACCGATAGATGTGGCAAGACGGGAAAACTACGAAGAAACCCAAGAGAACATCAGCAACACAAAACGGAAGTTGTTAGTTTAAACACACTGAAATACATGCTTGGGAGAAGATCGAAGCTATTATGGACATGTCTGATGTGCGATGAAGATGATCCTCAAATGAACAATGAACCCTTCTTTGGGCCTCAGCAGTCGTTCGTTAATTTTCGAGTCTCTGGCTGTTTTCAAACAATTTGTTTTGGTTTTTGTCACAGCGAACTCTAATATTGGTCAGCATAAAAGATCGGGGAAGCCCTGACCTAGTTTGAGTTGGGGGCTGGATAGTGTATATGTTTGATAGAACATTGCAAGCTTTGTTGCAATTTTACTTAAGTCTGTGAGTCAATGGTTATTTATTGATGAAAAATATTCATAATACTGATATCCCTTAATGTTAATCTTAACTTCTTGTAAATATATTGTAAATATAACCTTGATTTAACATGTTGTGTTCATTTTAAAATGAATTCGTCTATATAAAACAATTCTTGAATGCGAGGTCACGTGACTGTTGTTGTCTTATTTCCTAGAATTTTTTCCTGAGTCTGCAGGCAGTATGAGTTTATAGTTGGCTGTGGCCCATCACACAACTCCCAACATGAAGGACCAGGAGGCCACATTTAGTCTGACCTTTATTCTTCGACCTGTCCGGCTTTAATAACCCATCATAGCTCTCCAGTTATTAAGGTAAGCAAGTCGCCACCCTCTCCCCCCACTACAAGGTAAGGGCATAATGAAGTGGGAAGGACGAAGGAATATATTACTGTAGATTTCAGCTAGATCATTCACATCGCTTCCACGCTCACATCGCTTTCATACTCACATCGCTTTCATACTCACATCGCTTCCACACTCACATCGCCCCACATCCCATACCTCGCACACTCACATCGCTCTCACACTCACATCGCTCTCACACTCACATCGCTCTCATACTCACATCGCTTTCATACTCACATCGCTCTCACACTCACATCCTCCCACTCACATCGCTCTCACACTCACATCGCTTCACCTCACATCGCTCTCATACTCATCCTTCCACACTCAACATCGCTCCACACTCACATCGCTCTCACACTCACATCGCTCCCACACTCACATCGCTTCCACACTCACATCGCTTCCACACTCACATCGCTTCCACACTCACATCGCTCACACTCACATCGCTTCCACCTCACCATCCTTCCACACTCACATCGCTTCCACACATGCTCCACTCATCGCTCTCACACTCACATCACGTCCCTTCACCTCACATCGCTCTCATCTCACATCGCTTCACTCATCCTCCACTCATCGCTCTCACACTCACATCGCTTCACACCTCACATCGCTCTCACACTCATCTCATCACTCACCCCTCACATCGCTCTCATACTCACATCGCTTCCACACTAACATCGCTCCCACACTCACATCGCTCCTCCACTCACACTCACATCGCTTCCCACTCACATCGCTTCCACACTCACATCGCTCCAACTCACATCGCTCTCCACACTCACATCGCCTCACACTCACATCGCTTCCTCACACTCACATCCTTCCACACTCACATCGCTTCCACACTCACATCACTTCCACACTCACATCGCTCTCAACCTCACATCGCTCTCACATTCACATCGCTCTCACACTCACATCGCTCTCCACTCACATCGCTCTCACACTCACATCGCTCTCCATCACTCACATCGCTTCCACACTACACATCCTCACTCACATCGCTCTCATACTCTTCCTCCACTCACATCCTTCCCCCTCACCTCACATCCTTCCACACTCACATCGCTCCCACACTCCTATTACAAAAGAAATCGAAGTAATCAAATATATTTCTGAAAATAAAATAAAATATAAATATAAATTCATATAAAATAAAAGTACTGTTTTCATTTACGAACTCGACCTGGCATAAACCCTAGCTGCATGTAGACATAAACCCTAACTGTATGTAGACATAAACTCTAACTGTATGTAGACATAAACCCTAACTGCATGTAGACATAAACTCTAACTGTATGTAGACATAAACCTAACTGATGTAGACATAAACTCTAACTGCATGTAGACATAAACCCTAACTGCATGTAGACATAAACCCTAACTGCATGTAGACATAAACCCTAACTGCATGTAGACATAAACTCTAACTGTATGTAGACATAAACCTAACTGTATGTAACATAAACCCTAACTACATGTAGACATAAACTCTAACTCATATGTAAACTAAACTACTGGAGTAAATAAGTTTAATCATTGAGTACCTACTGTATGTAAACATAAACCCTAACTGTATGTAGACATCACCTAACTGCATGTAGACATAAACCCTAACTGCATGTAAACATAAACCCTAACTGTATGTAGACATACACCCTAACTGCATGTAGACATAAACCCTAACTGTATGTAGACATAAACCCTAACTGCATGTAGACATAAACCCTAACTGCATGTAAACATAAACCCTAACTGTATGTAGACATACACCCTAACTGCATGTAGACATAAACCCTAACTGTATGTAGACATAAACCCTAACTGTATGTAGACATAAACCCTAACTGCATGTAGACATAAACCCTAACTGTATGTAGACATAAACCCTAACTGTATGTAGACATAAACCCTAACTGCATGTAGAGATTAAGAATCATAAACCCTAACTTCATATAGAGATTAAGAATGCTAAATGCTATCATGGACGGTGATAGATAAGTTATAATCATTGAGGTGCTCTCTGTGGCGTAGAAGTTAGTTGCTTGTCTCTCGTCCCAAAAGTACCTGGTTCACTTCCTCGTGAAGTCATCTTGTTAATTTTCTAGAGGTCCCTGATCTCAGTGTAGGTGAAATCGAGTTCCTAGTCCTATGACGGTAAAAGATAGGTCCCGTGTTCAATTTGAGCACGTAAAAGAAACCTAAGCAGTTCAAAAGCGAGAAGAGCAGGCTGGAAAGACGCTGCCTGGGCAAAATTCATTAGAAAGATTTACAAATAAAATTCCTGCAATAATATCTTCACCATCTTCAAAATTACATTGCGACCCTCGCCGGTGCTACGAAGTTCGTGCACTGTAGCTGTGATCTTCCTGTGTAAGACAGAGATCGGTGCACACATTTTTGCTCACCGAAGCGCAATGATGATGGTCCTACCGCTCAATCAATTAATCAATCAATCAGTTATAAACATTTACTTCTTCTTTGTTCTGTCTTCTCTAAACTCCAAGAATTAACTTCATTGCACCTCTTTTCCCCCATATGGCTCCGCCCATGTTGGCAGACAATGCACGGCATATAACGAGTGTTGCACAAAGCACAAACTCTGTAGCTCTAGCCACAATCCTAAGAATCTCATGAAAAGTTGAACGTGTCACTCGGCCCGGATTCGAGCGAACACCCTTCAGAAGCCAAGATTTGAATAACTTCGCCATAGAGTTGTTAAGTAGTTTTTGTTGTTGTTGTTGTAAATGATGACAAATCTTTGACAGCACCGACAAACTGTTTCAACTTTCTGTTGTTTAACTAACTATAAAACAAAGAATTGAGCCCATATACTTAGGAGCAATTTTCACAGCAGATGGAAGTATCGGTAGCGAAATAAGCATTCGTTGCACAAAAGCTAACCAGGTACTGGGACAGTTAACACTACTGTTGTCACATAAAGAGATGCGCTAACAACTAAAGCAAATCTTTAAAGAACGATTTTCTGGCCAACATTATGTTACCAGTCTCAAACATGGACAATAACAGCAGCTAATGAACGGAAAATCACAACGACAGAGATGAGGTGTCTCAGAAGAGCTGCAGGTGTGACAATAAGAGACAAAATTAGAAATAAAGAAATCAGAAGAAAACTGGACTTAAACCAGTCATGCAATTCATAAAAGAACAACAGATTAAATGGTTTGGATAACTGATCAGAATACCCTGGTATCGCCTACCACAGAGAGCCACACAGAAAAAGTATAATGAGTACAAAGCAAGAGGAAGACCACACAAAAGATGGAGCGACGGCATCAAGAACAGCTTTACGAAAATGAATATCAGCTTACAATGTGCATTACAACAAGCACAAACAAGATGACTACGTCCATCTCCCCCCCCAACACTTCTATAAAGAAGTAAATGGTGGAAGAGAAGAAGAGGAACTAACTATAATACATAGCGCTGTGTTTCCATTCTCCATAGCAATGTACTTCTCATATATTCTACTAACATCCAAGAAATATATTACATTATATCAATAATTGTGAAAACCTACATCAATAATAGAAATAACAGAATGTATTACATTTTACATGAAATCATCAAGGTACTAAAAGCTCGTCAAGTCAAAGACGAAATCTATAAACCACAGAAACCCCCGATTTAATTATATTGATAGCCAAACATATTACACATTGTTACAACCATCTTAAAACCCATTCTATCAGTTAGTATGACCGTACAGGAAAGATAATATTTAAAACATGATTTAGAATAATGTAGAAATATCTTGATAATTTTCTCTTGAATTACGAGTAGACGAAGAAATATAATGACAACGTGCATTACAAATTTCGCGGTGAATAATGTTCAGGTGATTATCTCGTATTTGAAGAACGATTGTTCAATTAGTTCAAAACCATCATTTTGAAGATCAATGAGATCACAGAATATATAAACTAATGGTTTGAGATAATATATTATACCGCAGTAAGACAGTCGAAGTTCTAATTAAATATACCGTCACTGTACCGTCACGTTTGTTTAAATAAGTGTCAATTGTCAACATTGAATTTTAACCTTATCTTAAGATGATATATCCTCAAATAGCATTACCATTTTTGTTCCCACAAGTAATTCTGATAAATTACCCATTCTTAATTCTTGTAACAGCAAATACTTGTTTAAGAAAGACTGTAGGAAGAGAGGGTGGTGAAGGAGAGTCAAATCAATCCATCTATAACAGGGATGTGCAACCTTTTCAGCAGGCGGGCCAAATTTCAGAAATAATATTTCCTGCCGCGCAACGCTCCTAATTTATTTTAACGAAAATTAAATTAAACAAGCAAGCGTGCTACAGCTTCGATCACAACATCACCGCTTCCCAGTAGGTGAGATCGTGGTCAAACGCATGCCTGGTTTAATGTAAATAAACAACAACAAAAAATAAGTATATTTATTTTTGTGAATAAAATAAAACATAACTGAGAATCAAACATATTTGTTAGACAATTTACAAATATTTAAAAGTAAGACATTTGAGTTTGTTTTGCAGAACTAAGTGCATCCATATTTATCTAGGCTGATGTCGCTACACGAAAACAGTTTTCCAAATGAACATCAGTAATTAGTGTACTCATTTGTGATTTGACGTGGTTCGTGCGACTTAAAAGCTGTTCACAGGCACAAGTATTTCTAAATAGCAAAACAATCCACAAAGCATGTTTGTAAAATGCAGGATATTTATTCTTGTCCAAATACGTTTTATAGAAACCTTTCATAAACTTGATGGAATTTCTCCTTTAACTGTGTATCATAACACATTTCACAATGTTCCATTTGTAATTTTCCTGGTAATAAATTTACGTCTACCACGAATGGCGTTGCAAATGCACAAAAAGTACATGGTGATTTTAAATATCCTGAAATCGGTTATCAATTCGAGGTTTAAGTCAGATATCAAAGAAGCGTATTTATCTGATGCCTCCTGTGTGACGTCTGGTTGCAATGACAATGTAGGAAAGTGAGTAACGTTTTTTGTCCTCAACTGTTGTTATCAAAGACCAAGTTTCATTTGAAATGCAGAAATATGATCATACATCTGATTCATTCATTGATCTTTCCCTTGTAGACGAGTATTAACGTTATTTAGATGGCTAGTTATATCGACCAGAAATGCAAAGTCGCAAACCCACTCTTTGTCTTCATACTCTGGGATACTTATTGACTTGCTTGCAACGAATGATTGTATTTCTTGCTGCAAATCAAACACTCTTTTCAACATTTTGACACGGGTCAGCCATCTTACTTCTGCATAAAATGTAACGTCATTATAATCTGAGTCCAAAGACTTTAGAAATTCTTGGAACTAACGTTGATTCAACCCGTTCAACTTAATGAAGATCCCTATTTTGACGACCACTTTTATGACATGGTCCATTATGAGGGACTTCGAACATAAATTCTCCTATTGAATAATGCAATGAAAATTTAGCATTGAAGTATTGCCGACTTTGGAGGCCTCATTTTTAAACAATTTGACTTAAATCTATAACTGATTTTGTCAATCCAAACAACATTCGGAGGACGACATAAATACCAAATTAAGTGTATATGAAAGCTGCATATTTTCAATACTTTTGTACTGATGAATCGTTATAGACAACACGGGTCTGGGAATCCTTGTGCAACATCGCTAATTGTAGCACTTCAACAGCACAAGAGGAGTTTGTATGGTTGTGAATAGTCGTAGTTCCGAGTCGAAGAGAACATGAGCTGTGCGAACAACTACATGTCAAACACTGATCATGTATTCCTTACCTGTGATAGTTGATTGTGCCCTAAGATTGTATATCTACAGTTACCTACTCACACACTAGAGTAGTGCAACATTTCTTAAGCTGTTGTTAATATCGCTTGCAATGGATGGCTATTATAGATCTGCATTCTGTAAAACCATGATTTCATAAAACCATTATATGTGAGATTGCCAGAATATATTGGCCATAGTAGGCAGCCAAGAATTACTCTGCAGGTACAACCAGAAGGAAATTCACACAGTGATATATAGCACAGACCTCACTGTTGTGTCTTATATAGCACATATCTCACTGTTGGGTCTTATATAGCACATATCTCACTGTTGTGTCTTTTACAACATACTTCTTATATAGCACAGACCTCACTATTTTGTTTCCTTTTATCGTAACCAATTCCTGTCTCTTCCTTATACTTCTTGTGTATAATATTCTTATTCTATCTCTCTCTTGTGCCTTTTTAAACCTGACTAGAGCATATGCCATCAACCAACTTATGACATGTCTTCCTATATTTAGCTAACTTTTAAGCTCATCTCAGCTCTTCTGTATATTCTTCTTCTTCCTCTTCTTCTTCTTCTTCGTCTTCTTCTTCTTCTTCTTCCAACGTTTTATATCGTCTACGTGTTAACCACTCATTGTGATTTCTATGTGGTATCTATGTAGACTAACAGCGATTGTGCGTTGTATTGCAGCTATATCCACTTGCAGTCGTCTCTTGAGTTCTCTGTTTATGACAGCTAATTTTCTTATGCTATTTGTTTTCGTCTTATCGCCAATGCTCTTTGGAATAACAATTGACTGGGTCATGCGAAAATGCACCAATAACGCAAATATGGGCATCAAGTGGGTTGATAAAATTTAGAGACCTTGATTTTGCCGACGATATAGCCCTTTTTAGTTCATCACATCAAGATATTCAAATGAAAACAAACCTTCTCCAAAATATCTCAGGATAAATTGGTCTCCAAATAAACACCACAAAAACAAAATTGTTGACCTTACCAGCAGTCCAGAAAATATTCAACTAAAAACTACACTCTTGAAAAAGTCAAAGTTTTACATACCTAGGAGTATGATGACATCTACGTGGATACAGCCCAGAAATTCCATACAGAATCGCATTGGCATCAAGTGCTTTTAACAAATTGTCAAATATATGGAAGTCCAATTCACTCAGCAAGCACCTACAATTAAAGATCTTTAACTCTTGTGTGATTCCAGTATTAACTTATGGATGCGAGAGTTGGAAAGCAACAAAGCTCTAGAAAGAAAATTAGATAACTTTGATAATAAATGTCTTAGAAGAATATTGAACCTCAAATGGTCAGATTTCAGACCCAATACACAAATAAGACAAGAGACCAAGCAAGAAAATGTATCAAATTTTATAAGAAAGCGCCACTGGAAATACATCGGCCACACACTTAGAATGGATAGAGAAGATCCTTACCAATCCTCATATGGACACTAGGGGAAAAGAAAACGAGGAAGACCAAGAGAGACTCTGCGTAGAACCATCACCAGAAGGCTCAACGATGGGCCTAGTAAACATTAAAGACCTAAAACAGATAGCAACGAACCGCGAGACATGGAGAACTATGACCTCTGCCCTCATGGCCGCCCACAGCCCAAGAGAAAGACTAACTAAGGTTGACAAGTTCCGGACACATGGTCCTACGTTCCATGTGAAAATCTAAGAGTTTATTTATTTTGTTTCTATGAAACTGTTGCTTTTTGTGCTGTTCCAAAGCCGAAAGCAAAGATGAAGTGTCGTCTCCCTTTGTGTCTAGCCTTAGCAGTTGATATGGAAAATGTGCCTTGCCCATTTTGCACAAACCCCATCTCTACCCTACTATGTCATCCAAAGGAAAGACGAAAGACACATAAAGCAGAAATATTATTATTAATATTATTGTATTCCTCTCGTACTATTACACGCTATATAGGACCTGCAAGCAATATCCCCATACTGATCTATCCTAGGCAAAATGGTTAATCTCTTCTATGGAATTATGTTCGATATTTCTCCCCTTACTCAGAAATGTTTGCATCAGTGTTTCTCTAGGATACCCTTTATCTTTATAAATATATATATTTATGTCTCAGCCCCTCACTGTTGTGCCGATTATCTTTTATGTTTCCACTCCATTCTTTATGTTTGTTATAGCTCTACCCTTACTGTTGTACCGCCTCTGAAATGAACCCACTTTTGCATATCGTTTATTTCTTCTTCTACGCTAATATCCTTTTCACAACTCAACCCTGAGCACTGTAACGCCTCTGAAAGTAAAAAAAATACCAGTCTATCAACTTTTTTATTTCTTCTATCTTTTTTGAACTCAATCCTCTTTGCTGAGCCGCCTCTGAGACTAGTGTCCATAACTATCTACAATTTAAAAGCAACACATCACAACAAACACATGGCGAGTCCTGATTAACCCAACACCCATCTATAACATAATCTTAACATATCCCGCACGTCTTCCGTTGATTAAATGACATAAGACCAGCGTTCTACTCAAACTAATTTTCCTTATCAAAACAAACAGGGACTCTGTAGAACAATAAGAACTCAATGAACATGATATGACATTTAGAACCAATTTCAAAACATCTGTAGTTATCTATATCATTATATTTGTATATATTGTGTCGTTATTGTTCAGACTTATGTTTAAGCTGTTTTTATGTGGCGTGTTGGCAAGGTGTTCACCTATTGATTCAAAGGTAGTAGGTGCGGTCCGATTTTCCAGAGATACCTGATCAGTTCAGGTGAGATAAAGTTTCTTGTTGTATCTGAGGCTGACAATATATGTGAGATAAAGTTTCTTATATCTGAGGCTGACAGTATAGGTGAGATAAAGTTTCTTATCGTATCTGAGGCTGACAATATAGGTGAGATAAAGTTTCTTATCGTATCTGAGGCTGACAGTATAGGTAAGATAAAGTTTCTTATCGTATCTGAGGCTGACAGTATAGGTGAGATAAAATTTGTTATCGTATCTGAGGCTGACAGTAAAGGTCAGATGGAGTTTCTTATCGTATCTGAGGCTGACAGTATAGTTGAGATGGAGTTTCTTATCGTATCTGAGCCTGACAGTATAGTTGAGAGGGAGTTTCTTATCGTATCTGAGGCTGACAGTATAGTTGAGATAAAGTTTCTTATCGTATCTCAGGCTGACAGTATAGGTGAGATAAAGTTTCTTATCGTATCTGAGGCTGACAGTATAGTTGAGATAAAGTTTCTTATCGTATCTCAGGCTGACAGTATAGGTGAGATACAGTTTCTTATCGTATCTGAGGCTGACAGTATAGTTGAGATAAAGTTTCTTATCGTATCTCAGGCTGACAGTATAGGTGAGATAAAGTTTCTTATCGTATGTGAGGCTGACAGTATAGTTGAGATAAAGTTTCGTATCATATCTGAGCCTGACTATAAAACATAGGTTACCGTGCTAAAGTTGAACCTGTTAAAGAGCATATACATATATATATTCTAGCTTTTTCGTCCTTACAGGTGGTCAATTGACAAGTGTTTTACTGTGACAACATCTGTGTTTTCGCTTTCTCTCTTGTCTTTCAGCTCATATATAGGTCTCTTCTCAAAAGACTCTGCTGCCATGTGCAATATCACTTTCCACAACTTTGTCAGCAGCTAGTTTTTCCCATGTGCTGGGACCTAGACTAAAGTTCTTCATTGAGGCTTTGCAGACATCTTTATATCTGAGCAGTGGTCTGCACTTGTGCCTCTTCCCCTCCTATATTTCACAAAATAACATTTGTTTAAGTATGTGACACATTTCCATTCTTCTCACATGCCCCAACCATCTTAGTCGTCTACTGCTGAGCATGCCCATGATAGAAGGCAGATTTGCACTTTACAGTTCTTCAGTTGGTTATCTTGTCGTACCACCTGATGTTCATAATCTTGCGGAGACATCGAAGGTGAAAGATGTTAAGTCTCCTATCGTGCCTTTGAGTAGGTTTTCCATTTTTCTGAGCCATATAGTAATGAACTAATTACACAGGCTTGATAGAAAGACCATAGGCAGCTAGAAATTAATAAATGTAGGCAGCAACATCGTTCACAGACAAAAAGTCTTGAAAAATGTTAATACAATTCCAGCAGACATTTTCGCCATATTCAAAATTACATCAGTGGCTCTTACCGGTGCTACGGAGCTCGTGATCCTGAGATCTTCCTGTGTATAAAATAGATAAGATCCCAAGTGGTTATTTACCAAAGTGAAATGATTGTGGTTATTGGTTATTAATTATTGGTTACTAAACTGACGTCATTGCACTCCAGACAGACCTATAGGTGCTCAGTCTTATCCAACAAATATAGAAGAGGATGTATACTGATGGTTCCCGTGGCTCGCTGATTAAATACACTCTGCCTCTCAGGCATCCAGTTCGACTTGTACAACGGGCAACTCCAAACTGTCTAAATCGCTTGATCGATTCAACATCGATTTTAGTGTCCTCATCCAACAGACAGTCGCGAAGAGACTGAAGATTTTAGTGTTCTCATCCAACAGACAGTCGCGAAGAGACTGAAGATTTTAGTGTTCTCATCCAACAGACAGTCGCGAAGAGACTGAAGAACTTCCCAATGATTGTGGTCCTGTCGTCAATCAAGCAATCATTTTTAAAATGTACAATTTCAGAAGACCTCTAAATACAATTTCTATGAACGATATATATATATATATATCTTAAAATATTGTAAACAGAAAAACATGCAAGTTAATAATGCATTAATTACACATTCAAGATCGTTTGCTATTGAAAATGAACATCATCACGAATCTTGTCTCGACCAGAACTTGGCTCCCATGACAGCAGCTCAGAAAAACTCTTTATTCAGTGCAAGTTGACTGGCGTCAGTAGCAGTCATTCTCAGATCGTCAATGACATCTTACACCCATCGTCTGTTAGGTATTCCTCTATTTCTTCTTCCAGACACCATTACCTCCAAAATTATCACCTCTAGGCACTCATGTGGTTTGACGTATCCCAAATATTTAATTTTCTTAGATTTTATGTTTTCTAATACCCAACTCTCTTTAATATCAAGCTGTTGCAGAACAGAAGCACAACACTACATGACATACATATCAAGCTGTTGCAGAACAGAAGCACAACACTACATGACATACATATCAAGCTGTTGCAGAACAGAAACACAACACTACATGATATACATATCAAGCTGTTGCAGAACAGAAGCACAACACTACAGGACATAAATATCAAGCTGTGTGCAGAACAGAAGCACAACACTACATGACATACATATCAAGCTGTGTGCAGAACAGAAGCACAACACTACATGACATACATATCAAGCTGTGTGCAGAACAGAAGTACAACACTACATGACATACATATCAAGCTGTTGCAGAACAGAAGTACAACACTACATGACATACATATCAAGCTGTTGGAGAACAGAAGCACAACACTACATGACATACATATCAAGCTGTTGGAGAACAGAAGCACAACACTACATGACATACATATCAAGCTGTGTGCAGAACAGAAGCACAACACTACATGACATACATATCAAGCTGTTGGAGAACAGAAGCACAACATTATATGACATACATATCAAGCTGTTGCTGAACAGAAGTACAACACTACATGACATACATATCAAGCTGTTGCAGAACAGAAGCACAACACTACAGGACATACATATAAAAAAATTAAAAATTCGGATACACAGACATGTTGGTGTCTGTATCTTCTTCTCCTTCGAATACTTCATATCGACCACTTGTTAACCACACTGTGTGATTTTAATGTGATCTGAGCCTAAGAGAGATTGTGCGTTGTACCAGTTATTCGCCTACAAGTAGGCCAGCACATCCGATTTCTGTGATGCTTTTTATTTACTAGGGTAGCTTCCTTAGGTCCTACATCAGCCGCCTCTTACGATATGCCTTGTAGATATCAGTGGTACTATTATTTGCTTCCGTACGTGTCCGTCACCAAACGAGCTATCTGTAGCTTTAGCAGTAGTGGGTTCTATCACAATACAAGTCTACCTGACCATATCGCGTCGGGCAGGTTAATAGCAAATATTTTCCCGTGAATTTTTATGAAAGCAAAAATAGACATCACCGTTCAGAAAGCAATGGCAAATTACTGAACGTATAAGTGGTGCCTAGACAATCATCGCCTCGTTTCCTGTGGTTGATAGCGACGTCCCGTAAAGAATATGGACGACAAGAAAAATGGACATGACAAATTGATCAAAACCTTATTAGAGGGGAAGGTTGAAGGACGGCAAGCAAGACAAAGACATAGACACAAATAGGATGGTAATATAAAGAGATGGCAAGATACAGAGAATGTTGAAAAAGTCCATTGCAGTCAATCCTCGATGCACATATGGCACCTAATGATGATGTTCCTACAATCTATGTACTTTGAAATTCAATGACGCGATATGTCATCTCTGCACTTAATGTGAGACTGTATGTACAAGGAAGGACTGCGTTTAAAGTTTGCTCTATGAAAGTTTTCAATGCATACTAAAAAGATACAATCAAGTGCAAGAATTCAAAAATTTGGAAAGAATACTCCCAGAAGATGGAATATTCGAATTTGTATAAAAAACACACAAAAGTCCGTTCTATAATTATCTTCTTATCCTTAATCATAATTCTGAATTCCTTAGTCATGATTCACTTCCTACATGATTGTCAGATTCCAGAAACTAAACAGGATTGACAGATTCTGGAAACTAAACAGGATTGACAGATACCGATGAACTCTACTTTTGACTGCAATTGACAGCAGAAATATAATGAGCAAAAAGATAAATAATCAACTTAATCTTAAAAAGATAAAACATCGAGAATATTCTTCTCATTACTAACCACTAGCTTGTGTGGTGCTGGGGTCGCAAGGTAAGCAAAGAATAGTACCTTTGCGACCTAAAAGGGCGTGTCGTAAGAAGCGAGTGGTGTAGAACATAGGGAAGCTACCCAAGTAAATAACAAGCATGGAAGAAAACGGAAGTGCTGGCCTACTTGTAGGTGCATAACTGGCATACCATACAATCGCTCTTATTCTCAAATCACATACAAATCACACAGAGTTGTTAACAGATGGTCGCTATGGAGCGTTTGAAGAAGAAGAAGACTAACCACTCATAATTTAGCATTTCTTTTTAACATAGAGAATAAGAGACATCGAGTTCAACCGAGTTCAACCGAGTTCAACCGAGTTCAACCGAGTTCAACCGAGTTCAACTACCCTTTCTCTGCTACTTGATCAAGGTCATCAAATTTGCTTAAATTAAGTTCCGTAGCGATATTTACCACTGCTCAGTTTTAGCAAAGTGTACGAAATAAATTTATCACAAAATTATCACATGTCTATCACATGTCTATCACATGTCTATCACATGTCTATCACATGTCATAGTCTATCACATGTCTATCATCTAATATCCAAAGTATTGAACTAATCTCATACTAGGAATATAAATAAATACATTTGTTTATCAATTTTTTTATAAATTTATTTTAATTGTCCAATTTTTTTTTTTATTTAAAAAAATAATTTTTGCAGTTAATTTTGCATCTCTTATTCTAATTAACATATCGTAAAAGAGATTTAAAAATGCATGGAATCTAATTTGTTTGTTTTCACAATGTGATCTCAGTTTTATCTTATCGGGAAATATAAACGAAAACTCCGGGTGCATCTATTTACATTATATGTTCTACAGTCTCTGATATCTTAAAATTGGTAGGAGGTATATGCGCGATGAATAAGGTGGCAGTTAAACTCCAGGGTCAGTGTGATCAGGCACGATGACCAAGGTCCTACTTCACGTTATTGATATGGCCCTGTTAGTAGACACGTCACTGCAGATGGTCACAACTTTCAAAACGCTAGTCTTAATTACGACGCCATAGAGACCACAGCATTTTAACAAAGGGATTATGAATTGACCGGATAAGTTACCCACGGAACCGAGGAAGAAGTTGTAGAAGCAGCTACACTATCAGTTATCAGTTATATAAGGACTATCATCATAGCACGTCGGACATGTTCATATATGCTCTTAACTCCACATCAACAAATCCAGCAGCGTCCAGCGTCCCAACACACCAGTTCTATATTGATTAATTGATCTTTTCTGCATATTCGATATGTCATTTCTGCACTCAATTGAGACTGTAGTACAAGGAAAGACTGCTTAAAGCTTTGCTCTATGAAAGTTTCAGTGTATACTAGAAGATGCAATCAAGTGCAAGAATTCAAATATTTGAAAGCATATCCCAGAAGATGGAAGATTCGATTTGTATAAAACCACACAAGTTCGTTCTAAAATTATCTTCTTATCCTGACGCTGGGAGACAAAACAAGATATTCTTATCCTGACGCTATGAGACAAAACAAGAGCAAAGAAGAAGAAAGAAAGAAAAAAGTCAACTAAGATTTTCGCCCGAGTGGTTGCTGGGATCAAATTTGGGGTGTAAAGAATAGAACCACTGTTACCTGCCACGCATGTCATAAGAGACGACTAAGGAAGTTTGACTGAAATCGGATGCATGTGTCCTAAACGTGTAGAAGTCTATGGGCCTACCAAACCATTGTGCAACGTATACACGTTCTTTACAAAGACCGAACATATCACAAAGAGTGATTAAAATTGGTCGTAAAGAACGAATGCAAAGAAAACAAAAGAAGAAAGTCAAGTGAGATTTTCAGAAAGATAAAGGAAATAAAGACAGAAGAAAAGCAAAACAGGTGGGAATAGCACGAGTAGTATCGGACAATATTTGGTAGAAGAATATGTTACTTGAAGCAAGTTGTGCAGATTTGACAATAAGGAAGTAACAGGTGTTATAACGCTGGCACCTATATAACATTTATTATGTTCAGAACACTAACAGAATACTGTTTGTATATCATGTCTGCTCCACTTTCATTTGGAAAGTTTACCTATGCTCATCCTTCGACAGGTCTGACAAATGTGCACACCTGTTTTGTCAGAATAGAGCAATGTTCCCTAAATGCAACGAGATCTCTGACATTTTCGTCTGACGTTTGAAAAGCAAACAACTTGAAGTTTAATTTTAGTTATTGGTCGGATCATCATCACTGCACATCGAACTAATTAGTAAATAAGTTTCCTGGTCCCTTCCTCGGTATGTATCTCGGCTTGTGGTGACTAACTACACCGGTTTCTAGTTTAGTTTAGTCGTCACATGATCATCACTGCATATCGAACCAATTACTCAATAAGTGCTCCAATCTCCTCAGTGTGTCTCTCAGCTTGTGGCGACTAGCGACATCAGTGTTTAGCTTATTTTAGTCATCAGATCATCATCACTGAACATCGAAACAAGTAGTCCATAAGTGTTCCGATCTCTTCCTCGGTATGTCTCTTAGCTTTTGGCGACTAACGACACCAGTTCTTAGCTTAGTCGTCAGATCATCATCATTGAACATCGAAGCAAGTAGTCCATAAGTGTTCCGATCTCTTCCTCGGTATGTCTCTTAGCTTTTGGCGACTAACGACACCAGTACTTAGCTTAGTCGTCAGATCATCATCATTGAACATCGAAGCAAGTAGTCCATAAGTGTTCCGATCTCTTCCTCGGTATGTCTCTTAGCTTTTGGCGACTAACGACACCAGTACTTAGCTTAGTCGTCAGATCATCATCATTGCACATCGAAGCAAGTAGTCCATAAGTGTTCCGATCTCTTCCTCGGTATGTCTCTCAGCGTGCGGCGACTAACGACCCCGGATCTTTGTTGGTTTACTATTCTTCTTTGACTAACAGCATATTGTTCTTATCTAGCTACACGACACTTGACTTGGTATTCTTGCAGTCTGGTTAGTGTTGTAGATTCATCACTGTTGCTTGAATCATGTACACGTCCTCTCTCCCAAGAGAATTTATAATATCAGCCCGGTCCTGCTCGCCCACTTTTTACTACAGCCATATCTGCAAGCCTATCAGCACTTTCATTTTCCCTTACACCTGCATGTTCTGGCACAAAAATAAAACTGATTTTGTCAGCTTAGACCTTCCCAGCAACTCCATCCATTGTCTCCGAACCCAGCTTGTTTCAATCTTCATGACCATACTCATTAAGTCATTAAGAAAGCATGCATGGATACAAGTCTGTGATTCCAGCCAAGACCATAGCTTTAGTTACTGCCATGATTTCCATAGTAATAGTGTTTGTAGTCACGACAAAATCACCACTGTCTTCTTCACAACATCTCCTCTGACTTGAGCAGTGAAAGCCCACAAGCTCCGTACATGTCGAATAACTGAACCATCTGTATAAATGGTTACATCATTCTCAGATGAGTTCTCAGAATATCTTCAAATGTGTTGGTGTGATTTCATCACATTTCCTACTATTTTCATCTTCATCTTTACTTGTATTTGTATCTCTATATAGATGTAGACTGCAGTAAAACTATGTAGAATGGCGAAACACGTAATAACAAAGTACTGTAGTTTTACAAAAAACAATGACAATACACAGCAAAGTTTCGACCAAAAAGGCCTTTATAAAGCAAACGACACAACAAAAGTGACGAATGTCACAAAACACAACATATAGACTTTGACAAAGATATTACAACGGTTAAAATGAATGAAAATATGTGACTAAAAACAAATAAAAAAATAATGACAGAAAAACTAGAAGTGGAAAAAGAAGAGAGACAATACAAAATCAAGTAAATATATGACTCATATACATTTAACATACACACATATAGAATAAAGAGCATGAGAAGAAAAAGTAATAAGACGCATTGGAATGTATATCATTGAGTCCACGAGGTACCATATAAAAAAAATTAAGCGATTTTCCAGAGCAAATCGACTGCAATCATAGGAGGAACATGATCGGATGGCAGTGACCAGGACGTCGCGACCACCAAAATGGTCAGTACCATTGAAATGAGTAGCTACAGGGGTCCCAAAGCATTTGCGTATATCGTGTAAGTGTTGGCCGAAACGGTCACTGAGCATTTTGCCTTTTTCGCCGATATATGCCTTAGCACACCGCTTGCAAGTGATAGCGTAGATTATATTTTGGGACTCGCATGTAAAACCATCTTCAATAACAAATTATGTGACCCCTGTAGCTACTCATTTCAATGGTACTGACCATTTGGGTTCTCGTGACGTCCAGTTCACTGCCATCCGATCATGTTACTCTAATGATCGCAGTCGACTTGATCTGGAGAATCGCTTAATTTTTTAATATGGTTCTTTGCCACCTCATGGACTCAACACTCTACATTCCAATGCATCTTAGTACTTTCTCTTCTCATGCTTTATATTTTATATGTGTATATGTTAAATGTATATGAGTCATATATTTACTTGATGTTTTATTGTTTCTCTTCTTTTTCCACTTCTAGTTTTTCTGTATCTATTTCGTTATTCGTTTTTAGTAACATATTTTCATTCATTTTTTTACCGTTGTAATATCTTTGTCAAAGTCAATATGTTGTGTTTTGTGACATTCGTTACTTTTGTTGTGTCGTTTGCTTGATAAAGGACATTTTGGTCGAAACGTTGCTGTATATTGTCATTGTTTTTGTATTTTGTAAAACTACAGTACTTTGTTATGACGCATATTTGTATCTGTAGCTTGTCCATTTCAGAACATTAATCACATCACAGTCTAACTAAAAGAATCTTGACATCTAGCAAGTTCTTCCATCTCCAGTAACTTCATGTATACAAAAATGTTGAAGTACTGTTTTCACAGTAGTCATGATCGCACAGTGGGTTGTCTTTCAGAACTGATATTCCCTCCATCAGTACTCACTCTAATCAGTGCCACGTTTGATGTCACAAAAATATTTCAATTTTACTTTCTACATTATATTGTTCATCTTCTTTTTCTTCTTGCTGCGTAGTCAGGGCGCTTGGTATAAAGCTGGGTTGGATTTTTGCCAGAAGGCCTGTTTTCCTTATTATCAGTGTCGCCGCCATATAGGCATGAGTTCTCCGACTTCTGCGGTGATATTGTTTATCAGACAATCGTCCTTGTGATCAGATTTTATATGATTTTCATATTTGTCTTCTTCTTCTTTGTCTAAGACGACTTAAGCAATTATTGTGCATCACTTTATCTGCAACAGATTTAATTTAATTTGATCATATTTGTGTTATACATAACGGAGCAGTTCAACTTTCTGGGTAACAATTTTTGGTGCACAGGAAATGTTAAACAATACATTTTGCTATGAATTGTCAAAAGCAAAATCAGTTTTTAAAAGTCTAAATAACATATGAAACTTCAAGTTATACAGTTTTAAAACTAAATTAAAATTTTAATTCTAATGATGTATCACTTCTAACATATTCCAGCAGAGTTGTATCAATCCTAACATATGCCAGTGAGAGTTGTATCAATTCTAACATATACCAGCGAGAGTTGTATCAATTCTAACATATACCAGCGAGAGTTGTATCAATCCTAACATATGCCAGTGAGAGTTGTATCAATTCTAACATATACCAGCGAGAGTTGTATCAATTCTAACATATACCAGCGAGAGTTGTATCAATTCTAACATATGCCAGCGAGAGTTGTATCAATTCTAACATATACCAGCGAGAGTTGTATCAATACTAACATATACCAGTTAGAGTTGTAAAATGACTAAAGATAGTTATGAGAGGAATATATATTTATATATAGGACCGTGCCGTGCTATGATACAGAACGGCGCATCAGGCGGCATCGTAAAGGGCAGAGGGCGAGCATAAGCAGCAACATCAAAATCGCAATTGAAGGTTATTTTAAATAAAAAAATTTAAGGCGGCGCATTTCGAAGACTTGCATCATACTGAAAAATATACATAGAGTGTGTGTGCGTGTGTGTGCGTGTGTGGTGTGTGCTGTGTGTGGGTTATTGTCCATCATTCACATTTGTAAGTTACAACAATACACATATATGTCCTCAGAAGAACTGATTTTGTTTTTTGTGTCTGTCGTATGGCGATGTTATGCCACAGATTTGTCATCATTTAAAAATAAAATTCCTGTCTTTCCATACAGGTGAAGATCTATGGTTGTGTATCCCAGTCCATGATCACATAAAAAAGATGTGTTTCGATATTGGTACAGCACAAAAAGAACGACATATCAAATTTGCAAAAATATTTAATTTATCATCATGGAGCTGGCAAGCTGTGCTGCTAGACTTTGCTGGATTCTTGATGTAGGATTCAGAACCACTATGAACATATTTGAGGATATTATGACATATCATTATTTAACTGATATAACTAATTGTTGTCTGAATTGCTAGTCTCTCCGATTTCTTTGTGCAATCTCCGTTGCTGTAAAGGAACACAATTTTCAAATTATTGATGACAATTTTTGTCTGCGGAAATAATATTAGTTTTCTATTTATTCTGGAACCTTCTTGTTTACACTCTGTTGTAATACAGACATTATTAATTGTTACTAGTGGCGGCTCGTCGTTAGGGGCCAGTGGCGCACCACCAAAATAAGGTGTAATGTGTATTTTTTAACTTATACATTCAAATATATCCTAACAAAAACCATGATTTTTCCGAATATTTGTGTCTGGCCCTACCAACAAAAATAATCACTAGCCACCACTGATTGTTACCCCATTTTGACACTACTTGAAATGAGAACTGTGTCATATGCGTATCTTAGTTCTGGTATTATATTTCCACCAATTGTACATGGCTCAATGTGTTTTTTTAATAAAAATTAAAAAATAACAAAAATACATACACATGTTAGACTACCACGACGAACAAGCAATTTATCTCATATGAAACATTTCACCTGCAATCTGCAATTTATCTTTAAAAAAAAAGTTAAACAAAAATTCACATACATCTTAAACAGTAAAAATGGCCCCACAAGACCCCAGGTAGATATAGAAATAATAAATACCTGGACGCATCACGTGGTTATTACTGGATTCATATTTTATGCATGCTCATGCCATGCCTTAGGTATAAAAGCAGGTGAGAAAATACTATAGTTCAGTGAGTTTCTCACCTTTATTTAGGAGTTTGTAGACAACAAGGAAACTATGATAATTTTGTTAAGTTTCGGGTGATATTTTAGAACTAGGTTCTAGTGATATTTCAGAACTAGGCGCTAGTGATATTTCATAACTAGGCTCTAGTGATATTTCAGAACTAGGCTGTAGTGATATTTCTTCAATGAACATATTACATGCAACCTACTTGTCAACAAGTGGACAGTTCAATATAAACCTTCATATAGATGTTACGTAGATAACGATACAGGTAACTGTATGTTAAAACGACTTCATCAGGAAATTAATATTCACTTTGAATCTCACATTGAGATGTTTTAGTATTCCGATATTTTTTCTCGGTCGTTCGGCCGTATGACTTCATACGTTATCGTTGCGTCCTCTAATATGACGCCACTGGATGGTTTTTGCTTGCAGACTTAGTTTCCTTATCATCAGTGTCTTTCATAATTCAGGCGAGCTTTGATCTGACTTCAGATATACTTGGTGAACGACACCACTCGCCCCTACGTTGCCTGGGCCAGCAAGGGAAGGCACAAGATTTTACCACTGTGACATACAAGGCATACCGTAAGAGGTGACTGTTGTAGGATCTAGGAAGGTACCCTAGTAAATAAAAAACATCGCAGACATTGAATGTGCTGGTCTACTTGTAGGTGCATAACTTGCACAACGTACAATCGCTCTTAGGCTCAGATCACATTTAAATCATACAGAGTGGTTAACAAGTGCTCGATATGGAGCGTTTAAAGAAGAATGACTCCACCTGTCTGAAAGTGACAAACAAACACACGCAGTGACCTAGATCATATCCCATGATGCATCAAGATGCTAACGATGAACAATAGTGTGTTGTTCTAAAAAAAGACTAAAACGTAGGGACTCTCAGCATAGAAAAATATAAACAAATCTAAAAGCACGTGTCGCAAAATTGTTTAGAATGGTCGTTACCCAGAACGACATCTCCGTATGTAAAAAAGAGACATGTAAGCCGACAACGCAAACAAATCGTCGCTACTTATCACTTGTAATTCCGAGCGTCCGAAGTTTTTACCAGAAATATTTAATAAGCTCACGGGCTAAGCTCACGCCATTTTTATCAACAAGCTCGCCTCCAGTCCCACAATTACTACGGCACATGGTCACTAGAGCAGGTTGTTGTTAATTGCTCTATCGGTGACCACTGCCATTTTGTGATGACCTGGTCCGTTTCATTCATCGATTTTTACATTCTATAATTCTTGTAGTGGTCACATGAAATTGTTATTGATATTGCTTAAGACCCACCCAGAACTAGAGTTGTATTTTTAAATTTAACAGAAAAAGAACAAAACTAACAAACATATTGTCATACAATTTGGCCACATGTTGTTAAAGACATTGTTTCTAAGTATAAACAACGTTTAGTATATGCATTGTAACTATGTATTTACAAAATAATTAATTTTCTTGACAATATATTAACCCATAAAACATGTCTAACTCAATTGGTTTTGTAGATATGGTTTTTTCACTGTTACCCTTCCAAATTAAAACATTAAAATTAAAATTAAAACAGCAATATCTCTACACATAAATAGTTTAGAAAAAAAGTTGAGGTTCACTCTATAACTATGGGTGATATGTACATCATATGCCAGTTTGGCATTCTTTGCTCTTGTTATATTCGTGAAATCCATTGCACGATGAAAGGAGTGTTTTTTAAATACATATTGTCAAGAAAATAAATTATTTGTTAAATTCATAATTACAGTGCATAAACTAAACATCGTTTATCATCGAAAACAATGACCTTTGCAACATGTGCCATATGACAAAATATCTAAAATATGACAATATATTTGTTAACTTTTTTCTTTTCTGTTAATTTAAAAAAAGAGATAATCCTTGTTCTGGGTGGGTCTACCGCCTTAAGTCAATTCATAGCTACAATAAGTAGCACAAATTTCATCTGAATAGGACACAATAAAAAAAATATTGACAATTAATAAAACAAATATAACAACTGGATACATCCATTAATATTTATATCCATGGACAAACGTTGGGACAGAACTTTGCTTGAATTATATAGAGAAACAAAGAATGAAGTGGTTCGGCAACTTAATAAGAATGCAACCATACTCCACCGTATACAGAGTCTTCTAAAACAGAACATCCGGAAATAAAGACGAGGGAAGACAACGAAAACAAATGGATAGATGGCAAAGCAGAATTCTGTCAGAAACAAAAATAACTATCACGCAAGCTATTATGTCATCGCTAGACAAAAACAGATAACCACGACACTGGGCAACAACCATAGTAACAGCGTGAAGATAGCAGAAGAAAGACAAAGATACATAATGGGCATCAATTAGTAAGAGTTGATAGTTTTGAATACTAAGATTCATTGTTTAAAAAAAGATGAAAAAAACAATGAACATGGAATTGCATAAATTACAAGAAACACATAACCACATAACCACATAACCACATAACCACATAACCTATCTAAGGGAACTGACATAAAGACATAAAGAATTGTGATTTTAAAGAGCAAATATTTTTCCATAAAAACGTACGGTTGTGAGGTATGGATTATTGATAAATTTTAAAAATAAATTAATGACATTGAAAATAATTATTGCAGAATAGCATAAAATATCATGGACAGAAACAAAAAAGAAAAATTTTGTTTTCAATAGTTTGAAATTTAAGAGAAGTGATGCTAAAGAAGATGAAAATAGGAAAATGAAATACGAGTAATGTGGATATTTTTCATCTTCTTCTACTGCGTTCTCACTAGATTGGGGTTTCAGATTATCTAATAAAGGCAGTCGTCAATATAGCCCTCAGTTGTTCTGTTTAAGTTTTCAGATTATCTAAAAAGGCCATCGATTAAAACGATATAGTTTGTCTTCTGCGTTCTCACTAGATTGGGGTTTCAGATTCTCTAATAAAGGTAGCGTCTGCCTCAGATTATCAACCACGCCATACAGTTTGTCTTCTGCGTTCTCACTAGATTGGGATTCTCTAATAAAGGCAGCCGTCTTCCTCAGATTATCAACCACGCCATACAGTTTGTCTTCTGCGTTCTCACTAGATTGGGGTTTCAGATTATCTAATAAAGGCAGCCGTCTGCTTCAGATTATCAACCACGACATATAGTTTGTCTTCTGCGTTCTCACTAGATTGGGATTTTCGATTCTCTAATAAAGGCAGCCGTCTGCCTCAGATTATCAGCCACGCCATACAGTTTGTCTTCTGTGTTCTCACTAGATTGGGATTTCGGATTCTCTATAAGCACTCCTCAATTATCAACCAGCAGGTCTCTGTTTACAGATGGATTTGTCCTAATAAGGCACGTCTCCCAGATTATCAGCCACGCCATACAGTTTGTCTTCTGCGTCTCACTAGATTGGGATTTCGGATTCTCTAATAAAGGCAGCCGTCTGCCTCAGATTATCAACCACGACATATAGTTTGCTATGGACGATAATGTAAGTGGGCCACCTCTTTCCGTGTGATCTCCAGCAATTAGGTGTGGCCACCCTCGTGATGGTAGGTCCGACATTCTTAGTGCGTAGTGACATTATATAAAACGACATGGTTCTCTGGAAAAGATCATTGTGAAGGGTATTATACCGACAAATAATTGAGATGAATACCACGGAGAAGATGCGTGTAAAATATAATAGACGAGTTGAGGGTGATTTAGGTACAGGCCGGACACATCAGGCAGAACAGGAAGACATTTAAATTTGTTGTCATGGAAGCCAAGTCCCGAGAGGAACAAGCTTAGATGATAATGAATTTATCAAGTCAGAGACCTTCATACATATCTTGTAATAGAGCTGAAAAACTAGAAGTTCATTCTATAAATCTCTAAGCTGCGAGGCAACCAAACAGAAAGAAAGACAAATACGAGTACTCACTGTGTTATAAAGTTTCAAATCTGCGTTATAAATTTATTTAATTAAAAATGGAAAATAAATCTGACCAGCAATGGCGGAATGCGGGATGACCATTCAGAATCAGGACTGTTTTATTGTGGACACGACTTTGCTAGTGCATTTCCACCATGTTTGGTCGGGCATTTTCCGGTTTCGTTTGCCAAGCTACGGAGTTAGTGCTTGAGCAACGCTATGAGTTATGGGTGTTATATGGAATGCCTTTTGTTGTGTCAACCGTGCGTTTGTTGTGTGTATTCAGAAAATGGCGGACAGCGGTTATGACGAACCGACTCAATCTGCCCTTTGCATGGATATTACGTGTGCAGAAAGCTAGATTTTGTCATGATTGATGTTCTTTTTGACATGAACTGCAATTCAAGTGATGAGCAGCTCTGTATTGACACTTTAGCGGAAGCCATATGCATTTATGCGGTGCAGGTTGCTTTTTGTGGAGGTATGGTTGTTTTATTCTGGAATTAGTTCATACAGGAGACAGTTCACATTTGTTAGAATTTCTTGTGATTTTCTTTGGCACAGGAACGAAGCAATTATGGGGTGACCCGTTGCAGTGAAATTGGAACCGTACATATGAAATATGAACTATAAATTAACTATATTGATGAGTTATATTTCTTTGTGGTAACAGAAACAATTGTATTTACTGATTGTGTAATACTGCTATTTAGGGCTGGACTGGGGAGGGGGGTACATAGGGCTGAGGAATTGAATGACCGCATAGTTCTTGCAGTCACCACTAAACTTTTCAGGTTAGGATGTTTTCTTTTGTCCCGATGACAGAAACTCATTGACCTCACCGAGGATCAAACAGAGATCTCCTGAATGCGTGCCTCTGCTCTGCTCCATTCGACAGGTTGCTAATAATTTTGCTTAGTAAGAAAATGGAGAACTTCTTAAATGAAACCCCGCCAGCAAAATCAAAATTAGAAAAAATGGAAGACGTAAAAAAACAATTTGTATATGACAAGATATTGTGAAAAAAGTGTCAAAATTGTAAATTTCTTTAGAGATATAAAAATAATTGACAATTTTGGAAATGATAATGAAATTACATTTTGAAGGAACATTAGGAAGAAAAATATAATATTTGATTAATTCAAGTATGTAACATTTGTGCAATAAATGTCATTGTCATATAAACCTGGATTCCTCGAAAGGAGTTAATTCTTATTTTTCATGTTTGTTAGCTCTGATATAACCAAAACAAGGTTGTTCCTTAGGTCGAAGAGGCGTGCCTCGGATTAAAGATGTTTTAAGCTCCTACATTAAAAAAAAAAAAAAAAATGCAAGGAATAATTATATAATTGAGACTTGTTTTCTTTGTTTTAAGTAGAATAGGGTAAAATTGTATCTCAATCCATACATCTTGTTTGTTATTCCTTCTAGTCTTTGCATCAACGTTCAGTTTTACAGGACCGTCTTCCAGTAAATTGCTGTTGTATATTAGTGATGTTTTTTTAAATGTTCATCATCAGCAAAAGCTTGACATGACAGAACTTTACCACACTAACAGTCATTCGGAATTTCTCTCCCGCTCTTTCTTTTCTTCTTCTTCACCTTTTTCTTTCTCTTCTTTCTTATCTTCGTCGATTTATTTTTCTTCATTAATTTCGTATTCTTCTTCTTCTTCGTGTTCGTCTTTTTCATTCTCTATTTATTTTATTCTTCGTTTATTTCTTCATATTCTTCGTCTTCTTATTTTTCGTCTCCTTCATTGTCTTTGTCTTTCGTTGACTAGGGACGGTCCACAAAGTATTGGATATCCTACCCTCCTTAGGGAGTCTTGTAGATCAAACCAAATATCTTCATCATGTTTGGTCTGTTTCATATTTTACAAGGATACTCATGAATGACTTGTATTGTACATCTTCACTTTCCGTGCTCTTCATCAAGTCTGCTCTTTTAGTTCTCCTGATGATCTCATCATCACCACCGTGTAGTGATCTATCTAGCTACACTTTCTACTATTTGTTACAACTTATAGGAATCATTTGCATCAGTACAATCCAATGTTTGTATATACATAGTGTTTGTAAAGTCTCACACCAGTTCATATGTAGACGAAATGTGAAAAACAAAGTACATGACATCATCAAAACATGGGTTCCATAGTCAATTGTGGTGCAATATGAATGACTGTTGTCTGCTGGCGTAATTCTTTTCACTTAAACCATAATGGTGTTTTCAACTGAAGAAAAACTATTTGACAATATAAAGAAACGTGTACAGACTTATCTTGAAGCCAATGGTGGATATTTCCAACATCTGCTATAATGAATATTTAATTTGTTCTTTATCGTTTACCAAGTAGACCACAGTAGTAACTATTGTGACTAATTTCACTACTTTGTGTTAATGCATTTTTTGATGACGTCATGTACTTCATTGATCAAGATGACCTGCGTATGATATGTTGTGAGACTTTACAAACAACCCGTATTAGAGAGCATCTGACTAATAGCTACAGAGATGTGGAGCCGTGCGGCGATGCAAAATACTATTGACAAGAATAATAATTGATAAACACGTAATCCAAACGTAAACGTTTAATTAGAAAATAAATAGTGCGCTCACAAAAAAAGCTGAAACATACATTTATTCAGAAATACGTTATTTTTATTGAAAATCTGATTAGAGTTCTTCTTCTTTGCGTTCGTTCTTTACGACCAATTTTAATCACTCTTTGTGATATGTTTGATTTTGCCAAGAACGTGTATACGTTGCACATTTGTTTAGTAGGACCTAAATGCATAGACTTCTACACGTTTAGACATGGCATCCGATTTCAGCCAAACTTCCTTAGTCGTCTCTTACGACATGCATGACAGGTAACAGTGGTTCTATTCTTTACACCCAAAATTTGGGCAGGTAACAACTCGTGCGATCTGATTAGAGTTAAGGCCGACTGAGTCAAACGAGGCGTCAATGATGTATCAAACAGACGTATGGCTGGCACCACTCTGTACATTAATACGTTACACGATAATGAATATATAAGCGTTATAACACAGAGAAAACGAGCAGCACGAAAGACAGAGCACACAACACGCACATGTCTAACCTTGATCATGTATGCCCCACCTGTGGTCGGGGATTCTGTTCTAGGATTGGACTCTACAGTCACCTCCGCACACACCAGAGAGGTGCAACAGTACACGTCTGAGATTGTTGTCATCATCGCTTGCGATGGACGGCTATTATCCAGACGCCTGAGTGGTGAACCGTACTCCAACTTCAGAGGTTCTTGCAATTTAGATCCTAAAGTGGGGTCAAAGGCGCATTGGGTTAACGTCGTGCCAGGATTAGTGGAGCTGGTACTAATCTAGACCCTGCCCTCACCTCCTCGTGGTGACTCTGGAAACAGACAGTGGTTCTGGTCTGGCCAAGAGGACAGGGATCAACCGAGAGCTACTGGTAGTGGTAGCAGTGCAGGTACACAAATTACGAACAAAATGCACACATCTCCTAGCCGATGTCCGTAGAAACAAAGCCCAAGATTTGCAGAAACGTAAGAAAACAGCAGAGTACGAGACGACAGCGAACGAATGAAAACTCACCCGGAGTAAATGATCCACCCAGGCTGCCGCCTACAGGGCAAGAGACCATAAGCACGAAAATAAACATGAACGGATGAGAGATGCATCCCAAAGCAGAGACAAGGGGTGAAACTCGGAGCCCTGTGCACGAGTCAGCTGAGTGTCAGAGCAGTCCCGAGGTACGACAAATGTGATGACATGTATGTGAACACAAAGGCTGTAGCAGCTTCCCGGCCTATGGGAAAGACTGCATGCGAGGGATGAGAGGTGCATCCCGAACGGAGTAGAGGGCCCACAGGGAGCGAAACTCGGAGCCCTGTACACGAGTAGAGATGCGTGTCAGAGCAGTCCCGAGGTGCGGTAAATGAGACGGCAGATGCATATGCTGGACCTCGAGTTGAGCTGCACGTGGGCCCACATAGGGCAAAACTCGGTCCCCATCACAAGGATTGGGGCACGATTTAAGCCCCCCGGGTCGGACAGCCCAGGCAAATGTGAGCACGGCGTAAACTGATGGTGATGATAAGGCAGGCACCATGACAGAGCAAGCACGCAAGCGGACGATGCACGAGTGGGTCCACCGTTGGGCAGAAGTGCATTGCACGACAGGCGCGGTAGGTTTGGCAGGCACGGCAGGCGAGAGGGTGTGCGGACCACCCCAATGTGCAGAAAAACTGGAAAACCCAGCAGAGGTGAAGCCAGTGCGCGTTTCCGCTCGCAGGGAACTACTGCTGCTTTGTAGTTTGATTGGGGACAATCAAAGTCTACCTGAGCAAACCGTACACAAAACTGGACGGGTGGCAAACGAATGAGTCCACAAAAATACCGGTTAGCTGGGCAGATGAAGCGCATCAACCCAGGAGGGTGGGTCATCTAAGGGTCGTTGCCCTTAAAGAAAATAGCAACCTACTGCCTTGCAGGTTTGACTGGGGACAGCAAAAGGCTAACGGAGAGCGAACCCAGTAAACGCTGGTTGAAACCGAACACACCACCGAAGTATAAGACCTGAGCTCCAATAGGTACTGAAGGTTGTGAACATACATCCGTTTGTGATGTTTGACTGTTTATATATGAAATTAGAATTTGTTTTTTTATAAACGACCGTCGTAAGAACGATTGCGAGAGAGAGAGAGAGAGAGAGAGAGAGAGAGAGCCTAAAGTAAAGGATAAGGATCTGTTGTAGTCCAACAGTGTACTGTGTTTACACGGAAACTGTTGACCTAAGCTGGAATCGAAACCTAGAACTTCCACGACAGGTGCAGCATGATATCAACTCCGCTCTCGGCGACCCCTATAAAACTGTCCATTAGTCTGCAGTTCACAAAATATTTGTGTTTTTTGTGTATGACAACTGATATTATGGTATGCCAAAATTACATAACATTCCCAGCAGATATGTAGCTTCATTAAAATCTTGTAGATACTAAGAATACCCGCTCTATCAATAGTTTGCAAGAGTTCAGATTTTATCTATCAATCTGATGTTTCTCATTTATTTTACCACAACTGTGCGGAAGTGGTTTCATTTTTCTGACATGCTTCTGATATCAAGTCCATGATTCAGAATCTCAAAATAAATTGAACGTAACTTTCGTGTGGGCTATCTTTTTAACCGCTTCGTCATTCTCTGTTTCTCTGAACCATCTGTATCCCACTTCAATGTCTGCTTTGATATTCTTTGATCATTTCTTCTCAAGGTATGCTCAACATATCGCCAACTTTTCCCTGTTATAACATTTGTTACCAGTGGTTGACCAGACATTTTGCACCAACGTATGTTTAACATATCTCCATCTTCTTCCCCATATAACAGTTGTTACTAGTGGGTGACTAGACATTTGTTCTTAAGATATGCCCAACATATCTCCACCTTCTCCTTCTTATAACAGTTGTTACTGGTTTGTAGGATGATATATATTAATCTGATAGGTATTGTAAACAATGTAAATAGGTAATATTCGAGTGATCAAAATTATGTCATAAAATGGTTGAAAAATACTGATCTAACACCCCTATCAGTTATCAGTTGCCCGTCTGCCCAGCGTGTTCGTAGTGCGTTGGACTACGGGTGACTATACCTCTGTGTGTGCGGGTTCAATTCCGCGGATGGCAGAAAAAGCCACAGATTCCCCAAATTTACGGTGTTCGTGGCACCGAACCGAAGGGTTACGATGTCCATGGTACCGAGCCGAAGAACTGAAAAGCTCAAGTGCGTCTGGATCGGAAAAAATAAATCAGTTATCAGTTACATGACGATTATCATCATAACACATATGTGCTCTGATCTCAACCTCAGCAACACATCCAGCAGCGTCTAGCCTCCCAACACGCCAGTTCGATGTTGATTTGTCAATTTATTTGCATATTTAGTATGTCGTTAATTTTGGGCTGCATCAATATCGATACCCATCTCTCTTTGTGTCTTGTCAGCGAGAGTGATTCACAACCATGAAACCCCTCTGTTAGGAAAAACTCTCTCAAAGCGTTAAGAATGCCATTTCGGTCCACTGCAGGTCCCTCTGATATTGTAGCCACACAAGCCAATCTATCAGTCCTTCGGAATTTCTCTCTCGTAGTCAAAATGTCCCGCTTCTGCTGCCTTCATTCTCAAATTCTCAGTTACATCCTGAATCCATCTTCCCCTTAGCCTTCCTCTAGTCTCCACTTTACAGGTGTGCTTCCATCTACTTTACAGGTGTGCTTCCATCTACTTTACAGGTGTGCTTCCATCTACTTTACAGGTGTGCTTCCATCTATAATGGTTTTCTCTAACCATTTATCGTTACTATATATAGATATATATTACAGATCTTGAAACTTAATTCTTCTTCTACTCCTACTTCTTTTTGTTTTCTTGTTGTTTCTATTCATCTTTGTCTGCTTCTGTCTCTGATCCCAGTCTGTACCAGTACCTCCACCCAGTTTCTTCTCATCATTCGTGATTCGACTGGCAACACCATGTTACCCAAATAGACAAGATATCAAAAATTGATTACTTGAAACTTTTATTTATAAAACGATTGTGACAGAACTCAGTAACAGTCATTGTAAAGAAAGAGTTAAATAAATATTCTATTAAACAGTTTTGCATTTAACAATTGTGCAATTATATAAGACTGTTTGTCTGAATTCATTGAATCTGTTACTGAATAAGAATACTGCACTAGAACAAAACTCACGAATGCGTATAACCGCATCAATTGTTTTATTGAGAAGAACGTTTGGAGCAATGGGGGTTAAACTGTAAGAATATATTTTAGAGTTCCGCCTAATGTCGTATCCGATACGTTTGGTTGGACATTTCCTTTGCTTCGTGAATATTTGTAAACAATTGTTGTCTTTCAGAAAGAAAACAAAATGTTAACCAAATATTGCAGAGCTTTGAAAACACATGCTCGCTCTTCTTAGACTGTGTTTGGCCACCAACAGCTTCTTAGACTGTGTGTGGCCACTAACAGCTTCTTAGACTGTGTTTGGCCATCAACAGCTTCTTAGACTGTGTTTGGCCACCAACAGCTTCTTAGACTGTGTTTGACCACCAACAGCTTCTTAGACTGTGTTTGACCACCAACAACTTCTTAGACTGTGTTTGACCACCAACAGCTTCTTAGACTATGTTTGGCCACCAACAGCTTCTTAGACTGTGTTTGGCCACCAACAGCTTCTTACTTCTTCCCCCTTCTTCTTCTTAGACTATGTTTGGCCACCAACATCTTCTTATTTTTCTTTGAACATTCCGTACCGACCTCAGGTTCAACTACTCTTTGTGATCTGTAAGTGATCTGAGCCTAAGAAAGATGGTACGCTGTGCCAGTCATGCGCTTACAAGTAGACTTGAACATCCGATTTCTGCGTCGCTTTTTATTGATAAGGGTAGCTTCACTAGGCTGCTACCTCACTCACCTCTTATGACTTGCATTGTAAGTAGCAGTGGTACTATTCTTTGCTTCCCTTGCTGGCACCGGTACCACACGGGCGGTATTGGTAAACAATTGCTTTTTTAAAAAAATGTAACCATCTGTTTCACAACTTTGAAGCCACACGCTCTTAGTCTGTTTGACCAGAGCCAACTATAAACTACTGGGCCTTCGGGCTCAGGTAAGTATAGGAAATCAGACCCCAACTACACCACGTGACCTCGCATTCCAGTATTGGTGTATATAGACGAATTCATTTTAAAATCAACACAAAATGCTAACTCGAAGTCACATTATGCAACAAGTTAAGTTTAACAATAAGTATCAATATTATCAACATTTTTCACCAATAAATAACCAAAGACTCACAGAATTGAGTAAAATTGCAAAAGCGTGCAGTGTTCTATCAAACATCTGTAATTTCCAGATCCCTTTTCTTATCTAGGTCAGGGAATACCCGGTCAGTTGTCTGGCCTGTGCTAGAGCCTGGTTGTGGTTTGACCACCAACATCGATTTCCTAGATCACAATCTGTATCAGACACGATATTTGGAAGACACACAACCATAAAAATATCGGTAAAACAGAGTAATCTTCTGTATACATAACAGGAAGTTTATAGTTATTGTCCATGACAACCAGGTTTTAGATTTACATCATCAGCTGTTGTTTGTTTGGTCCAATCTGACAACGAGTAATGTAAATTTATAATCTGAAGCTGTAGTTTCATGAATATAGTCAGGTAAATGGTGCGGGTGGTCGTTTTAGACGACAGCTTTTGACACACCTTTGATTCAATTCATTTATTTCTGTAACCTCTGCATGCGCCCGCTTGCCCAGCGTATTTGTGGCTCGTTGAGCGACGTATGACAAGTTCCCTATGAGTGCGGTTCGATTCCGCGGGCAAGCAGAAAAGCCACAGTTTCTGCAGATTTATGGTGTTCGTGCACCGAACCAAGGGTTACGATATCCATGGCGCCGAGCCGAAGAGCTGAAAACTCAAATGCTTCTGGATCGAAAAAAAAATAACCCAATATTCTGCGGAACTCGAAAGGAGAGCAAAAGAATAGTAACAATACGGTCTACATGGAATTTTGCAAGATGCGGCTGATGTAGGAGCTACGGAATCTACGCTAATAAATAAAAGGCATAGCAGAAATAGTATGTTCTGGCCTACCTGTAGGCGCATAACTAGCACAACGTGCAATCGCTCTTAGGCTCAGATCACATACACATAACAACAAGTGAGTATACGGTGTTAGGCCAGTATTTTTTTACCGTTGGCTCCTGATGGGTTTAAGTGATCAACATCACGCTGGTCTCTTTTATTTCCCAGCGCTTTTCGTGGTACTCAATTTGAGGGTTGGTTGACCTGGGAGCCGTTACTGTCGGAAAAATATTCCGCGTCCACTGTGAAATTGAACACGCACCACTAGCCTTGAAGATTTATATATTCAAGTGGAAAAATAAAATTAGCAGTCTTCGTTGTGTGTTTTGTTTTAAACGGAAAAGATTTTCAACATTACAGCTGTTCAAGTCATTAAATGTACAAGTATCTCTCAAGACGCAGATTCCCTTTTCGTGTGCTATGTTTCCGCTGACGATGTAGAATTAATTCTCCCGATGTCATTCTGTCATCAGTATCTTTGAAGACAAGAAATGTTTAATATCAAGAAGTTAAACTGCAGGAAATATGTTAGCACGTATGGAACATTCTACAGAATGACAACAATATCAGTTTCCTTCTACGTGACCTTTGTGCTATATATCCTATCATCATCATCATTAATCCTCTCCGCTCTTCGTGGAGCATAGGACCTCAACAGTTGTTCGCCACTCTTCTCGCTCTCTGGCTGTTCTTTTTATGTTCTCCCAAGTCAATTGAGCACCCTTCAGCTCCTCAATAAGACCTCGTCTCCAAGTCTGCTTAGGTGTCCTCATTTTCGTTTTCCTGCGGGTTCCACTCGAGCACCTGTCTAGTGACACTCGACTGTGTCTTCTTCTGTGTAATCAACTTGGGTGCTTCTATCTTTGTTGTCTGCGGTCGAAAAAGGGTCGTCAGCACGTCAGCTTCCTTGCGGGTTTGGCTGCTTCGCGTCATCTGTCTCCTGCATGGAGCCCTAGTCCTTCCGAGACTCGAGTTAGTTTTGAACAATTTGTTTTTGGTTTCTGTAACTACTGGTTTTTTTTTAAATAAGTGGGTAGTTAGCCCATCACACAACCCCAACCTGGAGGACCAGGAGACCACATTTAGTCTGCCCTCTCTCCTTCGACCTTCCCGACTTGGGTAACCCTGCCGGCATAGCTCTCCGGGTCCCTGAGGTACGCAAGCCCCCCCCCACCACTACAAGGTAATGGCCTCATGGGGGAGATATATCCTATACCTAGTTCATATTTGACTAGCTGTTGACATATCGCAACGCTGGCCCCCTCCCACCCCCGTCCCACGCTCACACTAGACTCGAGTTACAACTTACAATCTTAGATCTGATTGTTTGATTGTTTGATTGATTGATAATTAGGGATCTATGTGGCTTAGAGGTTAGGTTCTCGCCTCTAGTTACAAAGGTACTCAGTTCGTTCTTTCGTGGAGCAATCAAAATATTTTACCAAAGATCCCTGATCTCAGTGTAGATGAGATCGAGTTCCAAGTCCTATCGGAGACGGACGATAAAACGTTGGTACTGTGTTGGTACTGTGTGCATGTAAAAGAACTCTTGACAGTTCAAAAATCGAGAAGCGGAGACTTGAAAAACGTTACCCGGGCAAAATTCACTATTAAGGTTTCAATTTTATAAAATGCTTAAAAATTGTTTACCATCTTTTAAATTACATCGAGACCCTCGCCGGTTCTACTGAGTTCCTGCACTATCGCTGAGATCTACCTGTGTAGAAGATGAGCACCAGTTATCACCGTGTTACAATATGATGGTCTTATCAATTATTATCACAGTTATATAATATTTAGATAAGTTGCTAAGACACCGATTGTATGACAAATGAACAACAATCTGTTTGGATTAGATCAAACACACGTTACTTGGTAGATCGACACCTCTCAAACATGACTTAACAGACAGAAAATTTCTTATTATTTAAGGATGATTATAAACTGTAACTCATTTCAGTGAAAATATTGTTTGCAAAATTCTATATTTGTTTAGCAAAAATTCATATTTTGTTCAGAGGAATTATATATTTGTTCAGCAAGAATTAATATATTTGTTTAGCAAAAATTCATATATTTGTTCAGCAAAAATTCATATATTTGTTCAGCAAGAATTCATATATTTGTTCAGCAAGAATTCATATATTTGTTCAGCAAAAATTCATATATTTGTTCAGCAAAAATTCATATATTTGTTCAGCAAGAATTCATATATTTGTTCAGCAAAATTCATATATTTGTTCAGCAAAATTCATATATTTGTTCACAAGAATTCATATATTTGTTCAGCAAAATTCATATATTGTTCAGCTAAAAATTCATATATTTGTTCAGCAAAAATTCATATATTTGTTCAGCAAAAATTCATATATTTGTTCAGCAAAATTCATATATTTGTTCAGCAAAATTCATATATTTGTTCAGCAAAATTCATAATTTGTTCTCATTAGCAAAAATTCATAAATTTGTTCAGCAAAAATTCATTCACTTATTTGTTCAGCAAAAATTCATATATTGTTTTTATATTTTGTAAAACTACAGTACTTTGTTTTTACGTGCTTCGCCATTGCTACATAGGTTTACTGCATTCTTCCCTTATATCTTAACCCCGTTAGGAATTTATTGTCTAATTCTATATGTTCTATGCCATGTAAGAAATGAATGTCTACACTTCTGTTGTATACTTTGCTTGATAAAGACCTGTTGGTCGAAACCTTACTGTGTATTGTTATTATTTTTGTATTTTGTAAAACTACATTACTTTGTTATCTGTTTCGTGTTTCCTTATAGCAAATGAAAATCGTGTTATATCCTTTACAGAGCTTCGCAATTAACCACAGAAACGTGTTGTCGATTCTATAGGCACCACTTATACGTTCAGTAGTTTGCCATTGCTTTTTGAACGGTGAGGTCCATTTTTACCTTTCGTATATATACACGGGAACTAATTTGAGTCCAAACTAACCGGCCGCGATGCTTGAACCAGGTACACTTTGGTTGTGATCGTGATCTTTACCCCTTAAGCCACAGACGCCCACAGCAAGTTATATCAAATATTCAGATGAATTAACTAAACTATTATACATTACTAACTAACTGAATTGTTGATTACAATATGAATGATAATGTGTTGTAAAACAATTTCCAGAAATGGGAAAGAGGTAGAAGATTATAAATTCGTCTCTTCTACAATTTTGTGACCAGACAATTTAGAAAGCTGAAAACTTCCAGTTGATCAAGTTTGGTTTTGAGTTTGCTCAATTGACTTCTAAAGTGCCTTCAAAACAAGAAAGTGTAATACTGGATTCACAAGATTTGGATACTTTTCGAAAATGTAAGTACATTTTTAAAATGTTCAAATATTTGATGTATATATGTCACATGTCCCATAAAAAGTACATTGGTAGTCGCAAAGTAGATGTGATTAGTGAAAAGAGGAATATAGTTCAGTTTAGTATAGTCGTCGGATCATTCGCTGAACATCATAACTAAACATCAGTAACTGAACATCATAACTAAACATCATAACTGAACATAATGAACATCATAATGAAAAAACATAACTAAACATCATAACTAAACATCATAACTAAACATCATAACTGAACATCATACTAAACATCATAACTAAACATCATAACTGAACATCATAACTAAACATCATAACTAAACATCATAACTAAACATCATAACTGAACATCATAACTGAACATCATAACTGAACATCATAACTGAACATCATAACTGAACATCATAACTAAACATCATAACTGAACATCATAACTAAACATCATAACTAAACATCATAACTGAACATCATAACTGAACATCATAACTGAACATCTTAATCAGAACCCGTTCTATCTTCCCCAACTATACTTTGGTGGCTTACAGACGGGACAGAAGTCTAGGATATGTTGTACACAGTCGCCTTAAGTCCAATATCCATACTCATTTTGGCACTGTTCAGTGTGGCCGTCGGCGTTGCAACACGTGTGCGTATGTGATACAGACGCGTACTGTATCTTTTCCTTTAGCCACGTTTCTTATTGACGATGATTTCACTGCGAGTCCGTAATCTTTTCTATGCCATTATCTGTAAGCAGTGTAACAAAGCTTATATCGGCGAGACAGGCAAGAGGCTCAGTGACCGATTCGCCCAACACTTGCGCGACTACGCCAATGCTCTGTGACCCCTGTAGCCACCCATTTCAATGATACTGGCCATTTAGGAGCTCATGATGTCCAGGTCACAGCCATCCGATCATGTTCCTCGGATGATCGCAGTCGATTTGCTCTGGAGAATCGGTTGATTTCTTTATATGGTACCTTGCGACCACGTGGGCTCAACGTATTACATTCCTATGCTTCTTAGTACTTTCTCTTCCCATGCTTGTAATCTATATGTGCATATGTTGCATGATTAATTCTTATGTTCTAGATTTTTCATTGTTTTATCTATCGTTTATTTGCATGTATTCAAGTTATATATTTACTAGATGTTTCATTGTTTCTCTTCCGTTCTAATTCTAGTTTATGTATGTTTTTGTGTTACATTTATTTCGTTATTCCTTTTTATTCCCAGATTTTCATTAGAAACGTTTGTATTTGGTCGTCCATTTGTTTTTTTAAATTTGTCACTCCTGCTGTTCATTTGCTTGATAAAGGCCTTGTTGGTCGAAACGTTTGCTGTATTTTGTCATTGTTTTTGTAATTTGTAAAACTACAGTACTTTGTGATTACGTTTTTTACCAATCAAATAGTTTTACTGCAGTCTCATCTATTTTGTGAATGCATCATAACTATACATCATAACTGTGCACATCACCACTGTCGGATCATTTATCACTGCCACATGTCGTAAGAGGCGACTAAGGAGGTGTGGCTGAAATCGGATGCCTGTAGAAGTCTATGCGTTTAGGTACCTACCAAACCAATGTGCAACGTATACGCGTTCTTGTCAAAGATCAAACATATCACAAAGAGTGATTACAATTGGTCGTAAAGAACGAACGCAAAGAAGAATAAGAACTATTTGCTTTCCTCTGTTCCCTTTTACCTAGGGACTCTATAACAAGACCCGTCTTGCCATAATATTCTTCTTCTTTCATCTTTTATCGTCACACTGTTACAGGGTTGTTACCCAGTGTCGCGGTTTTCATTTCTTGTCTTGCGCTGTTCTTGTGGTTTGGGTGATCGTTATATTTGCTCTTTCACAGGATTCTGCTATGTTATCTAACAATCTTTTTCGTGGTCTTCCTCTTTCCTTCTTTCCTGATGTTCTGTTACAGAAGAGACTGTATACTGTAGAGTTTGGATCACTAGTTCCATTGATAAATTTTAGATTTTCCTCATAAGTCTATAATTAGTACAGTGGTTTGGAGCTATTTGAGGGCTGGAGACATGATGCTATAAACGTAACGTGTTTGTTTCCCGCTGGCACCGATCAGGATATTTTAACCAGTGATTCCTGATTTCAGTCTAGATGAGACTGAATTTCTAGTTCTATCTCTGACACAAACGATACAACATATGTTCCGTGTTAAAGTTGAGAACGTGCACACAAATTTAGAATTTCAAAATGGCAATCGTCCCTGTGTGCCAGGACTCGCAAGGAGAACAAAGCATAGTAATACTGCAACCTACAAGGCATGCCTTAGAAGGGCACTGAGGTAGGAGCCTTGGAAAGACACCCTAGTAAATAAAAAGCTTCGAAGAAATCGAATATGCTGGCCTACTTGTAGGCGCATAACTGGCACAACGTAAATCGCTCTTAATCTTCGATCACATACAAATCACAAAGAGTGATTAACAAGTTATCGATATGAAGCGTTGGAAGAAGAAGTTCATAGCCAAAATGCCGCCGTGGCTATGGAGCTCGTGCACTATTTCTGAGATCTTAAAATGTTAGAATTATCTTTGATTATACATTTTTCGCGTTTCAAAAATATCGAACAAAGGGAGAGCATATTGTAAAATTCGACTTATCTTTTCAATTACATGGGTTATGTCCCTTGATACATAGTTTCAGGAGTGGTACAATCGTACAATATGAAAAGACAAAAGAAGGAATGACAGTTACTTAATGAGATCATTAGGGTTGCCAAACGTACTCATTTTTGCAGACATGTCTTCATTTCACGAATAATGCAATTTTGGAAATTCGTAGATTTGTCCACAATTTTACAAGCCAAGACAAAATAAACACTGCCAGCGACATCATGTGGTAACTGCGTATAATTTGCTTTCCTTACATATTTTTGACTAACAATGGTCTGCACATAGATGATTCAAAGTGCTGTAACCAATACTGGAGAAATTTGCATTCATCTAAATAAATAAAATGCCATCACATAAAAAGTGGTGTGACTATATTGAAAACTGTAGTAGTAGTAAAATGTACTCTGGAATCGTGAAGATATCACAGTTCTTTGCTATTCCAGCACACAATGCTTCAGTAGAAAGACTTTTTTTTTCTCGATGCCTAATGGATCAATGAGAGAAAAATCGTCTTAGTGTAAGATCAGTCAAGTTCAATTGTAAATTGAATTTCAAACATTTTACCATGCAGACAATTTGATGGACATTTGATGTACAAGAAGACATTCTAAAAAAAGATTTGGGCATCATTAAAATGTACATGAAACACAATTTAAATGGAATTTAATGTTAGGAGATGTGTCCTCATTTCAGAAGATCAAAATATGGCAAACTTAGGAATCCTTTCTTTCTTTCTTTCTTTCTTTCAAACTTTAGGAATCCTTATCATCATCAAATAGCTTGACCTGAGCAGAACTTTGCCACCCCAACAGTCCTCCAAAATTTCTCTCTCTTCTCAGCCAGTTGTCCTGCCTCTGCAGCCGTCATGTTCAAACTATCAGTTACATCCTAAATCCATCTTCTCCGTGGTCTTCCTCTTCTTCTCTTTTCCGATATGCCTCCTTTCATGATGATTCCTATTGATCATGGGTGCAAAAATATATGGTGACAATGTAGACACCAGGTTCAATAAGATGACACTGACAAAGACCATACTCCACCTTCAAGTGGTGATCATGAAAACAAATTACTGCATCGCAGTCTAGAAAAGCGGGCAGGGATAGACGAAAAGCGACCATTCGAGTTTGTAGTATTGTAAGCTTAGTTTGAGAGTGGCATGAGATCTGTTTGTACAAAAAGCGTGCAGTGTCGTGGAGAAAATGAGCTTGCACGAGTCTCCTAGCCGAAGTCTAGAAATCGAAAACTAGCACAGAAGCAGGCAAATGACCATTAATCAAACCAGAATTTCCCGGTCCTGTTAATGGCTAATGTTCCTGCATAGCTAGCTACCTTGTAGGTAAAACAATGATATTTAACAATACAGTCTACTGACGGGTCCTTCCAATACAGCAGATAAAAATATATCTGCTCTGGGTACAACGATTTTAATTTTTCTGGGTACAACGATTTTCATTTTTGTTCATAGTAGGAAGAAAAGACGTTTGAGCAAAAAGGAAATACATTTCGTTATAACAGTGAAGCACATATCTTCACTAAAAAAAAAAGAATTAAAAACTTATATTTTTGTTTTACGTTTTGTCTAATCCTGTTGTTTCTAAGAGAAGATGTTTTGATAGAAGATCTTAGAGATTCTAGACCGGGCTTTTGTGTGCGCTTCATAAATAGTATTTTTGGTACTTGTCTACAATTTCACCGCAAAAACTGGGTCATTCTAAATATAGACTGTTTGCGAGCATTGTTCTAAATATAGCGCAGAGGTTCCCCATTATTTATGTTATTGACGTAAAATCCCGTCATTCCCTGAGTGTGTGAGTTTATGTGGCGTTGCCGGACTAAATCCAGAAATTTAGACTCCTTCGTAGCTATTATTGCTGATACGATACGTTTCTGGCCCCACAGTAACACTCCTAGTCCCATCCTGCCTCCTTCCACCTCACATTCCCACATATAGTCCTTTTCAGGGCTCCTAATTCAATTAAAACATTGCTTATGTACATACAAAATTCACAATAAACACCACATCCGTGACCTTTGAACCCGGTTCTCCTCCACGTCCGCAAACACTGATGGCGGACTGACGTCACTTAGGTCAGCGAGGTTTCCCTTTTCCTGCGGTGAAATTGTAGACAAGTACCGTATTTTATTTACCGCTTCTGTTATTTCTGAAGACCACCTTTTGCATGGACAGCATTTTGCTTTGTATTCACTGTATTGGTGTAATATTTCTCTATGAGGCGCATTATCTGTTGGTTATCTACTATGTGATGTCCAAACATTTAATTTGTTATTTCTTGATGAAGTTCAGTACTGATGTTGTAGCCAATTTTTTCCTGATGTCTTCATTTCTAAGCCTGTCTCTTCTTGTTACTCCCAGCATTCTTCGTAGACACCTCATCTCTGTCATGACTAGTTTTTCTTCTAGCATTTGATATCAACGTCCAGGTTTGGCAATGGTACTATTATGTTGGGAGAAAGATTGTGTTGAACAATGATCCTTACGAGACTAAATTCCCGCTTGCTCAGCATGTTCGTAGCACGTTGGACGACGGGTGACAAACCCCAGGTGAGTGCGTTTCAATTCCGCGGACTAGCAGAAATCCATAGGTTCTCCAGATTTACGGTGTTCGTGGCACCGAACCGAAGGATTACGATGTCCATGGCACCGAACCGAAGAGCTGAAAGATCAAGTGCTTCTGGATCGAAAAAAAACATTTAAATAACTAAATTGATATAATTAATTACACGCTTCACTAATTATCTAGAAGTAGTATGTCCCTTGCAGTACTACGCTTTCATCACAGTCCGACAGAAAAACTCTCTGTCCCTAGCAAGTTCTCCCGTCTCCTCCAGCGTCATCTTCCAGGTTTCTTTAATACCCTGCTCCCACCGTCGTCTTGGTCGTCCCCTGTCTCGTACTCCAGAAACCATACCTTACAATACCCTTCTCCCCAAACCACTGTGACGTTTAACGTGGACACAATATTTCATTTTCCGGGACATGATGTTATTTATGAATCAATGCTCCTCGATATGCATGTCTTGTAGGATGTCTTTGTTTCTTCTCTTCTCTGTCCGGGACATGATGTTATTTATGAATCAATGCTCCTTGATATGCATGTCTTGTAGGATGTCTTTGTTTCTTCTCTTCTCTGTCCGAGACATGATGTTATTTATGAATCAATGTTCCTCGATATGCATGTCTTGTAGGATGTCTTTGTTTCTTCTCTTCTCTGTCCGAGACATGATGTTATTTATAAGTCAATGCTCCTCGATATGCAGGTCTTGTAGGATGTCTTTGTTTCTTCTCTTCTCTGTCCGAGACATGATGTTATTTATGAATCAATGCTCCTCGATATGCATGTCTTGTAGGATGTCTTTGTTTCTTCTCTTCTCTGTCCGGGACATGATGTTATTTATGAATCAATGCTCCTTGATATGCAGGTCTTGTAGGATGTCTTTATTTCTTCTCTTCTCTGTCCGAGACATGATGTTATTTATGAATCAATACTCCTCGATATGTAGGTCTTGTAGGATGTCTTTGTTTCTTCTCTTCTCTGTCCAGGACATGATGTTATTTATGAATCAATGTTCCTCGATATGCATGTCTTGTAGGATGTCTTTGTTTCTTCTCTTCTCTGTCCGAGACATGATGTTATTTATGAATCAATGCTCCTCGATATGCATGTCTTGTAGGATGTCTTTGTTTCTTCTCTTCTCTGTCCGAGACATGATGTTATTTATGAATCAATGCTCCTCGATATGCAGGTCTTGTAGGATGTCTTTGTTTCTTCTCTTCTCTGTCCGAGACATGATGTTATTTATAAGTCAATGCTCCTCGATATGCAGGTCTTGTAGGATGTCTTTGTTTCTTCTCTTCTCTGTCCGAGACATGATGTTATTTATGAATCAATGCTCCTCGATATGCATGTCTTGTAGGATGTCTTTGTTTCTTCTCTTCTCTGTCCGGGACATGATGTTATTTATGAATCAATGCTCCTTGATATGCAGGTCTTGTAGGATGTCTTTGTTTCTTCTCTTCTCTGTCCAGGACATGATGTTATTTATGAATCAATGCTCCTTGATATGCAGGTCTTGTAGGATGTCTTTGTTTCTTCTCTTCTCTGTCCAGGACATGATGTTATTTATGAATCAATGCTCCTTGATATGCAGGTCTTGTAGGATGTATTTGTTTCTTCTCTTCTCTGTCCGGGACATGATGTTATTTATGAATCAATGCTCCTAGATATGCAGGTCTTGTAGGATGTCTTTGTTTCTTCTCTTCTCTGTCCAGGACATGATGTTATTTATGAATCAATGCTCCTTGATATGCAGGTCTTGTAGGATGTCTTTGTTTCTTCTCTTCTCTGTCCAGGACATGATGTTATTTATGAGTCAATGCTCCTAGATATGCAGGTCTTGTAGGATGTCTTTGTTTCTTCTCTTCTCTGTCCGAGACATGATGTTATTTATGAATCAATGCTCCTTGATATGCAGGTCTTGTAGGATGTCTTTGTTTCTTCTCTTCTCTGTCCGAGACATGATGTTATTTATGAATCAATGCTCCTTGATATGCATGTCTTGTAGGATGTCTTTGTTTCTTCTCTTCTCTGTCCGAGACATGATGTTATTTATGAATCAATGCTCCTCGATATGCATGTCTTGTAGGATGTCTTTGTTTCTTCTCTTCTCTGTCCGAGACATGATGTTATTTATGAATCAATGCTCCTCGATATGCATGTCTTGTAGGATGTCTTTGTTTCTTCTCTTCTCTGTCCGAGACATGATGTTATTTATGAATCAATGCTCCTCGATATGCATGTCTTGTAGGATGTCTTTGTTTCTTCTCTTCTCTGTCCGAGACATGATGTTATTTATAAGTCAATGCTCCTCGATATGCATGTCTTGTAGGATGTCTTTGTTTCTTCTCTTCTCTGTCCGGGACATGATGTTATTTATGAATCAATGCTCCTCGATATGCATGTCTTGTAGGATGTCTTTGTTTCTTCTCTTCTCTGTCCGAGACATGATGTTATTTATGAGTCAATGCTCCTCGATATGCAGGTCTTGTAGGATGTCTTTGTTTCTTCTCTTCTCTGTCCGAGACATGATGTTATTTATAAGTCAATGCTCCTCGATATGCAGGTCTTGTAGGATGTCTTTGTTTCTTCTCTTCTCTGTCCGAGACATGATGTTATTTATGAATCAATGTTCCTCGATATGCATGTCTTGTAGGATGTCTTTGTTTCTTCTCTTCTCTGTCCGAGACATGATGTTATTTATAAGTCAATGCTCCTCGATATGCAGGTCTTGTAGGATGTCTTTGTTTCTTCTCTTCTCTGTCCGAGACATGATGTTATTTATGAATCAATGCTCCTCGATATGCAGGTCTTGTAGGATGTCTTTGTTTTATTCTTTTCTTTGACCAGAAGATATTCTTCTTCTTCTTCTTCACCCTTCGCCCCTAGGGAAGCATAGGTCCGCAACCAAGGCCTTCCAAGCCTGCCTATCCAAGGCCATCCTTTCCAGATCTCGCCACTCTCTCCCCGTTTTTTTGCGTTCCATCTTTAACTCCCGTCTCCAGGTGTTTCTGGGTCTTCCCTTACTTCTATTGCCCTGGGGTTCCATCGGAGAGCCTGTCTCGCGATGCTGTAAGGAGGTTTCCTCAGTGTGTGTCCTATCCATCGCCACCTTCTGCTCATTATCTCCTATTCCACCTGCCGTTGTCCTGCCCTATCCCACAGTTCTCTGTTTGTGGTCTTGTCATACCATCTCAAATGGAGTATCCTGCGTAGGCATCTATTGATGAATGGACCAGAAGATATGTTCTTCATTAATATGACTAAATTAATATGACTAAATTAATATGACTAAATTAATATGACTAAATTAATATGACTAAATTAATATGACTAAATTAATATGACTAAATTAATATAACTAAATTAATTTCTTTTTTGCTCAAACGTCTCGTCTTTTTTCTTTGAAAGAAATGAAAATCGTGACATATCCTTTACAGTACTTTGCTATCAACATACAGTAAACTCGTCAGCGATTGTCTAGGCACCATTTATACGTTCAGTAGTTTGGCATTGGTTTATGAATGGTGAGATCTATTCTTACCGTTTGCTAAAATTCCTCGGGAATAAATTTTCTTTCACTCTACGCCCGTGTGGTGCCGGGGCACGTAAGGAAAGCAGCTTCATGAGTAACTGGCACAATGTACAATCGTTCTCATGCTCAGATCACATACAAGTACACAGAGGGGTTAAAAGTAGTCAATATGGAGCGTTAGAAGAAGAAGAAGCTTCCAAACTGCCCACCACGATGTTTGAATCAGGGAGATTCTTTCTTTAAATTGACTATAATAAGATGGCACTTGCCCAAAGTTCACACAGTACACTGTTTTATCATGAAATGAGTTTGACATGCAAGCCCAGGGAACACTTAACAGGTGCAGAATGAGATGTCAAATCTGGTTTCTATCACCTGCTGATATAAGGTGTAAGACGATAACAAATTATGTTTATCATTAAGGTAGTTATCAGAAGGTGTTAATTATATCTACTTTCACGTCGAAGTTTCAAATTATAAATGCAGTTCACTTGTTATGTTAATTATATCTACTTTCACGTCGAAGTTTCAAATTATAAATGCAGTTCACTTGTTATTTTGTTTTCTTTTCTCTAATCCTGTTTTGCTCACAGTGTCAGGATAAGAGATTTCTAGAACGAGCCTTTCTGTATGCTTCATAAATAGTGCATTTCGTTACCTCTGTAATTTCTGAGGCCCACTTTTTGCGTGGCTAGTCTTTTGCTTTGTATCCATTATATCGGAGCAATATTGCTCTTTGATTGCACTGTCTATTGGTAATCTGGATATGTGGCCGAATCATTTAATTTGTTGTTTCTTGATGAAGTTCAGTATGTAATGTTGCACCCACTTTTTTCCTAATGTCTTCATTTCTGAACCGGTCTCTTCTTATTATTCTCCAACATTCTACGTAGACAATTCATCTCTGTCGTTACTAGTGTTCTTCTATCCTTTGATGTCAGCGTCCAGGTTTGGTACTGATAGCATAATGTGGGGACAAAGATTGTGTTGAGCATTGCTCTTTTTGTGTTCGTGGTGACGTGTTTGCATTTTAAAATTGACGCCATTTTCCCTACCGTTTGATTTGCTTTGTTTCATCCATGTTGGATTTCATTTGTTACTCTTCCGTTGCTTCCTATGTATATAAGGTCCTTGACTTGTGTTAATGAGCGATTGTTGATAGAAAGATAGCTGGTATTTTCCTCTCTCTAGCGAATGTCATTACATTGTTGTTGAGTAAGTAAAAAAAAATTAAAGGGACCCATTATTAACAGTTGGTACATGATGGGTCATTTTGTGAACATCACGCAGGACGCCTTTACTTCAAGTATTTTCCTGATACCCAACTGACATGAGAGTCGTTACGGTCGAAACAAATGCTACTACTCCAACTGTGTAATTGAAACCGAGCACTAGCTTAAGAAGTGAGTTCACTAGTAACTACTCTACTGCGGCTAATCATGTTATTGAATATTAATTCTATGACGTTAAATGCAATATTTGAACAACCGGGAGTCTCTGCGACTAAATTGTTAAGCAGCTCTAGAACATGTTGTTGAATATTAATTCTATGACGTTAAATGCAATATTTGAACAACCGGGAGTCTCTGCGACTAAATTGTTAAGCAGCTCTAGAACATGTTGTTGAGTATTAATTCTATGACGTTAAATGCAATATTTGAACAACCTGGAGTCTCTGCGACTAAATTGTTAAGCAGCTCTAGAACATGTTATTGAGTATTAATTCTATGACGTTAAATGCAATATTTGAACAACCTGGAGTCTCTGCGACTAAATTGTTAAGCAGCTCTAGAACATGTTATTGAGTATTAATTCTATGACGTTAAATGCAATATTTGAACAACCTGGAGTCTCTGCGACTAAATTGTTAAGCAGCTCTAGAACATGTTGTTGAATATTAATTCTATGACGTTAAATGCAATATTTGAACAACCGGGAGTCTCTGCGACTAAATTGTTAAGCAGCTCTAGAACATGTTGTTGAATATTAATTCTATGACGTTAAATGCAATATTTGAACAACCGGGAGTCTCTGCGACTAAATTGTTAAGCAGCTCTAGAACATGTTGTTGAGTATTAATTCTATGACGTTAAATTTGAACAACCGGGAGTCTCTGCGACTAAATTGTTAAGCAGCTCTAGAACATGTTGTTGAGTATTAATTCTATGACGTTAAATTTGAACAACCGGGAGTCTCTGCGACTAAATTGTTAAGCAGCTCTAGAACATGTTGTTGAGTATTAATTCTATGACGTTAAATGCAATATTTGAACAACCGGGAGTCTCTGCGACTAAATTGTTAAGCAGCTCTAGAACATGTTGTTGAGTATTAATTCTATGACGTTAAATGCAATATTTGAACAACCGGGAGTCTCTGCGACTAAATTGTTAAGCAGCTCTAGAACATGTTGTTGAGTATTAATTCTATGACGTTAAATGCAATATTTGAACAACCTGGAGTCTCTGCGACTAAATTGTTAAGCAGCTCTAGAACATGTTATTGAGTATTAATTCTATGACGTTAAATGCAATATTTGAACAACCTGGAGTCTCTGCGACTAAATTGTTAAGCAGTTCTAGAACATGTTATTGAGTATTAATTCTATGACGTTAAATGCAATATTTGAACAACCTGGAGTCTCTGCAACTAAATTGTTAAGCAGCTCTAGAACATGTTATTGAGTATTAATTCTATGACGTTAAATGCAATATTTGAACAACCTGGAGTCTCTGCGACTAAATTGTTAAGCAGCTCTAGAACATGTTATTGAGTATTAATTCTATGACGTTAAATGCAATATTTGAACAACCTGGAGTCTCTGCGACTAAATTGTTAAGCAGCTCTAGAACATGTTGTTGAGTATTAATTCTATGACATTAAATGCAATATTTGAACAACCGGGAGTCTCTGCAACTAAATTGTTAAGCAGCTCTAGAACATGTTGTTGAGTATTAATTCTATGACGTTAAATGCAATATTTGAACAACCGGGAGTCTCTGCGACTAAATTGTTAAGCAGCTCTAGATCTTCCGATGAATATTGAACAACCGGGAGTCTCTGCGACTAAATTGTTAAGCAGCTCTAGAACATGTTGTTGAGTATTAATTCTATGACGTTAAATGCAATATTTGAACAACCGGGAGTCTCTGCGACTAAATTGTTAAGCAGCTCTAGAACATGTTATTGAGTATTAATTCTATGACGTTAAATGCAATATTTGAACAACCGGGAGTCTCTGCAACTAAATTGTTAAGCAGCTCTAGAACATGTTGTTGAGTATTAATTCTATGACGTTAAATGCAATATTTGAACAACCGGGAGTCTCTGCGACTAAATTGTTAAGCAGCTCTAGATCTTCCGATGAATATTGAACAACCGGGAGTCTCTGCGACTAAATTGTTAAGCAGCTCTAGAACATGTTGTTGAGTATTAATTCTATGACGTTAAATGCAATATTTGAACAACGGGTAGTCTCTGCGACTAAATTGTTAAGCAGCTCTAGAACATGTTGTTGAGTATTAATTCTATGACGTTAAATGCAATATTTGAACAACCGGGAGTCTCTGCGACTAAATTGTTAAGCAGCTCTAGATCTTCAGATGAATATTGGTTCGAGTTCAGATCAACGTGTTCTGTTTAAGAGCGCATTTTTTAAAAAAACCCTAGGATTGTTGTCAGAGCTACGAAGTTCGAGCTTTGTACAATACTCTCGGCAGGTGGTTGGTCTTTTATGAGGAGAGGGACCGAGATATATTGTGTAAAACCTGGGGCAAGGAAGGCACACTTTCGCGTCTGTGCACAATCATGTGATATTATCATTGCGACAACCGTAAGAAAAAATGCACAATTTTGTAGTTTTCGTTTGTGAAACTGTCAAAGGTTTTAGATTTAGTTAGTTGAGAGACCATGTTTAGGGTGCTGAAGAAGATCATCTGGCGCCACCCTTTCATTTCTGAGCATCATTGTACAGGTAGAGTATGCCAGCCTTAAGATCTAAGGTGATCAGATCATATTTAGAGGTAACCGTAGTAGGGCTAAGGTAAAACTTAGTAAACATGCAATATGGATGACAACAGGCAGATACTAATTTTTACCTAAGTAAGAAAAACAATTGACGTTTCGACTTATAGGCCGTTGTCAAGATAAAACGCTCACTAAAAGACAACATTAACATAAGAAACAAACTTTGTTTAACAATGCAAATACCATTCTTTTTACAATTTATTTTTGATATAAATATTAAGATGTATATAAATTATTTAAAACAGTAAAGACATCCATGTTCATGCCATGAATTATATTGACGAATTCATTGAATATGGTGAATGTCGGTTAATCAGAGAAATCACCTTCATTTTTGTCCCTAGTCACACAGCAGTCAATGATAGTGAACATGCTGATAGAGTGGCTGGCATGGCTACAATATCAGAGGGAACTGACATGGACCGCAATGATATTCTTAACGCAATGAGAGAGTCTTTCCGAACAGAAGAGTTTTAGGGCTGTGAATCCCACTCAATATTGGTGCAGCCCGAAAAGAACAACAGACCAAATATGCAAAGAGATTGATTAATCAACATTGAACTGGTGTGTTGGCCCGCTGGACGCTGCTGGATTTGTTGAGGCGGAGATCGGATCATCTATGGATGTGTTCCGAGTGATATGATGATAGTCCTCATATAACTGATAACTGATATTGGTGTACGGATTGTTATGCTACCATGTCTCGTTGACGTACTGCAGGCAGTGTGTGATGTGGTCAACATCACGTCGGCCACCTCTACTTTCAAAACGTTTTCTGGTACCCAGCTGAAGTCTGGTACCCAGCTGAAGTCTGGTACCCAGCTGAAGTCTGGTACCCAGCTGAAGTCTGGTACCCAGCTGAAGTCTGGTACCCAGCTGAAGCTGTTAGGTTGAGAAAATTCCATACAAAGAATCCATATAAAGCTGGGTAGTTAAGCCAGTTTGAAATAATTGTGGAATAACTTTCTCTGTACACATTGGTCGTTTTAGTCCCATTAATGTCATAAGTAGATTCACAGGCGAGAGAGAGAGAGAGAGAGAGAGAGAGAAAGATATGAGTCTCATTGCTAACATAAGCGTCAGGAGCGTCACGTACTACAACAACGAGAGAGAGCGAACGACAACGAGAGAGGCAAGAGAGAGAGGAGTCACAAAGCTAACAGAAGCATCACATACTAAAGAGACAGTGAGAGACAGAGGTAGAGAGGAATTCCATTGCTGCCACAAGTGCCAGGAACGTCACATGCTAGATCGGCAGCGATGAGTCCCATTGCTTCCAAAAGCGTCAAGAGCGGCATATGTAAGGAGCAGAGGGAAAGGTCTATTGCTTCATTCTCATAGTTTGCAGTCTTTATTTGTTTAGAGCTCACCTTACATACTATCACCTGCAACAGACCTGACAGGTGCCAACAACAATATAACAACTTATGTTGATTTCAGACATCCAGTATGTTTGCATGTTTTTATCTGTGTGTTTTCATATATTTGCTTATTCAACATTTTTTTTATCCTACCAGGTTTAACACATGTCAAAATAACCCTCAGCTCATGTTCAATATTTATTTAGTCTGACATATTGTTTTTATCCTGTTTCTATATTTCCGTGTAAACTGTTAAATTGGAAATAATGCATGTGAAACCCATTTATTATTTTCTTGTTTTGTGTTTTATTTCTTAATTCTCTCCACGTTAGACTACCGTATCGTGGTTGTAGGGTTTGTGTGTCCTGATGATCATGCAGGCTATGTCAGTGGGAGTCGTAACTCCTGGCAGGTATAACTAAGCTGAAATCACTGAAGGTGAAAGGTCAGACAAAAGAACGGGGAGCAATGTGGCCCCATAAGGTAAAGCGCCGAACCCCCGGCGATTGTTAGTTGCTCTGGCTGCAACCAATTCACACCTCAGCTGTTGTTTAAATGGCAGTCTTCCTCTCTCTTGAGTAGGGAATCATTTTCTTATTTTATCTCATACTTCTATTATTATGACTTTGATTGGAAATGCTACAGAAGAGTACTTAGAATTTCATGGTCAGAGGAAAAATATAAATGCTTATGTTCTGCAACAGCTTAGTTTAGTTTAGTTTAGTCGTCGGATCACCATCACTGCACGTCGAACAAATTAATCCATAAGTGCTCCGATCTCTCCCTCAGTATGTCCATCAGCGTGTGGCGACTAACGACACCGGTTCTTTGTTGGTTTACAATTCTTCTTTGTCTGCCAGCATAGCGTTCTTGTCGAGCTACACCACACTTAACTTTGAGTTCTTGCAGTCTGGTTAGTGTTGTGGATTCACCGCTATTACGTGAATCATGTACACGCCCCTCTCCCTTAAGGAATTTATAATATCAGCCTGGTCCATTGCTCGTCCGCTTTGGACAGCAGCCATACCTGCAAGCCTAACCACACGTTCATTCCCCTTACACCTGCATGCCCTGGCACAAAAATAAAACTAATCTTTGTCAGCCTAGACCTCCCCAGCGATTCTATCCAATGTCCCCTAGCCCATCCTGTTTCAATCTTCCTGTTGCAACAGCTTGATATTAAAGAGAGTTGGTTATCAAAAAACATAAAAATAAGAAGATTTAAATATTTCGGACACATCAAACGACAGGATTGCCTAAATAATATAATTTTGGAGGGAATGGTGACTAGAAGAAGAATGGGAGGAAGACCTTGAAGACGCTGGGTGCAGGCTGCCATTGACGATCTGAAAATGATTGCTGCTGACGCCGGTCATCTTGCACATAACATAGAGCTTTTTAGGTCTGATGTCATGGGAGTCAAGATCCTGAAGCAACAAGCTAATTGATGATGATCCTTCGAGTTAGACCACAGTCTGTTTCAGAAAAAAAGCGACGAAGCCGGAGACAACCAGCCAAGAGGATCACTATAAAAATCAGGTTGCTACGCACTAACGCATAATGAGTATATCTATCTATTCTAACCGTTACGGCACTCGCCCTGTCACGGACACTCAGAAAGGTGCAGTACAGGCTCTCAACTTTGTAAAAACCCAGCCCTATCTACTACTGCCGCGAATATGATATGATGTGGCAAACTCACTGGCCTAGTGAAACGACACTGGACAGAAGGTTACACGGACTTCTGTGAGAGCTGCAACAGACAGTGAAGTTTATACAAAAGACAACATTGAATATACAGACATTGTTTTTTTAAACGAAATGAAGGAAGAATTTATTAATTAACCTTAAATCATGGCAGATATTTGTTCATTTAGTAACTCTCCCTGTTTGCGCATAGTGTGTTTGATAACATATAGTTACATCTATCTGCAGTACTTACTAATACTAACTAGAAGCAATCGTATACATACCTATATATATATAGCGATCCTCCCATATATATATATACCCTGAAGCGAACTTTGCTGAGAGAGGCAGGAAATATCGGTCTCAGTTCCATGGAGGAGATTGAGCGAGTTTCCCAGGATAGAGCGGTATGGAGAAATTACTTGCAGGCCCTATGTAAAGTATAACGGTACGAGAGGAATTATTATTATTATATATATATATATATATATATATATATATATATATATATATATATATATATATATATATATATAACTACGTGTGAAATGCAATGCCTACGAAAAGTTACCAACAACACCGAAAAAACCAAAGTCACCAACATCAGCATAAAAAGAAAGTTTGGACCGGACAGAACCTTATTAAATTACACTTAGAAAAAAGAAAGAAGTTTCTCGGCCACTTAATAAAAATGCAACCAGTCTCCACTGTATACAGTCTTCTACAACAGGACATTAGGAAAGAAGGCAAGAGAAAGACCCCGGAAAATATGGATAGATGACATAGCAGATTCATGTCAAAAAGAAAAATAACCATCAGCCAAGCCACTCTCTCTCTCTCTCTCTCTCTCTCTCCCTTTATCTGCCTTTATAACCCGGATTAGGGCATAGACCCTTAAGCAACTCATGCCAAGTGTTGATACCTCTAGCTATCTCCTGCAGCTGTCTCCAACTCTTCTTTATATTGTTGATCTCTGTCTCCAAATCTCGTCTCTAGCTATCTCCTGCAGCTGACTCCAACTATTCTTTATATTGTTGATCTCTGTCTCCAAATCTCGTCTCTAGCTATCTCCTGCAGCTGTCTCCAACTCTTCTTTATATTGTTGATCTCTGTCTCCAAATCTCGTCTCTAGCTATCTCCTGCAGCTGTCTCCAACTCTTCTTTATATTGTTGATCTCTGTCTCCAAATCTCGTCTCTAGCTATTTCCTGCAGCTGTCTCCAACTCTTCTTTATATTGTTGATCTCTGTCTCCAAATCTCGTCTCTAGCTATTTCCTGCAGCTGTCTACAACTCTTCTTTATATTGTTGATCTCTGTCTCCAAATCTCGTCTCCAGCTATCTCCTGCAGCTGTCTCCAACTCTTCTTTATATTGTTGATCTCTGTCTCCAAATCTCGTCTCCAGCTATCTCCTGCAGCTGTCTCCAACTCTTCTTTATATTGTTGATCTCTGTCTCCAAATCTCGTCTCCAGCTATCTCCTGCAGCTGTCTCCAACTCTTCTTTATATTGTTGATCTCTGTCTCCAAATCTCGTCTCCATATAATTCTAGACCTCCCTTTTATTCAATGTCCCTGTGGGTTCCAGGAAAGAACCCTTCTTGATATAGTCCCCTGGTTTTCTCAAAACAACGACACCATGGGGGTCACATTTTGTCTGATCTCTATCCAACAACTTGCCTGACCCATGTGTTAGTACCAAGCGCAACGCTCCTGTCATCATAACTTGCGTGACCCATGTGTTAGTACCAAGTGCAACGCTCCTGTCATCATAACTTGCGTGACCCATGTGTTAGTACCAAGCGCAACGCTCCTTTCATCATAACTTCCGTGACCCATGTGTTAGCACCAAGCGCAACGCTCCTTTCATCATAACTTGCGTGACCCATGTGTTAGCACCAAGCGCAACGCTCCTGTCATCATAACTTGCGTGACCCATGTGTTAGTACCAAGCGCAACGCTCCTTTCATCATAACTTGCGTGACTCATGTGTTAGTACCAAGCGCAACGCTCCTGTCATCATAACTTGCGTGACTCATGTGTTAGTACCAAGCGCAACGCTCCTGTCATCATAACTTGCGTGACTCATGTGTTAGTACCAAGCGCAACGCTCCTGTCATCATAACTTGCGTGACCCATGTGTTAGTACCAAGCGCAACGCTCCTTTCATCACAACTTGCCTGACCCATGTGTTAGTACCCAGCGCAACGCCCCTGTCATCATATCATTCTGCCACATTGAGGTACGCAAGCTCTCCACCTCTACTAGGTAGTGACCACTGTTATCAGTTATATGAGGACTATCATCATATCACTTCCGACATGTCCATAGTTGCTCCGATCTCCGTCTCAACAAGTCTAGCAGCATCCTGCGGTCCAACATGCCAGTTCAATGTTTTCACATTTTTGCATATTTGGGGTGTCGTTATTTTTATACTTTACTTACTGAGACAAAATTAGAACTGAAGACAGAAGAAGTCTAGAGGATGTGAAACTAGTCATGCAATTCATAAAAGAATAACAGATTAAATGGTTTGGACACCTGACAAGAATGCTCTGGTATCGCCTACCACAAAGAGCCACACTGAAAGTGTATAATTAATACTGAGCAAGAGGACGACCACGCAAAAGATGGAATGATAACATCAAGAACATCTTTAAGAAAATTAATAACAGCTTATAAAAATTATTAGAACAAGAACACACAAGATCACTGCACCCTCCCCCCTCTCAACAGGTATATAAAGAAGTAAATGAGGATAGAGAAGAAAAAGAAAACTTACTGGTGCTCATTCTTTCTCAATCTGGTCAACGACTGGGATTTACACGCATGAAACCCCTCCTCTATCAATAAACACTTTCCCAATCTGGTCAACGACTGGGATTTACACGCATGACACCCCTCCTCTATCGATAAAGACTTTCTCAATCTGGTCAACGACTGGGATTTACAAGCATGAAACCCCTCTATCGATAAACACTTTCTCAATCTGGTCAACGACTGGGATTTACAAGCATGAAACTCCTCCTCTATCGATAAAGACTTTCTCAATCTGGTCAACGACTGGGATTTACACGCATGAATCCCCTCTATCGATAAAGACTTTCTCAATCTGGTCAACGACTGGGATTTACAAGCATGAAACTCCTCCTCTATCGATAAAGACTTTCTCAATCTGGTCAACGACTGGGATTTACAAGCATGAATCCCCTCCTCTATCGATAAAGACTTTCTCAATCTGGTCAACGACTGGGATTTACACGCATGAAACTCCTCCTCTATCGATAAAGACTTTCTCAATCTGGTCAACGACTGGGATTTACACGCATGAATCCCCTCTATCGATAAAGACTTTCTCAATCTGGTCAACGACTGGGATTTACACGCATGAATCCCCTCTATCGATAAAGACTTTCTCAATCTGGTCAACGTCTGGGATTTACAAGCATGACACCCCTCCTCTATCGATAAAGACTTTCTCAATCTGGTCAACGACTGGGATTTACAAGCATGAAACTCCTCCTCTATCGATAAAGACTTTCTCAATCTGGTCAACGACTGGGATTTACAAGCATGAAACCCCTCCTCTATCGATAAAGACTTTCTCAATCTGGTCAACGACTGGGATTTACACGCATGAATCCCCTCTATCGATAAAGACTTTCTCAATCTGGTCAACGTCTGGGATTTACAAGCATGACACCCCTCCTCTATCGATAAAGACTTTCTCAATCTGGTCAACGACTGGGATTTACACGCATGAATCCCCTCTATCGATAAAGACTTTCTCAATCTGGTCAACGACTGGGATTTACAAGCATGAAACCCCTCCTCTATCGATAAAGACTTTCTCAATCTAGTCAGTGACTGGGATTTACAAGCATGAAACCCCTCCTCTATCGATAAAGACTTTCTCAATCTGGTCAACGACTGGGATTTACATGCATGAAACCCCTCCTCTATCGATAAAGACTTTCTCAATCGATGTTGAGCACAGAATTACCACGTTATGGTATTCTAAACTTATTTGCAATTTTCTTAGTCTCTATAAAATGATTCTGTTTAGTTTTGTTCTGACACTGACAAGAACATTATCGTCTCTAACTGATGCTTTCTTTCACATTCCATGTCTTTGATATCTCAACTAGACATCTTTGCTTCCAGTCTGTTCTTGTATGTTTCTTTCCAAGACTTTTAATATCAAATTTGTTTTTTAAAATATTTGTTGATGTGTCGTTACTGGCTACACTATTTTTTGCTGGCAAGCTGTCTAGTTCAGCTTTATTTCCTGATTTCTTTCATGTTATAGATTTTTATAATTTTGTATTACTTTTTTGTTACTTCAAAGTAGATATTAGCTTATTTTATGCAGGTTTTATGCATTTTGATTTCTGTTAAGTTCGATGGTTTTAAGAAATTCTTCAAAACATCCTGTCTATGAATTAATTTATTTGTGTGTGACTAAATAGTTTCCCATTTGTATATTTGTAATAATTGAATTAGACCAACGGTTTCCAAACTTCATTACAGTGGATCCCCTTTTCAATACATTTTGCTGCTACGGACCACCAAAAGTTTCTATTAAATCAAAATCTTCTTGATGGAGTTATTAATACACCACACCAACAGTCAAGATGGCTCCAATTTCTTAGACCGCTGGAAACTCCAAATGATCTTTTATTTTGCCCTGTCAGACATTTAGACTCCGGTCTGGTCCGTGTCCTTTCATTTCGCAGCTTTGCTAGTTTATCACTGTTTTTATATATGTGTTTCAAATGTATTTTTCTGTTTGAAATGTCAGAGATCATAATATTTGTTCAAGCACTTGCGAACCTCCTGTGAGTATCTCACGAACCTCCTGTGAGTACCTCACGAACCTCCTGTGAGTACCTCACGAACCTCCTGTGAGTACCTCACGAACCTCCTGTGAGTACCTCACTAACCTCATGTGTACTGCTGACCACAGTTTTGGAAACACTGAATTAGACTGAGATAAAAGCACATATCAGAATACTAAGATCATGTATATTTCCAGTGGCAATGTATGGGTGTAAAATGATGACACTTAACAAGGTAGTGAGTGGAGTTCTTGAGCGAATTTCTGTGACGACGATCAGAAAGTCATATCCACAACAGAGGAACAGTTACAGCAACACATTAACAGACTCCGGTTAACATGTAATGACTACATTATGACAGTACACATTAACAGACTCCGGTTAACATGTAATGACTACATTATGACAGTACACATTAACAGACTCCGGTTAACATGTAATGACTACATTATGACAGTACACATTAACAGACTCCGGTTAACATGTAATGACTACATTATGACAGTACACATTAACAGACTCCGGTTAACATGTAATGACTACATTATGACAGTACACATTGACAAAACCGAAGTAAAGACATTCGCTAGAGAGGAAAACGCCACCAATATCTCCATCGACAAACGTTTATTAAACATCCTGCAAATGATATGCCACGATTTTCACTTTGTTTGAAGAGAACGAAAGAAAGGATGGAAGGAACACATTTAGAACAATAGACACAATGAACACATCATCTGAAAGTGACGTAAACGAATTACGAATACGCCATATGTCTACAGCATAAAGTTCATATGCCTTCTCCTGACGTTAAATGCCAGCATTACGTTAGCAATTCTGCAGGTTTAAATTGACCTTTTCTTTCCACAAAAATAACATTCTTATTCCCCACACTTCACTGGAATATTGCAGTAATATTGCTAACACTTGGTCAGGATTCTAGTTTGAGATATTGTCTAGCAGGAACTCCAAGCTACAGATGTGCTTATATAAGCCCTGGTACTGATAAACATAACAAATCAGTATTTTTCTTATCCTTCCGTCCTCCCACCTTCTTCTCTTAAATTCATGAGGCAGATTTCAGATTTCTGTTTCTGATATCGACGTCGAGTTATTCTGAAATTCTTTTTTTTTTAAATGGAAATGTATTGCTATTTTTGTGTAAAGTATAGAGGTAGTTGTGTGGTTATGTGGTGAATCAAGTGTGTGGGTATGTGGTGAATCAAGTGTGTGGGTATGTGGTGAATCAAGTGTGTGGGTATGTGGTGAATCAAGTGTATGGGTATGTGATGACTCAAGTGTGTGGACATGTAATAGAAGAATAATAGAAAAAAACTAGTCACGACAGAGATGAAGTGTCTACGCAGAATTCTGGGAGTAACAAGAAGAGACCGGTTGAGAAATGAAGACATCAACAAAAAAGTGGAAACAACATCAATACTAAAGTTCATCAAGAAACAACAAATTAAATGGTTCGGCCACAAAAGCAGATTATCAACAGACAATGCATCTCAAAGAAAGATGTTGCTCTGATACAATGGATACGAAGCAAAAGACCGTCCACCCAAAAGGTGGACCTCAGAGATAACACTATTGAGGCGATGAAAAACACTATTTACGAGTATGCAAACATACTCGTAAATAGAAAACTATCGTTTTAGAAAACTCGTCTTATCCTGGCGCTGTGAAGCAAAACATGATTGGAGGAAAGAATGAAAAATAAAGGACATGTAATGACTCAATTGTGTGGGAATGTGATGTCTCAAGTATGTGGGAATGTGATGTCTCAATTGTGTGGGCATGGTATGTCTCAAGTATGTGGGAATGTGATGTCTTAAGTGTGTGGGTATGTGATGACTCAAGTAAATGGGTATGTGATGTCTCAAGTATGTGGACATGTAATGACTCAATTGTGTGGACATGGTATGTCTAAAGTGTGTGGACATGTGATGTCTCAAGTAAATGGTTATGTGATGTCTCAAGTAAATGGTTATGTGATGTCTCAATTAAATGGTTATGTGATGTCTCAAGTATGTGGGAATGTGATGTTTCAAGTATGTGGGTATGTGATGACTCAAGTAAATGGTTATGTGATGTCTCAAGTATGTGGGTATGTGATGACTCAAGTAAATGGTTATGTGATGTCTCAAGTATGTGGGTATGTGATGACTCAAGTAAATGGTTATGTGATGTCTCAAGTATGTGGGTATGTGATGACTCAAGTAAATGGTTATGTGATGTCTCAAGTATGTGGGTATGTGATGACTCAAGTAAATGGTTATGTGATGTCTCAAGTATGTGGGTATGTGATGACTCAAGTAAATGGTTATGTGATGTCTCAAGTATGTGGGTATGTGATGACTCAAGTAAATGGTTATGTGATGTCTCAGTGTGGAATGTGATGTCTCAAGTATATGTGTATGTGATGTCTGAAGTATGTGGGTATGTAATGTCTCAAGTGTGTGGGTATGTGGTGTCTCAAGTGTGTAGGAATGCAATGACTGAAGTGTATGTTCTTATAATGAGTCAACTAAGTAGGCATGTAATGACTCAATTGTGTAGCATATAATTAGTCAAGTGCGTGGTGTTCAGCACATTCCATATTACAATACCTCATAATAGACCCTTCCAATGACAACCTTGAATATAGTCATCAGATAGCGCATCGTTATTTAATATCAACAGGAACAACTGTTCATACCTCGATAAATATAGGGTACTACAGTGTTATATTCGAATTTGTCATTGTCGTCGGCACACGATGGGTGATGTGGTCAACGTCACGCCGCTAGCTTTTACTTCCCAGTACATTTTCTGATACCAAATTGGGGCTGGGTTGACCTGAGAGCCGTTAAGTTCAGACAAATATTCCACCCCCACTGTTCTTCTTCTTCTTCTTCGATCGTTCTAGGCCTGTTTTAATCATTCTCATTGTGATATATAAACAGCCAAACATCCGAACGTAATGTACGTGCACCAGCCTTCAGCACCTATTGGAGCCCAGTTGCTTATCCTTCGGTGGGGTGTTCGTTTTCAGCCAGCTTTTGATTTACTAGGGTGAGCTTTCCCTAGGGTACGATCAGCTTTGCCGTATTTTTGGGCTTTGTGATCTACGCCGGGACAGTGAGTTACGCTGTTTATGCCCGTTCTGACTGAGAAATATTTCTCGGGCTTGTAAGCTTATCCTCGGACGGCGTCTTACTCGTATAAGACACCGTGTAAAGTATCGGCCTTCGCCAATGTTCAGACCCGAACTTCCTGTTTGATCCGTACATTGTCGGCCTTGCTTTACCGTACATTTTTAGTTTGATCCGGGAAGGAACATTCTCAGCCTTTTCTAGACGCGTATCGGTACGTGGCAATTTGCAATTAACCTCGAAAGCACTGGCATGGGGCCGAGTACAAACAATGTAGAGGGTCGTTTCAGTCGGCACTATCAGCGTAACTGAGGATTTTGCGCTCGCCGCCATCACCCGCCCCAGTTATTCCGGGGATGTTAGTTACGACTGCAATCGAACCTTGCCCAGTTGCCCCAAGGCTGGCAGTTCCGTTAGGCATCACCAACCTTAGTTCTTCCGGGGATGTTAATTTTAATCGCACAGTACCTTGCACGGTTTTCCCAGGGCGGGTAGTTTCGTTATGCACTAAACGCAACTTGTTCTTTTGCGCTCGGCAAACCTTGCCCAGTACATGTATCTGCACCAGGCTACCAATGCGGGGTCAGCTGCAATCTTCTCTCGCACCAACACGAGGGTAGACTTTCATTCGTTACGGTCTTGTCTTATTTGTTCTTGCCTACGGGCTGGCAATGTTTGCCCCTCCTCAGGGCTTCGAGCTTCGCCCTACGTGGGCATACGTTTGGTCACTGGATGCACCTCTCATCCATGTCTGAGACGTTTCGTTGCTGTTTCTTTGCGTTCAGGGACTTGGGCAATATCTTGTTGGACATCGGTCAGGAGATTCGTGCATATTATTTGTATGTATCTTTATCGTATTTCCGTAATTGCACTGCTACCACTACCAGTAGTTTCCTCTCCCGATCCCTGCCCCTCTTAGCCAGACCGGAACCAGAGTCTGTTTCAAGGGTCACCGCGTGGAGGTTGAGGGCAGGGTCTTGGTTAGCGCGCCCCTCGCTAACCCTGGCTCATGTTACCACTATGACCTCATGAGCCTTTTTGACCCCACTGTTCAATTAAACCCGAACCCGGCGCAATTGAAGCAAGTTCACTAACAGCTACACTACTGCGCCTCTGATCATTTAATATGATATAAAATGAATCTAACGTTATAATACAACTGAAAGATCGATTGATTGATTGATTGATTGATAGGACCATCATCATTGAACTTCGTGGAGTCACCATGTGTGCCCCGATCTCTTTTGCACATAGGACGATCTCAGCTACAGAGCACGAACTCCGTAGCACCGGCGAAGGTCGCAGATGTAATTTTGTAGATGGTGATTGCAAACATTCATCAACTTTTGTCTGCGCAGAATGGAGGGAATAAGATGGTATGATAGGATCACAAATGAGGAACTTATGGAGAGAATAAGACAGATTCCAGTGAACGAACAGGTTAAAAAAGACGATGGCGCTGGATAGGACACACTTTGCGAAAACCGGAGGGAATATAACAAGAAGGGTCCTTGCCTGGAACCCGCAGGGACAGCGAAAGAAGGGGAGGCCGAGAAATACATGGAGACGAGATTTGGAGGCGTAGATCAACAATATAAATAAGAGTTGGAGGGAGCTGCAGGAGATAGATAGAGATAGGAAGACTTGGCATGAGTTGTTTGAGGGCCCATGCCACAACCCGGGGTAAAAAGGCAAAGAGAGAGAGAGAGAGACAGAGAGAAGATAGGTTTGTCAGAATTGTATGTTTAATAATTTCTAATGAATTTTTCCCGAGCATCGGCTTTCCAGCCTGCTCCTCTCGTTTTGGAACAACGAAGGGTTCTTTTACGTGCTCAAATTGAATACGGGACCTACGTATATTAGTCCGTCTCCGATAGGACTCGGAACTCGATCTCACTTACACTGAGAACCTGAATCTCTAGAAAAATATGTAGATGACTCCACGAGGGAATGGACCTGGTGATAGAAGAGTGTGATCAAGTGAGAAGACGACCGAAAGGAAGATAGCTATGATGCATCAAATATAGCACACATTACTTACAATCACATAGATCAAATATAGAACACATTACTTACAATTACATAGATCAAATATAACACTAATTACTTACAATCACATAGATCAAATATAGCACTAATTACTTACAATCACATAGATCAAATATAGCGCACTTTAATTACAATGACATAGATCAAATATAGCACACATTACTTACAATCACATAGATCAAATATAGCACACATTACTTACAATCACATAGATCAAATAACATAAAATAATACACACTTTTTGATTGATTGATTAATTGGACTATCATCCTTGCACTTCGGTAAGTAACCATGTGTGCTGCGATCGTTCTTACACAGACAAATCTCTGTGGAAGTACCCTTATTTTGTAGCAACCCGTGAGAGTTCCCGATGTAATTTTAGAAAGTAAAAAGTAAAGGAACCCTTTCATACCTCGTGGTATATAGATCAATACAGTGTTAGGACTGTATTTTTCATTGACCATCCTCACACGATGGGTGATGTGGTCAGCATCACGCCGCCGCCTTTACTTTGTCTGGTACCCAGTTGAGGCTGGGTCGACCTGAGAGCCGTCGTGGTCGGGAAAAATTCCACGCGCATTGCGGGAGCTGAACCCAGACCACCAGCCTTGCGAAGACATATAATTTTAGAAGACAGTACACATATTGTGCTGGAATTAACATTTTTGTAATGCTTCTACTGAGTTTTAAATGGGCATCAAATTTTCAGTCTGCTCTTCTTGATTTTGAAATGCCTATGATTCTATTACGTGCTGAACTTGAACACGGGTCCTAGGTGGTATCGTCCATCTCCGATAGGACTAGGAAATCGATCTCAGCTACTCTGAGATCTAGGATCTCGTGATAAATATCCCAAATACTTTATGAGGAGGAACAGAGTACCTTTGTAATAAGAGGCAAGCACCGTACCTCTACGCCACAGAAACCAATGAAATAGCTCACATAACATAAAAGACATATAATTATTGATGTATGTCTGCCAGAGAGAGATGATGGAAGAAAGAAAGACATTTTGGATGATTAAAAATTATGCGTTTGCGCTTTTCTCTCCGGGCCGGGAATTCTTGTGGCAAACAGCCAAGGTATAAAGAATACAGATCACCGCGTGAAGAACAGATGAGATACTTTAGCACATCTTTCTTCTAAAGGGCAAGATGCAGTGGCTACTCATGATTGAAGGGTACAAGAAGGTGATATAAACCATCAAGTCCTGAAGACATGCACGCGATACTGTAGTTATAGACAGGTGAGGAAGGGGAAGTAACCTTAAAAATGAACACTTGCGAGAGTTATTAAAAGAGAACTGGTTTACACATTCGAATATTTGGTTAATCGAATGGCTCCATTTTGTGGGTCGAAAAATAGGACAACTTTGTTTTAATCATCTGTGTGGTGCCGGGGTCTGCAAGGGAAGGAAAGAATAGTAACATTGCGATCTACAAGGCATGTCGTAAGAGGCGACTGATGTAGAACCTAGGGCAGGTACCCTAGTAAATAAAAAGCATCGCAGAAATCGGATGTGCTGGCCTACCTCTAGGAGCATAACTGGCACAACGTACACTCGCTCTTAGACTCAGATCACATACAAATCACAAAGAGTGGTTAACAAGTGGTTGATATGGAGCTTTCGAAGAAGAAGAAGGAGAAATAGAAAATATAAATATAAATCTCGTGTATCTCGTGTGTCTCGTGTATCTTTAAAACGAGTTTTCGAGTATCTAAGCTGCTAGACATTGATTCATTTAGCACAAGCCTAGCAAGCAACTGTTTCTGAACGATAAACAGTTTGAAATGAACAAACAAACAGAACTGAAACATGGTTTTCATTGGCAACAGAAGTGTTAAACATCCAAAAGTCTATGACATTGTTAGTGCTGATAAATGTATTTCTATCACGTTGGAATGAAACGACATATATAAGTTATTCGGAACCTGTAAACAACGTATGAGGTTGTACTTTATGCTGGATTTACCTGTTGGTGTGGCTGTTATGGAGGACTGATTGTGGTTTTATCTGCTCTTCTTCTGGAAATTTACATATCAAGGGAGCAGCATTTTTTCAGCAAACGGAAGAATAACTAATAAAATTCAACAGAGATGCAGCAAATCAAATCACATGATAAAACAAATGGCGCCAATTTTAAAATGCAAACAGGTCACCATGAACACAAAAAGAGCAATGTAAAAGACAATATTTATCCTCCCATTATGCTTTCAGTGACAAACCTGGACGCTGACATCAAATTATAGATGAAAACTAGTCACGTGAGAGATGAAGTGTCTACGAAGAATGCTGAGAGTAACAAGAAGAGAACCGTTGAGAAATGAAAATATCAGGAAAATAGTGGGTACAACATCAGAACTGAACTTCATTAAAAAAAATTAAATTAAAGGGGTTATCCACATAAGCAGATAACCAACAGACAGTGCGCCTCAAAGAACAATGTTTCTCCGATACAATGGAAACAAAGCAAAAGGCCGACCACGCAAGAGATGGACCTCAGAGATAACAGAGGCTGCAAAAGACACTATTTGAGAAGCACACACAAGGGTTTGTTCTAGAAATCTAATTTTATCCTGACGCTGTGAGGGAAAACAGGATTAGAGAAAGAAAAAAAAGAAAGTTCTGAGGACTCAGTGGTTCTAGAAGACATGTCTCAATTTATTGAAAATGTGTAAACTCTTAAGATACAAGACAAGCCTGCAGTAAAACAATGTACCACAGCCTAAACACGTTAAAACTCGTAATTTGAGAACGCACAAGAACTATTGGCATATGGAAATTGATAAGAATAGGCTGCAAAACTGCTGCCCAGCCAAAATTCATTTAAAAAAATTAACACATTAAAATTCTTACCAAATATATTCCCTATCTTCTAAATTACATCGGGGATCCACGCCGGTGCTACGTAGTTTTTGGGCACTGCTTCTGAGATCTTCATGTGGAAGAAAGAGATCAGAGAACACATGATCACTCATCGAAGTGTAAGGATGATGGTCCAATAAATAAATTAATACATATATATATAAACAGAAGTAGATGAACCCTTTTTCCATCTAGAAGTATTGTGGGTAATAGGCATTAGGCGAGTGCCTTTCATCGACAGTCGGCTCACATTGATGTGGTCAACATTACAACGTCCGCTTATACAGGGTGTTCAACTTAAAAGCAACCTATGAATGGAGCTAATCTGGCATATATGTATGGAAATGAGGTTCAGTTATGACGTAGTATAGGTCAAGGTTGTGTGATGGTGTGTAATTGTAGTGCGGGAAGGGGCGATGAACAAATGTGACGTAGGACGAGCTAGTCAGAACCGGTTTAAATAGTAAATAAACACAACGCGATAGGTTATCTGGCAAATTTCGATTTGTCAATGGGGCTGCAATTATCTTGAACACCCTGTACTTCCCAGTGTGCTTCCTTGCACCCATTTGAGGTTGTGTCAATCTGGGTAAATAAAAACGACAATATTATTAGATAAAAATCCCAAAGTAGTACACGATTTAAGTTCTCCTTCGCCTGTGAGTGTCGGGCCCGTAAGTGAAGCAACGCATATTACCACTGCGACCTAGAAGATTAAGAGGCGACTTGGGTAGGAACCTAGGAAGCTACCTAATAAATAAAAAGCGTCCCAAAATCGGATGTACTGGCCTACTTGTACGCGCATAGCTGACACAGCGTACAATCGCTCTTATCCTCAGATCACATACAAATCACACATAGTAGTTAACAAGTGATCGATATGGAGCTTTCGAATTATAAGAAGAACGTTCCCCTGTATACCTGTCAGTATCCTGTACTCCCTACCTTATCTCACATGTGGCATTCTACTTTACATGTCAAGAATACCATCGCTTTCATGTTATGTAATCTTTCCATTAAGAGTCCATTAACTACAGATCACTAACATGAAAATTAGACTCAAGAGTTTCGTGATAATGTTACATTTAGTAAAATAGCTCACAGATGACTTACTGGGGAAAAGCTCCATTAATGCTTATTGTGTGGTGGCAGAAAAGTATTTATAAAACAGGAAATGCATCTTTTATCTTACGATTTCTTAAATATAAGTTTATATTACACACACCGGGAGGATATCCTGCAGGACGTAATCAGCAATAGGGGTCTTCTGCTTTTGTCAGCACACTGTTACCGAGTTGTTAACCCAGTGTCGTGGTTTTATGTATTTGTATTGCGTTTCTCTGCTTTTGTCAGCTCACTGTTACCGGGTTGTTAACTCAGTGTCGTGGTTTTATGTATTTGTCTTGCGCTTCTTTGCTTTTGTCAGCACACTGTTACCGGGTTGTTAGCCCAGTGTCGTGGTTTTATGTATTTGTCTTGTGCTTCTCTGCTTTTGTCAGCACACTGTTACCAGGTTATTAGCCAGTGTCGTGGTTTTTATGTATTTGTCTTTTGCTTTTCTGGTGACTTGTGTGATGGTTTTCTTAGTCCCCTGGTAGAATTCAACTACGTTATCTATCCACCTTTCTTTCGGTCTCCCTCTCGCCTTCAACAATAGGGGGTATCAATGGCATAGTGGTATAGTGGCAAAGTGGCATAGTGGCAAAGTGGCATAGTGGCATAGTGGCATAGTGACATAGTGGCATAGTGGCATAGTGGCATAGTGGCAAAGTGGCAAAGTGGCAAAGTGGCATAGTGGCATAGTGGCATAGTGGCATAGTGGCAAAGTGGCAAAGTGGCATAGTGGCATAGTGGCATAGTGGCATAGTGGCAAGTAAGTGGCAAAGTGACATATGGCAAAGTGGCAAAGTGGAAAGTGGAAAAGTGGCAAAGTGGCATAGTGGAAAGTGGCAGTGGCAGAATTTGGCAAAGTGGCGAAGTGGCATAGTGGCATGGTGGCATGGTGGCAGAAGTGGCAGAAAGTGGCAGAAGTGGCAAAGTGGCAAAGTGGCAAGTGGCAGAAGTGGCAGAAGTGGCAAAGTGGCATGGTGGCATGGTGGCATGGTGGCAAAGTGGCAAAGTGGCCAAAGGTGGCAAAGTGTCAGAAGTGGCAAAGTGGCAAAGTGGCAAAAGTGGCCTGGTGGCAAGTGGCAAAGTGGCATAGTGGCATAGTGGCATAGTGGCAGAAATGGCAAAAGTGGCATAGTGGCATAGTGGCAAAGTGGCATAGTGGCATAGTGGCATAGTGGCATAGTGGCAAAGTGGCAAAGTGGCAAAGTGGCATAGGTGGAAAGTGGCATAGTGGCATAGTGGCGTAGTGGCATAGTGGTTACAACGCTTGTCGTACTGAAGGTTGTGAGTTCGAGTTCGGAAAGAAACACATGTGCTTTTTTCAGAGAACCTTAGGATTGCTGCCGGAGCTACGGAATTCGTGCTTTGTTCAATACTCTCGGCAGTTAGCATTCCATCTCTGCAGATAGGGATGGAGTCATATGAGGAAAACCAATACAGTGTATCATTTATTCGTCTTTGGACCCTTATGTTTGGACGTAATAAATAATTTGACCAGAGCATGCGACCTTTTTCTCTGAATAGAATTCTCACCAAGATAATGGTTTATATTAGGAATGTAACACATCAACAAATATCACTGACTAGAATTCTCACCAAGATAATGGTTTATATTAGGAATGTAACACATCAACAAATATACTGACTAAATTCTCACCAAGATAATGGTTTATATTAGGAATGTAACACATCAACAAATATCACTGACTAGAATTCTCACCAAGATAATGGTTTATATTAGGAATGTAACACATCAACAACTATCACTTTAACTCTCTCTGGCTAGAATTCTCACCAAGATAATGGTTTATATTAGGAATGTAACACATCAATAAATATCACTTTAACTCTTAACTATCTAACACAAGTTCTAAAATAAATGTTGCCATCTTGCACATATAGTTGCTGCCAGCATTTTAATTAATAAAGAACCAGCGTACGAAAGGTAGACGTTGTACAAAAACTACACATCTGAGGTGGTCAGAGAATAAGATCAGATCAGATCTGGAAAAACAGAGGGAAGTTGAGATAAGACCCTAATGGAAGGAGTCATCCCGACTAAGAGGAAAAGAGGACGATCATGGAGAAGATTTAATCAGAATGCAACTGATGATTTGTGGATGACGGCTGCAGAGGCAGGACAGCTGGTCTTTGAGAGTGGGAGATTCTGAAGGACTGTGACGGTGACAAAGTTCTGCTTTGGACAAGCTATTTGATCAAACAAACCGATACTTGAAAAACATATGTGTATGATTTTTTATGATCTGTCAGGACAACCAGTTTCCTAGACATTGCTAAGGTTTACTGAGCAACGAGACAGAGTGTCTACTTCTTAATCTCTTAGAAAAATGGTTCTTAATTAACGTATTTGTTTATTTGTTAGGCAGTGATTGAATCAAATCAGTTTTGCGTTGAAATTAATCATTATTAATTAGCTTGTCCTGAGCAGAACTTTCCCACCCTAACATTCCTTTGGAATGTTTCTCTCTCATAGACCAGTTACCTCTGCATCCATCCTATTCAAATTATCATTCACTCCTGAATCCATCAACTCTGTGGTCTACATCTTCTCCTTTTCAAGGAAGCCACCTTCATAATGGTCTTCTACAACATTTCGTGTATCTTTATATGTCAAACATACTTTAAATGTACTGGAATTATTTTAATTGTATACATAAAATTGTATATACAATCTCATGAAATTTTAATTGTGTACATAAAATTGTATATACAATCTTATAAAATTTTAATTGTGTACATAAAATTGTATATACAATCTTATGAAATTTTAATTGTATACATAAAATTGTATATACAATCTTATGAAATTGTAATTGTATACATAAAATTGTATATACAATCTTATGAAATTTTAATTGTATACATAAAATTGTATATACAATCTTATGAAATTTTAATTGTATACATAAAATTGTATATACAATCTTATGAAATTTTAATTGTATACATAAAATTGTATATACAATCTTATGAAATTTTAATTGTATACATAAAATTGTATATACAATCTTATAAAATTTTAATTGTATACATAAAATTGTATATACAATCTTATGAAATTCGCTGTCATGTAATAGATTTTGTAATTGTCAATTACGTCTATTTTTCATCATCATCAAGTAGCGTGTCCCTCCCGAAACTTGGCTTCCCATGACAGCAGTCCTAAAAACTCTCTGTTCTGTGCAAGTTGACAGACGTCAGCAGTAGTCATTCTCAGATAGTCAATGACATCTTGTGCCATCGTCTTCTAGGTCGTCCTCTCGTTCTTCTTAAGCCATTTCCTCCCAAATTCTCTTCTCTAGGCACCATGTCATTTGGTTTTATACGAAATATTTAATTTTCCTTGATTGTATACTATTTAATAGCCTCTATGTTTAGAATACTATTAAATCGCTATAGAAACGTTAGTACCCAGAATCAGGGTTTTTTAAAATGTTATAAAATGCATTGGCTGTATACCTGGATGAATAACCTGTGCACAAATGTGAAGTGACCGTGCAGCAAAGACATTATGTTTGGTATCACAATGTTCAAATATGTCAGCTTTTGAATTCAAACTTCACAATGATACAGAAATAACATTTTGCACTGATTGTTTTTAAATTGCTTTTGTTGATGTCAATTCATTTATATTTGTGGCATTGAGGTCAGGTTCTCTCCTCGTTCTATAGGTACGCAGTTCGCTCCATCTTGGAGAATCTGAATATTTTTCAGAGATCCTGATCTCAGTGTTGAGTGAAATCGGTTGCTTGTCGTATCGGAGAAGGACGATTAAACGTAGTCCCCTCCTAGCCGTGTTCAATTTGATCGTATAAAGGAACCAGTGTCGATTCTAAATAGAGGATAGAAAACTGGAATTCAGCTGCCGAGCAAATTTCTTTGAAAAATAATTCTAAAGAAAAATGTCTCCAAATATTATCATTATCTTCTAAATAATATCAGGAAACCTGTTGATGCTACGGAGTTCGTGCCACTGCTGCCGATATCCTATGTAAGAAATAGATCGGATCACACATGGTTACTCACGATGATGGTCCTATCAATATACTGATCAATCAAAACTTGTGAGATGTTATAATGGAGTACTTGTTTGAAATAAATCCAGTGGATAAGTGAGGAGCCTAGTTTCATAAACTTTCACTTACATATATCAAGAGAATATTATTATCATATTCTATAATTGTAATTATCACAGAATGAAATTTCATAAAAATACTCCAATAGAAAACAAAATAAGCTGCACTGCGCTATAAATTTCTACAGTAAATGCAGTGAAAATCTTGTATTGTGTCGATGTGTCTATAATGTGCTTTTGACCCGATCAATTGTTTAATTTTATTTTATAATTTTGACTTTTATAGAAGAAGATTGATGTAATCAATGTTGGTTTTAAAACAAACAAAGCAACATATTAAACAAAGAGCAGGCGTCGCAGCAGAAGTGAACCCATCTCACAAAGGGGTAAGGCAGTAACTCACGATCATATGATCTGAAGGAAATAATTGTGGCGTGTTGGGAATATCATGCGGAAGACACAGTTGAGTGTCACTAGACAAGGACATCAGTGAAAATCACAAGAAAAACGGAAAAGGAGAAGTAAAAAACAGCCCTAGAAACAGTCATCTTGAGAAAATGAGGGAAGGGGTCGGTGAACAATCCTGGGAGGCCATAAAGTAAACATCCTGATACGAGGTAAACTGCTGAATAAGTGTTGAGGCCATATACTCCTCGAGGAGCTGGAAGGAAGACGTCAAGTGTGTATCCGTAATTTACCTTCAGTTATCAGTTATGTGAGAATTATCATCGTATCACTCCAGACATGTCCATAGGTGCTCCTATCTCCACCTCAACAAATCTAGCAGCGGCCCAACACACCAGTTCCATGCTGATTAATCAATCTTTTAAATTTTCCTTTCATATGTTTAATGCCTTCTTGTACGTGTCTTTATCTCCGTTCTTCTGTTGCTTGCTTTGCCATCAGGCACACGGATACACCATATATCCTCCTAGAATGGTCTACCATGCACATCATCAATACCTCTGCCAACTACATCGACTTGGCTATTATCATTACTTTGCTATTCGACACCTGTTATTCTCAACTTGACTACTTACTCTGCAAACCACTGCTACATTTAATCTCGTTATGTCTCATTAATCTCGATATCTTCTTCCTGCATTTTTCAAGCTGGTAATCACATAATCTGTTTCCAATCCTGTATTTGTTCTTGGTGTGTTTTATGTCTTACATCTTTGCTGCTCGGCTTCCATCCAACATAAACGAGTGAAATCAACATCAGGAGACTAGGGATTACTAAAAGATGTTTTTTAGAGAAAATTTGGCAGCTCGTTCGGAGAGAGAGTGAAATATATTTTACCGTCTGTTCTGAATACAACAGTGAGGCAGTTTGTATATTCAAATGGGAAAAAAACTCCTTACTGATTGCAATAATAATAATAATAATTCATCTCGTACCGTTATACGTTGCATAGGGCCTGCAAGTAATTTCTCCATACCGCTCTATCCTGGGCAACTCGCTCAATCTCATCCATGGAACTGAGACCGATATTTCCTGCCCCTCTCAGCAAAGTTAGTTTCAGGGTCTCCTTAGGTCGTCCTCTCTTTCTTGAACTCTTTGTATCCCACTTCAATGCTGCTTGTAATACTGACTATAATACTGCTATTAAATTCTTCCGATATGCAATGATACGCAACTTGATGATGATGTTGATATGCAGTCGCTTGATATTAGAGAGGATTGGCTATTATAGAACATAAAATCAAGGAAAATTAAATATATCGAACACTCGAACAACATGAGTGAATAGAGAAGATAATTTTGCAGGGAATGATGCCTGGAAGAGAAATGAGAGGAAGACTTAAAAGACGATATGTGCAAGATATCACTGACGATCTGAGAATGACTGCTGCTGACACCGGAAAACTTGCACAGAATAGAATTTTCCAGGAATGCTGTCATGGGAGTCAAGTTCCGGAAGAGACTTGATGATAATGAATACAGCCTGTCGGAAAGTTGGGACATAAGTCTGAGAAATGTAATGGTGGCATGTCTAGTACAGTCACCGTGAAACTCTACAGCGTATGACTTTGTCTTGATATCCCACGACACAAAGCAAATCCTTGACCTAACCGGAGATTGAACCTAGGTTTCCGGAATTTGTGCCGAGCCCTAATCCATTCATCTAGTCGCACCTCTGAGCCCAGTATAGACAGTTTTCATATAATAGCCGTCCATCGCAAGTGATGATGACAACAATCTCAGACGTGTGCTGTTGCACCTCTCTGGTGTGTGCGGAGGTGACTGTAGAACAGAATCCTAGAACAGAATCCCTGACCACAGGTGGGGCATACATGATCAAGGTTAGACATGTGCGTGTTGTATGCTCTGTCTTTTCGCGCTGCTCGTTTCTCTGTGACTCAACAATACGATGATTCTCAGCTATTCGGGTTCCTCCTTTGTTATTACAGCGCCACATTTGGCGATCTTGCGCAAGGGATTCCCAGCACGTATTGTCTATATCGAAGCATTTCAGAGACATTTCAGAGTGTCTTTAAAGCGTTTTTTCTGTCCACCAACTGAACGTTTGCCACCTTTAAGTTCGCCATACATCAACTGTTTTGGGATGCGTTTATCAGGCATTCTAGCAACGTGACCGACCCATCTCAATTGGGCCTTCTGCAACAGGGTGTTGACGCTTGTGATCTTTGCTCTTGTGAGGACTTCGATGTCTGGAATTTTGTCCTGCCAGTTTATTTTTAGTATTCTGCGTAGACAGCTTGTGTGGAAATGGTTTAATATACTGTGGAAACGATGAATCTAGTTATCAAATTGATAACCAATATCAGGCCAGTCTTCTCACCCATGTGGTGCCGTGTCCCGAAAGGAAAGCAACGAATAGTACCACTGCGACCTTCAAGGCATGTCGTAAGAGGCGACTGATGTAAGGCCTAGATAAATTACTCTAGTAAATAAAATGTATCGCGGAAATCGGATCTGCTGACCTACTTGTAGGCGCATAACTGATACAACGTATATGTTGATCTTAGGATCAGATCCCATACAAATCAAACAGAGTGGTAAACAAGTGGTAGATATGCAGTGTAAGAAGAAGAAGAAGATGAAGAAGGATAGCTGTTTTCTTTGACGATCACGTTCTCTTACTTAAAAGTTCAAAGGAAATATTCTGTTATTTGATATTCTTCTTGCTAAACTATTGTTCGTAAAATAGAGTTCTGTGTCAATATTTATTAAAACTTGTATTACTTAGAAGCTTGTTATCTTTTCCTTGTATTTGTTTTCTATCATTTTAAATGTTTATTTCACAATCAATTTACGTTAAACATCCACATTTTTCTAAATCTTTCTATTTTATGTTCATTCTATCTCTCTTTCTGTATTTTTTTTTACTTTTTTTTGGAGAGGATTTTTCTCGTACTTTATCTTTTCTTTATACAAAAGTTTACTTGTCCTCGATATGTCTCTCTTTCTCACTCTAATATTATTTTTTCTCTATCCGACTCTCTTTTCTTTCTTCCTGTCTTTATCTTTCTATTATCTCACTTTTATCTGGCTATTTGATTCTCTCCTGTTTTTATATCTTTTCACTCTCTTGTTCTACTTGTTCTATTGTTACATATCTTTCTCTTTATGTTCTCTCTCTCGTCTGCAATCTTTACCTCACTTTCTCTCTCTCTCTCTCTCTCTGTATATATATATATATATATATAAAAGATGGAGATGGATTGTGCATGTATGTCGTGTATGCCAATAGTGGCATTGACTACAGGGCTCGCTGATGGACAGCGGACATCAACAACTGTCTTGACATCCAAAGGAAAATGTAGAAGAACGGTAGAAAAGGGATGAAAGAATGTGGCATGAGGTATGTGAACATTTAGTAAAAGGTGGCAGAACGGCATCACATGGAAATATTTTGTGGTCTGAGAATTTCTGAAGCCAGGAAAGTAATTCACATAAATAACTAGGAGCTAAACATGTAAGGAACAAATGTTTACTACAGTGCACTGGGTTTTCCTCATATGACTTGTTACCTCTCAGCAGGAGTGGCACGCCACCTGCTGAAATTTTTGTGGTCACATTGTTACTAGGTTGTTGCCCAGTTTCGTGGTTTTCTGTTTTTGTCTTGCGCTGTTCTGGTGTCTTGGTTGATAGTTACTTTTGCTTTTTGACAGGATTCTGTTATGTCATCTATCCATCTTTTCCGTGGTCGTCCTCTCGTCTTCTTTCCTCATGTTCTGTTGTAGAAGATTGTATTTACTGTGGAATTTAATTTCATTATTATAATGTTGACGAACCACTTATTTCTCTATCTCTCGATGTTATTCAAACAAGGTACTGCCTCAACATACTCTATGATGATGTTTGTAATTCTGTTTATCCGTGTATATATATCTATATCCTCTTCATGTCCCGATTGACACATACAGCTTCCACAAGAGACTTCCACTGTTGCCGTTCTGCTGCATTTCTACCAACCGTCTCCCTCGTCAAGCCACATATCTTCAACTCTTTCTCCACAGTTCTTCTCCATGTTTCCGTTGGACTTCCAGGCCTCCTGTTCCCATACGATGTCCATCCGAGACCTGTCCTAGCCACTGCCCCTACTGGCATACGCAATATATGTTTCTTTTTGTATTGTTGGCAACGCCTCGTAAAGACACCACATTTCGCATGTCGTTATTAGCACGATCTCCAACAGAAATAGTACCAATCTCCAGGAACAGCAACCGTGAATCAAACAATACAGTCTGGGTTCTAGCCGGCAAACCTCGAAGGCAACGTTAACAGCTTGAGCTTTTAGCGGAAGAGACTCTACAAAACGACTGCACTTTGATCCACGATTGCTACAGTAGTCAAGGAATAGATTTCTGAACTGTATCCGTGCCAAATAATTGTTTATTTATCATCACAACATATCTGATCCTGTAGATATATAATCTATTGTAGAGGGTAAAGAGATCATCAAGTCATGAGTTAGTTTACCTACGCTAGACGTTACATTCACAAGAATACTGTGTTTGACTGATGTTACAACTATTATCATTGTACTTCAGTTTCGCCCTTGTTGGGCCGATGCCGGCAAGGGAAGCAACGAATATCATCACTGCGACCTACAATGCATGTCGTAAAAGGCGACTGATGTAGGACCTAGAGAAGCTAACGAAGTAAATAAAAAACATCGCAGAAATCGGATGTGCTGGTCTACTTGTAGGCGCATAACTTGCACAAGGTACATTTGCTCTTATGCTCAGATCACATACACATCACAAAGAGTTGTTTAACAAGTTGTCGGTTTGGAGTGTTCGAAATATAAGAAGAAGTATAAGAAACAGATCTGTTAACACATGGTTATAAACTTAAGTGCAATATTGATGGTTCTATCAATCAATCAATCAATCAATCAATGATCAACTGATTTTATTTACAATCTGTAAATATGTGTCTGTGATATCTAGTGTTTATGATCATAGTCTCTATCTCGTTTGCTATATATATCCTTTGCTTTATGAAAGTATTTTAGTCTAAGCGTTGCTATATTTTCTCTGTCTACTTCCTCGTACAGTCCAAGATATCTTCATATTTATTACTCCTGAAAGATACAATTTATGTTGACAAATATTATGTAGCCTAGAATAGTTTTAGCCTTTAGTTAAACGAATGCCTAAACAACCCAGGATTTCAACGAGAACAGGTAGTTCATACAACATGGCGTAGGTAAGTTAAAACACACTCCTTAAAACCTGCAAAATCAGAACAGCCTAAATTTACATGCAACTCAGATGCTCACGCATAGGCGTAAACACAGTGTATATTATATGGAGAGCTTTTTTCATCTTGACTCACCAGGTAACTATAACTATTTTCATCACAACGAAATGTGTGTGTATATTTTTCAACGCCTATGGTTAGAGCTAGTATACCTTCACAAAATTCAATAACTAAAATAAGAACGTCGTTATCATTAAAAGTTCAAGTGTTCTTGTTTAATATGTTTTAATAGTTTTCCAACCTGTTAGTACATTTTTATGCTGCCGGTCTACATTTCCCCCAATGTAAACGCCTCTGAATTTAGAAAATAACGGCGTATTCTATTTTTTTAAGAAGAAAGATTCCCCGGTATCCGTTATATAATGTCGACTTTTACCACCTCACAGCTTATTTATAAGTGAGCAAGTACGTTTTCTATTCATGTGGGCTTGCAGCCTGCGTCCAATTCATTTCGGATATGTTAAGCATTTCTTGTTGTCAAGGTGAAAGTGCTCTAGGATTTATTTTATTTCATATCTTCAATATTGGATACAACTTAATATGTTTCTTTTGTGGTATCAATAACTGAGATTATAACGTGATTGTGTAAGTGTATTAATTTACGGATTCTGGTAAAGATTATCGTAAAGCTGTGTTTAGTTTAGTTTCGTTAAGTTTAGTCGTGGAATCATCATCACTGCACGTCGAACCAATTAGTCCATAACTGCTCCGATCTACTTCTTAGTATGTCTTTCATTTTAGTTTAGTCGTTGGAGATCACTGCACGTCGAACCAATTAGTCCATAACTGCTCCGATCTACTTCTCAGTATATCTTCCATTTTAGTTTAGTCGTTGGAGATCACTGCACGTCGAACCAATTAGTCCATAACTGCTCCGATCTACTTCTCAGTATATCTTCCATTTTAGTTTAGTCGTTGGAGATCACTGCACGTCGAACCAATTAGTCCATAACTGCTTCAATCTACTTCTTAGTATGTCTTCCATTTTAGTTTAGTCGTTGGAGATAACTGCACGTCGAACCAATTAGTCAATGATGTAAGTGTTCTGATCTCCTCCTCAGTAGTCTCTAAGTTAGTTTAGTCGTTGCATCATCATCACTGCAAGCTGAACCAATTAGTCCATAAGTGCTCCGATCTCCTCCTTGGTATGTCTCTCAGTTTAGTACAGTTTAGTCGTTGGATCATCATCACTGCACGTCGAACCAATTAATAAATAAGTGATCCGATCTCCTCCTCAGTATGTCTCTCAGCGTGTGGCGACTAATGACACCAGTTCTTTGTTGATTTACTATTCTTCTTTAGATACCAGCATAGTGTTTTTGTCTAGCTACATCACATTTGACATTTGGTATTCTGCATATTTATTCCAACTCTCTGCTATCAGTGCCAAACATGGCCCCTGACTAAGACACGAGAAAGAAAGATTACAACATGTGAAATGAGATGTCTACTAAAAGCTGTCAACGTTACAAGGAGAGATAGAGTGAGAAACGAAAATATCAAAAGCATCGTTGGTACTATACCATGCATACAGTACATCGAGAAGCAAATGATCAAGTGGTTCGGCCATCTAATGAGAATGGAACCACATTTACTACCATCACGTGCCTACAATAATCGACGCTCAGGGTGCAGAGCACGAGACAGGCCAAGAACACGATGGATAGATAACATCTCAGAGTCCCTGCGAAAGCATGGACTGACAACGTCAAGCGCAACACACCTGGCATAAGATAGAAAACTAACTCTCCCCACGTCGCTTCACGGCAAATGTGGTTAAGATAAGATAAGATAAGGTTCTTGCAGTCTGGTTAGTGGTGTAGATTCACCACTATTACTTCAGTAATTTACACGTCCTCTCTTTCATATGGAATTTATAACACCAGCCTGGTCCATTGCTTGTCCGCTTTTTTTCTTATTTTGTTTACAGCAGACGTAACCTGCAAGCCTACGTCTTGCAGGTTACGTCTGCTGTAAACAAAATAAGAAAGAATCAGTTCGCACTGATGGTGGACACAGCGACTGGTTTATGGTTGAAACCGGAGTAAAGCAAGGCTGTATTCTATCTCCGCTATTATTTGGAGTGGCCATTGACTGGGTGATGCGAAAATGTTGCAGGGGCGAAACAGGCATCGATTGGGTAGAAAATAGTCAACTAGAAGATTTGGATTTTGCAGATGATATTGCCTTATTAAGTAGAAACAACCAAGATATGCAAAGAAAAACAGACAACTTGTCATCTATAGAATCAAAAGTTGGACTGCAGATAAGCTATGAAAAACAAATATAATGAAGACACATATGGCAAGTAATGCATATATCACACTGGAATCTAAAATGATAAAAATAACAGAGCAGTTCACCTATTTGGGTAGCAATTTTGATTGCACAGGAAATGTTAAAAAGAAATTATGATACGAATTGGCAAAGCAACATCAGCTTTTAAAAGTCTAAATAAAATATGGAACTGCAAGTTATATAGTATTAAAACTAAATTACGAATTTTCAATTCAAATGTTGTATCAATCCTAACATATGCCAGAGTTGGAAAATGACTAAAGATATAGAAAGCAAGTTGAATGCATTTCAAAATAGATGTCTGCGAAAAATAATGAATATAAAATGGAACGAATTCAGGAGAAGTGATTAAATCAGAGACATGTCTGGTCAACCACTAGTGATAACTGTTATAAGAAAGAGAAGATGGAGATATGTTGGGCACACCTTGAGGAGAAATGATCAACGAATATCAAAGCAGGCATTGAAGTGGGATGCAAAGGGTTCAAGAAAGAGAGGTCGACCTAAAGAGACCCTGAAACGAACTTTGCTGAGAGAGGCAGGAAATATCGGTCTCAGTCCCATGGAGGAGATTGAGAGAGTTGCCCAGGATAGAGCGGTATGGAGAAATTACTTGCAGGCCCTATGTAACATATAACGGTACAAGAGGAATTATTATTATTATTATTAACCTGCAAGCCTATTGACGCGTTCAATTCCCCTTACGCCTGCATGCACTGGCACAAAAATAGTTATAAGTTCATAGTTCATAAGTACGGTTCCAACTTCACTGCAACGGGTCATCCCATAATCGCTCCGTTCCTGTGCCAATGAAAATCACACGAAATGCTAACAACTGTGAAATGTTTCCTGTGTGAACTAATTCCAGAATGAAACAGCCGCGTACCGCCACAAAAGCAACCTGCACCGCATAAAATGCATATGGCTGTCGCTAATGTACCAACACAAAACTGTTCATCACTTGAATTGCAATTCTTGTCGAAGGAAATATCGATCACGACAAAATCCAGCTTTCTGCACCCGCAATATATCTGCATACGACAGATTGAGTTTGTTCGTCATAACCGCTGTCCGCCATTTTCTGAGTACACACAACAAACGCACGGTTAACACAGCAAAGAGCATTCCATGTAACATTCATAGCTCACAGCGTTGCTCAAGCACTAACTCAGTAGCTCGGCAAACGAAACCGGAAAATACCCTACCAAATATGGCGGATATGCGCTAGCAAAGTCGTGTTCAGAATCAAACAGTCCTGACTCTGAATGGCCCTCCCGCATTCCGCCACTGCTGGCCAGCGAGAGACGGAAAACTTGAAAACAAAATAAGCAAGTATTAATAACCAAAAGATGCTTCTGTAGCAATCTTATACCTTGGCGGCGTCTGTGACTTAGGGGATAGTGATTCGGTCTATTAACATACGTTCTGAGTTTGAATCACGCTGCGGACAGTTTTGTCACACAGTTTGGACAAATTGTTTCGCGTGGATTTTTACAAAATGACGATGACACCTCCTGTTCAGAAAGCAATGACAAACTACTGAACGTAATAATACCTAAAAAAAATCACAAACAGCGTGTCAAAGCTGGGGTTGGTTAGCAAAGTGATGTAAAGGATATGAAACTAACCTCTTCTTCTCATACCTTAGGATATTAAGTGATAGTCATTTCATATTTCTAGGTCCTAGTGTGCAGGAGGTGGGAGGGCAAATTACTTTCCTCGTGTGTGGAACGTCAATATTTTGATTGAACCTACTACCCTCTTGAGTCCGAATCGATAGGGGAACCCTCTATACATTAAGCTAGTCTGTCTACATAAAAAAAACTATGAAAGCAACATTTTTTTTTGGATTGAGAGCTTCAAATTCTGGACGAAGTACAGCATCGACATACGTTTTCAAAAAGTTCACCAAACAGAGTGCTGTTGTAGACTGTATGCTGTGTATATTCTCCACAGTAACACACTACGGCCCTACCAGTTACTAGGTTATATTATTATTACTATTCTATCCTTAAGTTTTCTTCTACTTCCTTGTCCCGGGACTCGCCCCGCCCGCCCCCAATTGGTGATTATCTTTATCCAACCTTCATAAATATCGTATAAACTATCAACATACCGGTTATCACTAACATATATATGTATATGTTGTAGAGAAGCCAATTACTGTAACAAATTATTTTTGCCAGTACTCACATTATAAAACTACTTCCAGACCTCTTAACATTATTATAGTAACATAAAATGAAGGGTGGGATGGATTATTACTTGGAAACTTTATTAACAGATTTCGAAAATTGAAATAATTGACATTGAGTGAAGTAACTCAGCGATTAAATATTCTTCTTCTTCTTTTATCGTCATTCTGTTACCGGGATTTTGTCGTGGTTTTCTATATTTGTCTTGCGTTGTTCTGGCCGCATAGATGGTTATTTTTGCTCTTTGACATGATTCTTATATGTCATCTACCCATCTTTTCGTGGTCTTCCTCTCGCCTTCTTTCATGATGTTCTGATGTAGACGACTACATACTGTGGAGTTTGAATGCATTCTTATTAAGTGGCCAAACCACTTCATTTGTATCGTAAATATAGCATTTGTTAAATGTAATGCAAAAAAGTATTACAAAAACTGAGAAAAATATACTAAAAATGGTATAAAGCTGAAGGAATGACTTAATTGCATTGGGATTTACTCCATATGGCTCGTTCCTTCACCGCAGAAATGGCACGCCACCTGTCGAGAGTATTACACAAAGCACGAACTCCTCAGCTCTGTCAACAATTCTAAGGGTCTCTGGAAAAAAATGCACTCGTGATCAGAACGACGTTGTCTGGATTCGAACCCACAACCGACAGAACGCAAGGCAAAGGCTTAACCACTTCGCCACAGAAACCCCAGCTAACATACAACTTCTTTTTCAGTAGTAGCCTACCAATTTGGAAATAATTTTTTTCAAGATAAAAACATCCTGGTTAATAAATAGCTATCAATTGCAGTGAGAAAGAGAACGTTAACGGATTATATAGAAGATGTATTGTATTCTTCTCATACCATTATAAGTTACATATGGCCTGTAAACAATTTCTCCATACCGTTCTATTCTAACCAAGTCGTTCATCTCTTCTATGGAATGTAGAATTGAGTCCTATACTAGTCATATATCTCAGTAAAGTTCCGTTTAGGGTTTCTCTAGATCATCTTTTTCATTTTTGAATCATTTACCTCCTCTTCTTTAGAACACATAGTAACAACTGGTAAAATCGAGTGGAGACGAGACAGAGGAAGACATAAATATATTCAATTGTGGATAGCCTGATATCATGGCACGGAAGAGCGTCAACATCTCAGATGATAGCAAACACGAGAGACAGAGATTTGTGGAGATCCATGATTGCCTACGACAGCCGGCACGGCATCTGATGATGATGATGCCTCCCACTTCAGTGCTGATTTGTGATTATTTCTTCTCACTGTATGCCCAACATATCTCTTTCTCTTTCTTATAACAGTTGTTATTAATTGTTGACCAGACATTTCTCTGATTTCATCACCTCTCCTGAATTCGTCCAATTTTATACACTATTTTTCGCAGACTACTATTTTTAAATGCATTCAACTTACTTTCTATATTTGTAGTTATTTTTCAACTGGCACTGCCAAATGTTAGGATTGAAACAAAATGAAATTGAAAATTCGTAATTTAGTTTTAACTCTATATAACTATAGGAGTTCCGTATATATATATATATATATATATATATATATATATATATATATATATATATATATATATATATATATATACGAGAGGAAGTCAATAAGTAAGCCACAAATGGCTGTAGAAAAATAACTAAAAATGATAACAACTTGAAACCAGTTTATTTTTATACATACATTGTTCCTTTATTTCTCAACATAATTTCCACCAACAATGATGCACTTATCCCATCGTTTTATCAATCCTCCCAAACCGGCTACATAGAACTGCGGGCTCTGTTTTCTAAACCACGTTTTCACTTCACATTCAACTTCGGCATCATTCACGAAATGTCTCCCGCCATGGTGGGTTTTCAGTGGACCAAAAAGGTGGAAATCGTTAGGGGCTAAGTCGGGACGGTAAGGTTGATGTTCCAGAACTTTCCACCGTAGTTGGTTAATTTTCTCCTGAGTTAATCGAGCCGTATGTGGTCTGGCATTGTCATGAAGAAGCAACACTCCTGTAGTCAGCAGTCCTGAGCGTTTTTCGAATTGCATCATGAAGCATCGATAGAACTTCACAGTATGATTCAGAATTCACATTGTCACCTTCATAATTGAAGAAAGTCTGCTCAATGTGGGTACCCAGACAATTGAAGGAAGAACACAAAATGAACCGATTTGGTCTGTCCTTGCGTCATCTCTGTCGATACGAAGATGAAGGAGAAGACATGATGAACAGGATTGTTACTGAGAATGAATCATGGGTGCATCACTACCAGCCCGAATCAAAGCGTGCTTCAATACAGTGGAAACATCTTTCTTCGCCTTGTGTCTAAAAATTCAAGGTTACGCCATCAGCAGGGAAAGTCATGCTGACGGTGTTCTGGGATTGTCAAGGAGTGCTTTTAACCAATTTCAAGAAGAAAGGTGACAATGTGAATTATGAATCATACTGGGAAGTTCTATCGATGCTTCATGATGCAATTCGAAAAAATGCCCAGGACTGCTGACTACAGGAGTGTTGCTTCTTCATGACAATGCCAGACCACATACGGCTCGATTAACTCAGGAGAAAATTAACCAACTACGGTGGAAAGTTCTGGAACATCAACCTTACCGTCCCGACTTAGCCCCTAACGATTTCCACCTTTTTGGTCCACTGAAAACCCAAAATGGCGGGAGACATTTCGTGAATGATGCCGAAGTTGAATGTGAAGTGAAAACGTGGTTTAGAAAACAGAGCCCGCAGTTCTATGTAGCCGGTTTGGGAGGATTGATAAAACGATGGGATAAGTGCATCAATGTTGGTGGAAATTATGTTGAGAAATAAAGGATCAATGTATGTATAAAAATAAACTGGTTTCAAGTTGTTATAATGTTTAGTTATTTTTCTACAGCCATTTGTGGCTTACTTATTGACTTCCCCTCGTATATATATATAAAACCAATGCTGCTGTATGCAGGTGAACCATGGACAATAAGCAGACAACCTGCAAAACATATAATGACTGTGGAGTTGGGTTTTGGTAGAGAATGTCACGAATACCATTGTCGGAAAGTATAACGAAAGTCACAGTCCTTCATGAAAGAAATGAAAACACAAATTGATTAGAGAAATTTGATGTAGATAGCCAATACTCAGTCTGTTAACCCCGACGTTCTGAGTTCGAATCACGCTGCGGACAGTGTGGTTGCAAATTGTTTCGCATGGATTTTTACAAAGGACGATGGCACCACCCGTTCATAAAGCAATGACAAACTACTGAACGTAATAATGCCTAGAAAAATCACAAACAGCGTTAAAAAGCTGGAGTTAATTCGCAAAGTCCTGTATGCAATTAACTTTTTAGCCAATGTTTTAGTCACATTGTGAGTAGAAATACTGTTGACCATTGAGTGACAACTGGTAAATTTGATGGTGAAAGTAGAAGACAACGAGATATATATCTGGATGACCTAGCCAGATGACATGGTCGAGGCAAAAGTAAATATCTGAACAATGATTGTAGTGATCGTGTGATATATCAACCTATGACCGCATACGCGTATCGGTGTGGCTCGTAATGCTGATTATTTATGTCTTTTGTGAATACACGTAACAAGTAAGAACGAAATAATGGTTTCAGAATCTTGTCTATCTACATAAAACGTGATGCTTCCTGTATGAAGAATAGAGGTTCCCAAACTTATGTTATGTTATGCGATCGATGTCATGGCACATTGGGCATTCCCATTCATGCTCTGTCCTCCGCTGCAACAGCCATCCCAAAGTGGGCGGTACTGCCCGCTGTAGGCACTGAAGCCTCCTAGGGAGGGGGCGATAATGGGTTCAGAAGCATTTGGGGGGCGTTCAGACGATCTAGGGGTCGGTGGCTCCTTATAGAAGAAATTAATCGTACATATTTTAAAATAAATTATTTTCGTGATCTTGCGATTGAATAATCATTTCAAATTTAAATTCTGCATTTTAATTAATCTTAAGCCTGTCTTACACGATCTATTTTTTTAATCAATTTTCTATTTCATGTTTTAATCATTTGAAAATTGACCAAAAATTTATAAGTGGACGGTGACTCGAAAAATGTTGCGAACTTTCGCTTTAGCTCTAAAAGTTTCCGTTGCTAAATGAAGTGGTTCACATCGGTTGCTCTGAGTACGCTTGTCATAATATCTCTTTGATGATGTGTATCCATCTGTTTCTAGATCTTTCTCATGCTTTCCTATTCTATTTTCTGTTTTCTATTTGTTTAAGATTTAAAAGTGATAGTCGATCGGTGTGCATTCTCTTAATTTTTAGTACCACCATCATCATCGTGTGCCTTACCAGCTGGCGAAGAATAAAATGGAACTCCACAAACGCTTGTCACTGGTAATAATCTACCAGCTTAGATGTTGACAGGCTTACAGACTGTCCTGAATTTGTTATGTCTTTCTCTGTCTCACATCGATTTCACCGGTTGTCACAATGTGTTCCAAACTTCTCCTTCTGATCACATCCTAGTATGTTTCAGCTCTGACGACTTTTTTATGAGCAATGATATAATATACAAGACTACATTATAACTCCATATGTCTGATACAAGACTACATTATAACTCCATATGTCTGATAGAAGACTACATTATAACTCCATATGTCTGATACAATGCTACATTATAACTCCATATGTCTGATACAAGACTACATTATAACTTCATATATCTGATACAAGACTACATTATAACTCCATATGTCTGATACAAGACTACATTATAACTCCATATGTCTGATAGAATGCTACATTATAACTCCATATGTCTGATACAAGACTACATTATAGCTCCATATGTCTGATACAATGCTACATTATAACTCCATATGTCTGATACAAGACTACATTATAACTCCATATATCTGATACAAGGCTACATTATAACTCCATATGTCTAATACAAGACTACATTGTAACTACGTATGTCTGATACAAGGCTACATTATAACTCCATATGTCTGATAGAATGCTACATTAGAACTCCATATGTCTGATACAATGCTACATTATAACTACATATGTCTGATAGAATGCTACAGCATAACTCCAGACGAGGTACTTTAAATGGAGTGTTTTATTTCTAAAATCTGACAGTTACCCGTCTGTATAAAGTTGTTCCCTGTTGGATAATATGCAAACGCTTTGATCCGAAACACTTTGGTTGAATAAGTGTGTCCTACATGCCGTTAGTGTCTAACTGGGCGTAAACTACTCACGCTCTCGGTAGAAAACTACAAAGATCACAAATAGGGGTTAACTTGGTTAACAAGAACGAACATACATAACAAACATACAAATGAACATCATCATCTTCAATACGTGTCGTGCCGGTCGATCATTGATCTCCACAAGTCTCTGGTGTTTGCTATAATCTCAGATGCTGACGCTCTTCCGTGCCATGACGTCAGGTTATCTTTAATTTTCTCTCTGTCTTCCTTTGTCCTCTGTAAACAAACATCACGTGCCCGTACAATGATGACTGCCTTTTTCTTATATTGATAATACGTTTTTCTGGGCTATGATTTCTTTCCAAACATTAACATTAATCATATTAGTAGTCCATTGGATTCTTAGCTTTATACACTGAAACCAGATATATTTGGTAACATGAAACATTGATAAACTCTTCTAGTGTACCGGATAGTTTTGGGAAATGTCTTCGGTCTCATCTGATAGCGGGAAACACCCAACTGCACATTCATACGATAACGAACGATCAAACCCAATTGTGAGGCAAACGCGGCTCTGGAGAGCCGGTATCAACCGATATAAGTGGACATCTCTGATGTCTGTAAGAGAGTGTCAATCACTTGCTCGGCAACCTGACATGACTGACCAAGACGGAGACTAAGAGTTGCTCATGTGTATCTGGAAGAAAATGAGAAACAACAACGTTACGCTTTCAAGAAAATTCATGAATATCAAAAAAATTCGGATAACGCAAAACAAGTTACATGTAGTTAGATAACACAATTTCTGGAAGTCACAGAGACTTGGTTTTACATGAGAATTATTCTATCACCATGGGCTGCTAAAATGACTAAAGTTGATGTATTGGTAGAACTCAAAGCACATGAATACGTAATATCAGTATAGGAGAGAAGCTTCATTTCTCGAGATGTATGAGAAATAATTACTATTTAGAATACATTGCCGCCTTCTTCTTCCTTTGCCCTTTAACCCCTTGCTGTAGCATAGGCTCTCAACTAACTCATGAGCGGTCATTGTTAGTTAAATATTGTAGCTAAAGTTGCTTATCGGAAGGAGTATGCAGCCCCACGTCGAATCTAACAAAAGTCGAGTGAAAACCCCACTGAGACAACCTGTAAAATCAACGAGAAATGAGACGAAGGAAGACAAAATGTTTTCAAAAACAATTTAATTGATGATATTTCGTGAAAGTAAGCAAATGTTTAAAATATTTTGCAACTTAACATGACAAAAATAATCATATTAGTTCGGTCCCGTCTTATGTAGCCTTTCGTGATTATTTGTTTTTATTATTTTAACACAACATTAATTATAAAATCAAAAAGAAAAATATGCTAGAAACTACACAGGTAATCCCAGGTGATAATGTCATGACAGAGGTGAGAATCATTATGCTCAATCATATCTCAACATTATGAGAATCAATCATAGTAAGAGTTTTAAATTTGAAGATTATAATTCTTTTCAAGATTTGATAAATTAAAAACGTGTTTCATTATTTAAATCTGTCTGTAGCGTTATACGTTAGATAGGGCATGCACTAATTTCACTAACGCCTTTATCCTGGGTACTAGAGGAGTATCTCTGAGTACTAGAGGGGTATCTCTGAGTACTAGAGGGTATATGTGAGTACTAGAGGGTATCTCTGAGTACTAGAGGGTATCTCTGAGTACTAGAGGGTATTGTGAGTACTAGAGGGTATCTCTGAGTACTAGAGGGTATCTGTGAGTACTAGAGGGTATCTGTGAGTACTAGAGGGTATATTGAGTACTAGAGGGGTATCTGTGAGTACTAGAGGGTATCTCTGAGTACTAGAGGGTATCTTGAGTACTAGAGAGGTATCTGTGAGTACTAGAGGGGTATCTGTGAGTACTAGAGGGGTATCTCTGAGTACTAGAGGGTATCGGGTGAGTACTCTAGAGGGGTATCTGTGAGTACTGAGAGGGTATCTGTGAGTACTAGAGGGTATCTGTGAGTAGGTACTAGAAGAGGGTATCTCTGAGTACTAGAGGGTATCTGTAGTACTAGAGGGTATCTGTGAGTACTAGAGGGGTATCTGTTAGTACTAGAGGGGTATCTCTGAGTACTAGAGGGGTATCTCTGAGTACTAGAGGAGTATCTGTGGTGTAGAAGCTAGATACTCGTCTCTCGTACCAAAGGTACCAGGTTCGCTCCCTCTTGGATCCATCTAGATATTTTTCCAGAGATCAATGATTTCAGTGTAGGAGAAATCAAGTTTCTAGTCCTATGGGAGACGGACGATAAAACGTAGGTCACGTGTTCAATTTAAGCACATAAAAGAACCCTTAGCAGTTTAAAAATCGAAATGCGCAGGCTGGAAAACCGCTGCCAGTGCAAAATTCATTAGAAAAAGATTTAAAATAAAACATTTCTACAAAATATCTTAACTATTTTCAAAATAACATCGGGGACCCTCGTCGGTGCTAAGGAGTTCGTGCACTGCAGCTGAGATCTTTCTGTGTAAGAAACTAATCGGAGAACACATGGTTACTCACCGAAGTGACATGATGATGATGATGAATCAGTCAATCCTGGGTAACTCATTTAGTCTCTTCTATGGAATTGAGTCCTATATTTTTCGCCTCTCTCAATAAAGTTCGCTTTGTTGTTTCCTAGGGGTGTCCTTTCTTTCATGAACTCATTGCTTCCCACTTCAGTACCTGCTTTGGTAATCTTTGATCATTTCTTCTAAAGGTATGCACAACATATCTCCATCTTCTCCTTCTTGTAACAGTTATTATTAGTGGTTGATCAGACATTACTCTGGTGTTATCACTTCTCTTGAATTCGTCCCATTTTATGTTCATCTTTTTCGCAGATATCTATTCTGAAAATATTTGAAGATATTGAGCTAGTTGCCCAGGATAGAACGGTATGGATAAATAGTTTGAAGAACCCTATGTAACGTATGCCAGTACAAGAATTATTATTATTGTTTTCACATGCATTCAGCTTACTTTTTATACCTTATGTCCTTTTCTAACTCTCGCTGGTATATGTTAGGACTGATCATCATCATCATCATCAGGAGCCGTGTCGGCTGGCGTAGGCGATCATGGATCGCCACAAATCTCTTTCGTTGGTGTTTGCTATCAACTCAGATGTTGACGCTCTACCGTGCCATGAAGTCAGGCTATCCAAAATTTTCTCTATCTTCCTCTGTCTCGTCTACCCTCGATTTTACCGGTTTTCACAATGTTCTAAACCCTTTCCCCTCCTAATCACATAGATTGATATACCTCTCGCTGGTATATGTTAGGATTGATACAATATTGAAATTGAAAATTCATAATTATGTTTTAAAATTATATAATTTCTAGTTTCATAATTTATTGATATCCATATGTATACATATGATCCTGTGATATTGTCTTATTTATACATATGAGTATGTGTTATTTTCTTAGTTCTACATATGATCATGTGTTATTTGCGTTTTACCACATACGAAAATGTGTTTCAACTGATTCTGACACCACTGCATTTCACAAAATATTCTTCAACGAACAGATCACTTCTAAGTGGCAGTGAGCTCTATCACAACCTAAGCGTACCTGGTTCAAACTCCGAGGCAGGCTAGTCTGGAAGCAAATTAGTACCCTTTGATTTTTACAAACGATAAAAATAGCCCTCACCATTCATAAATCAATGGCAAACTACTTAACGTATAAGTGGTGCTTTGAAAATTCACTCCTCCTTTGCTGTTGTTAATGGCTCACTACAGCTGATGGCTACAGCTGCTGCTCACTTCAACTGCTCACTACAACTGCTCTTCGTGGTAGAAGAGCTATAGATACAACTCTCATAGGCTACTACAACTGCTTTCGTGGAGAAGAGAAGAATGTAATAAACTCTCAAGGTACCGGTACAAATGGACTAGTGGCTGCTGCAGCGAGGACAGCAGCATGAATGCCAATGCGACGTCGATCCATAACATAACATAACATAACAACTGCTCACTACAACTGCTGACTACAACTTAACATAAACTAACTGACGTCTATTCTTCCTTCCCTCTTTCTCTTTCTTCACCATTATCTTAAATGTGTTTACAACTCTGTGTGAGATCTTACATCTCATCCTGCAGGATATTTATACATGTTCTGGACAGTTTCAATTATTTATAAACGTATGTATCTGTTAATGGCTCGGTGTGGTTCTTAGAAAGTATGCAATTGTGACCAGGATAGGATAGAAGCAAACGAAACAAGTGTGGTTTACTAATACACAAACTAACAAAAAAAAGTTAATTGCATATCCTTTACAGTAGTTTGCCAATCAACCCCAGCTTTTAAACGCTGTTTGTGATTTTTCTAGGCATTATTACGTTCAGTAGTTTACCATTGCTTTTTGAACGGGTGGTGTCATCTTCCTTTTTTGTAAAAGTCTACTCGAAACATAACAATTTGCAACCAAACTGTCCGCAGCGTGATTTGAACTCAGAACGTCGGGGTTAATAGACCGAGTCAGTATCCTCTAAGCCACAGACGCCACCGCACGAACAAATGAAACAAGAAATGAAGAAAGTGAAGACAGCAAGGTAATGTGGGTCTCTGTTGCCACGGGATTAGGCCTTTGTCTTGCATTCCGAATGTCAAGGGTTCAAATACGGAAGCCGCACAGATCTGTTTACAAGTGATTTTTTTCTTAGAGACCCCTAAGAGTGTTGCTGGTGTTACGGAGTCCGTGCTTTGTGCAATGCTCCCGCAGGTCGCGTACGACTACCATGGAGATGGAACAAGCTATATGGGGTAAAACATGGTACAATTATGTCAATCGTTTGGCTTTTGATCTTTGAAGTTAAACAGAGAAAGACGATGGTGAGGGAAGAGAGATAGGAAGATAATTGGGATTGAAACAAGTAAGGAAAAAGAAAAAGAAAATGGGGAAAGAAGCAAAATAGGAAGTAATTGAGCTTGAAACAAGTGAGAACAACTATATAAGTCGATGGTGAAGGAAGCAATATAAGAAAACAATTGGGCTTGAAACAAGTAAAGAAAAGAGAGAGAGAGAGAGACGATAGAGAAAACAGCAATATAAGAAGGAAATTGGGCTTGAAACAAGTAAGAAAACAGAGAAAGACGATAGAGAAAACATCAATATAAGAAGGACGCTGACAACAAACGATAGAAGAAAACTAGTCACAACAGAGATGAAGTGTCTACACAGAATGCTGGGTGTAACAAGAAGAGACCGGTTGAGAAATGAAGACATCAGGAAAAAGTGGGTACAACATCAGTACTAGACTTCATCAAGAAACAACAAATTAAATGGTTCGGTCACGTAAGCAGATTATCATCAGACAGTGCACCCCAAAGAGCAATGTTGCTCCGATACAATGGGTACAAAGCAAAAGGCCGGCCACGCAAAGATGGACCTCAGAGATAACAGAGGCGACGAAAGAGACTATCTACGAAGCGCATACTAGGGCCCGTTTTAGAAATCTCTTCCTGACCTGACGCTGTGAGGCATACAGGATTCGAGAAAGAAAGAAAAGAAAGAAAGAAGGTAATTGGGCTTGAAACAGGTAAAGAAAACAGAGAGAGAGACGATAGAGAAAGCAATATAAGAAGGTAATTGGGATTGAAACAAGTAAAGAAAGGAGAGAGAGAGAGAGACGATAGAGAAAACAGCAATATAAGAAGGTAATTGGGCTTGAAACAAGTAAAGAAAACAGAGAGAGAGACGATAGAGACTATAGAGAAAACAGCAATATAAGAAGGTAACTGGGATTGAAACAAGTAAAGAAAAGAGAGAGAGAGAGAGACTATAGAGAAAACAGCAATATAAGAAGGAAATTGGGATTGAAACAAGTAAAGAAAAGAGAGAGAGAGAGAGAGAGACTATAGAGAAAACAGCAATATAAGAAGGTAACTGGGATTGAAACAAGTAAAGAAAAGAGAGAGAGAGAGAGAGAGACTATAGAGAAAACAGCAATATAAGAAGGAAATTGGGATTGAAACAAGTAAAGAAAAGAGAGAGAGAGAGAGACTATAGAGAAAACAGCAATATAAGAAGGTAACTGGGATTGAAACAAGTAAAGAAAAGAGAGAGAGAGAGAGAGAGACTATAGAGAAAACAGCAATATAAGAAGGAAATTGGGATTGAAACAAGTAAAGAAAACAGAGAGAGACGATAGAGAAAACAGCAATATAAGAAGGCAGTTGACCTTGAAACAATTAGAAAAACCGAGAAAGAAGTATGATTATGAAAGAAAATGTGGCGGAAAATAATTATAGATGAGATGAAAGATTAAGGGTTTAACAGATGGTGGAGGAAACAAAAAAACAAAACACAGATAAACATTGAATAAAGAATGTGGCGAAAAAGTAGATTGTGGGCGGGAGAAGACGACAGAGAAAGAAAGAATGAAGATAGATAGGAAGAAAGAATAGTAAAAACTATTAAGGACGATAATCGAGGTAATAATAAAGGGAAGAAAGCGAGAAACGAATATTTATTTTGTAATGTCAGTTACAGTCAAGTTTTATTATACGGAACTTATGAGTCGACATAAATCATTTAATTATCTTATATATTTTCTGGGTATACATTTTGTTGGGTAGCTGGTGGTGGTGAAGATAACATGTTGGCCTTTCTCTCCAAAGACAGTCGGTTCGTTTGCTGTATGAAGCTATCAGAATATTTTTCCAGAGATCTCTAATCTGAATGTAGTTGAGATCCAGTGGCGGCTCGTCATTAGGACCAGTGGGCCGAGCCCCACCAAAAATAATGTGTAACGTGTATAAATTAAATTATAACCTAACCCAATATCATGATTTTCCACACAAAAATATGTCTGGCCCAACCAACAAAACTTAGCACGAGCCGCCACTGGTGAGATCTTTTTTCTAGTTCTATAGAGAGGGACAATAAAATGATGGTCACGTGTTCAAGAAGGGCAAGTAACAGAACCACTGGCAGTTTAAATTTGATAAGATCAGGCTGAAAAGCTCTGGCAAACCAAAATTAATTGACAAGTTTTCACCATCTTCAAATTTTCATCGGCGACCCTCTCCGGTGCTACAGAGCTGGTGCACTACAGTCGATATCTTTCCTTTTTAAGAAAAAGTTAGGAGCACACATGGTTATTTACGTAAGTGGAATATTGTTGAATGTTTCCAGGATCAGCTGGTTTCTCTGTGTCGTAGAGGTTATGTGCTAGCCTCTCATTTCAAAGATACTTGGTTTGTTCCCTCGTAGAGACAGACATCAGGATATTTTCCCCAAAATGCATGATCTCAGTGTAGGTGAGATTGAGTTCGTAGTCCTATCGGAGACGGAAGAGAAAACATAGGTCCCATTTTCAAGTTGAGCACTTAAATACCATTGACAGCTCAACATCGAGAAGAACATGCTGGAGAGCATCTTCGTAGCGAATAAATCCTTAGAAAATAAATTTTAAACAGATGTCTACAAAATGTTTTTACGATCTTCGAACTTAAATTGGGGACCCTCTTTTGTGCTACGGAGATTGGGCACTGCAGCTGAGATCTTCCTTTGCAAGAAAAAGATAGGAGCACACATGGTTACTCAACGAAGTGCAATGATGATGGTCAAATCAATCAGTCAATCAATCAATATCTTTATATATTATTCCCTGTTTTATTGTTCCAGTTAAAAAGAGCAATATTCAACACAATCTTTCTCCCCACATTATGCTATCAGTGCCAAACCTGGACGCTGACAACAAATGATAGAAGAAAACTAGTCACGACAGAGATGAAGTGTCTACGCAAAATGCTGGTTGTAACAAGAAGAGATCGGTTGAGAAATGAAGACATCAGTACTAGACTGCATCAAGAAACAATAAATTAAATAGTTTGGCCACGTAAGCAGATTACCAACAGACAGTGCACCTCCCAGAGCGATGTTGCTCGAATCAAAATATATGCAAAAGACCGGCCACGCAAAAGATGGACATCAGAGATAACAGAGGCGACGAAATACACTATTTATGAAGTGCACACAAGGGCATATTCTAGAAATATCTTCTTATCTTGACGCTGTGAGGCACAACAGCATTGGAGAAAAGAAAGAAAAAACCCTAATAAATTAATTTTCTTCTTTATTTTGCTAAACACTGTATACCACTCATTACTGTGGTTCTGTTTTCTATATCAATTGCTAAACACTGTATACCACTCATTACTGTGGTTCTGTTGTCTATATCAAATGTTCATGTACGATTATTCTTCAAACATGTTTACATGCTTGACAGTGTTAACATCATTTCACATGTTTTCTCCATATGACTCGATTGTATTATTATATTCCTACGTTACATATGACCTGCAAGTAATATCTCCGTACCATTCTATCCTGGGCGTTTGTTTAGTCTCTTCTATGGAATTAGTTCGATATTTCTCGCATCTCTCAGTAAAGTTCGTATTGCGTTCTTTCTTACAAGTTATTGGAACTCACAAAATAACTTGTGATGAGGTAGCTGGTCTCACGTACACGTTTTACTTCTTTCTCATCTGTACTTGGAATCGGTAACGACAGAGTTATATGACTCGAATTCATCACATCGGAAATGTCACGACACCAGTCGATATTATTTCATAAAGCGTGAATTTGGTAGATCCAAGACAAATCTTAGAGTTCACCGGAACAAAATTGCACTCGCGATGAGAACAACATGATCCGGATTCAAAACCACGTCTTTCAGAGCGTAAGGTAAACGTATTGACTACATCGAAACAGAAACCACAGGAATTGTATTTCTGCAGATTTACAAATTTTCCGCCTACCTAACTTTCTGTCTCTCTCACTTAATGTGTGCAATATTTTATATATTTTAGACTCGATGAGCATTATCTATTTCTTCGAAAATGTGTTCTGGCAGTGACTAAACCGTTAGTTACCACCTAGCGACACAACTAACATGGAAACTCTCTCTCTCTCTCTCTGTACTGACTGCAATACCACTTGTTAGAGTTGTGTAGGAAAAGAGGAACATGAGCCTGAAGATTGTAATGGCCGCATTTCTAGTGTAGTCTTCGCGAAATTGTTCAGGTTAAGATTTTTTTCATTATGTCCGTGACAGAAAAAATAGCATTGGCCTTACGATTGAACCCTGGTCTCCCGTAAGGGAGTCGCGCTCCAACCCATTCCACAGACACTCTACAAACCAAGATTACTTTGGTCAACGCCGAGGCGGGCAGTTTGGACGCAAATTTGTTCCGTAGATTTTACGAATGGTAAAAATAGATCTCACCGTTCAGAAAACAATGATAAACTAGTGAATGTATAAGTGGTGTCTAAAAACTCGACGACTCGTTTAGTGTTGTTGATGACGAAGTTCTATAAAGGATATGCCACGATTTTCATTTCATTACTACACTAAGAGATATTAGCATTCTTTATCATATATACATAAACATGGAGGTATTTCTGTCGTTCATATTTATAACGATTAAATCAAAATGACGTACAATAATCTCATGTCTGTAACATCAACCTAACTATAGAGATACGGGTTTGTAAGGCATAATTCACACGTATGGGTGTGAAGCATGGACATTTAATAAGCAGTGGAAAAACATATATTTGCTTTTGAATATAAGTGTTACAAAAGAGTCCTTCGTATATCTTGGACAGAGAAGAGAACAAATAGATCTATCCAAAATAAACTCAAAATCAAAGAAAACTGGTTGATGCTACAAATACGAAAGAGAAAATTGAGATATTTTAGACATATAAAAAGACATGAAGGGCTGGAGAAGACCATCATGGAAGGAGGCATATCGGCAAAGAGAAGAAAAGGAAGACCACGGAGAAGATAGATTCAGGATGTAACTGATTGTTTGAACATGACGGCTGCAGAGGCAGGACAGAGAGAGACGTGATAGAGAGAAATTCCGGAGGACTGTTGGGGTGGCAAAGTTCTGTTGAGGACAAGCTATTTGATGATGATGATGAAAGCGCAATTGTGGGGAAAGATAATGGGAGGAAATGTTATCTTTAAGTGGACAGAGTAAGTAAGAATCTGCGCTTTCACAATTGTCGTAACTTTGTCCTATTAAGATATTGCTTTGTTTCTTTCTTCATATCCTGTTTTGCCTAAGAGAGTCGGGATAAGAAGAGATTCTGTGAGGGATATGTTCACCCAACGATAAATTTGTCCTTGGATTCATGTATCTAACATTTTACCCAACAATCATTGTCGCCACACTGTCGTATGTCTGGTGCAGGTCAATGAATACACCAGTAGTGTGTTTTCCCTCCTGGAACCGATTAATGATCATTTGGCTCAGTCTGAAAATCTGATCAACATTTCTCTGTCCTGCTCTAAACCCTGCTTGGCTTCGAGTCCAGACCGTGGCCTTCTGTTCACCAGTGCAGTTTTTCCAGAGACCCCTAGGATTGTTGCCGGAGCTACGGAGTTCGTGTTTGTGCAATACTCTCGGCAGGTGGCGTGCCATTTCTGCGGAGAGGACCGAGCCATATGGGGTAAAACCCGGTGCAATGAAGTCAATCGTTCGGCTTTTAAACCCTTTTAAACCCTGCTTGGCTACAGTTCAGCATCTTGGTGGTGTCGAGCCACCAATATAACCGGTGATTAAATCCTTTCTTCAGCTAGTTTACCAAGACATGAAGTGAGGGATATTGGCCTATAGCTTTTCATGTCTTCAGATGGTTTTTCTTTCATAAGATAGGTGTTAGTGTTGCATTCTTCCATATCTTGAGCAATGTACTCTCATTCCAAGTTTTATTAATTAGATCTAGGATCACTGCTTTACCAATATTTTATGAAATGCAACTGTTGGGGAAATGTATTGTGAGGGAGTGTTGCTTTGTAAGTGGACAGAGTAAGTACGGACTTGTTTTCCGAGTAGTCGTAACATCCACGTATTAAGATATTGCTTTAGGAAACACTAAAACACCATATAGGTCCTGGGAACAACTATCGTGTTACAGGCAATGGACAATGTAATTGTTTCGTAATTGCTGTAATTGTTTCGTAATTGTTTCATGTAATTGTTCATAATTGTTTCATAATTTATGATGGATTGTTTAGAATTTTTCATGTAATTGTTTCATGTAATTGTTTCATGTTTTTTTATAAACTGTTGTAGAAGTAGTCAACCCTAAATGTGGCAACTAATCATTACGCCCCCTCCCTTTCTCCTCCTCCCTATATCGTCAAGTACCACGTAAGGAGGATGTGGAGTACAGATAGGCAGTACTGATATATGGACATGGGGCACCAGAAATATAACAGTGAAACAAAACCGGCAAACGCCCAAAATACAATGAACATGGCAAACACCTGCCTAACTGAAATACCAGTCCAAGACAAAATATAAGGAGATGTACACATATTTAAGTTGATAACTAGTGACGTTAGCAGTGTACAAGTCGTTGTTTGAATACCTTGAAAGAAGAGAATATTAAACAGGCACAGCTGGAGACAAAATAAAGATAAAGAAAACGAAGCATACAACCGCTGTTTCAGCAATAAAATATAAGCTTAATTTATGTTCCTTTCCTTCAAGTAGCATTTGAAAAACAAATAGTCATGTGTCATCATCATCAAGTAGCTTGTCATGAACAGAACTTTGACACCCTAACTGTTCTTAAGTATTTCTCTATCTCAGAAATCAGATGTCCTGCCCCTGCAACCATCATGCTCAAACCATCAGTTACATTCTTAACGATCTTCTCCTTGGTCTTCCTCTTCTACTCTTTACCGGGATACCACCTTCCATGATGGTCGTCTCCAACCCTTCGTGTTTCTTTATTTATCCGAAATACGTCAACGTTCTCATTTGTATTAATCTAGTTTTCTTTGAATTTGAGTTCATTCTGCATAGATCTATTTGTCCTCTTCTCTATACATGCTATTTGAATGATTTTTCTGTAACATTATATTCAAAACACATAAGTTTTCCCACTACCTTATAGCAGTTGAAAAACATATTTTCTTGTGTACGTTTTCAGAATGATATTAGCGACAAAACTAAATTCCCTTGTGGGAATTAATGTCTTGAACAAATTAAGTGAACTATACTTTAATAGAAGTTTGATCTTCTCCAGTGCAGGTGAGAAACACATTGTGTAATGCAACCACAGGTAATGTGTGCACGAGTTAAATTTAAAGGTGAATAACAGAACAAAGAAATAAGATAGTTTTTAAAAGAACACGAAGCGAGAGGGATGAACGTATCGTCTAAAAGTCTTTCTTTTACAAAGGAAAAAGATATAACAAAAACAAGACGAGGACTCTGTTTAAAATCCAACATAGAAACAGTTCTTTTTTGTGTCTAGTTTACTAATCTTACAGTTCTGCGTGTCTACTGTGTCTAGTTTACTAATCTTACAGTTCTGTTGTTTACATTTTCTAGTTTACTTAATCTACAGTTGTCTACGTGTGTCAGTTTATAATCTTACAGTTCGTGTGTCTACTTGTCCAGTTTACTAAATCTTACAGTTATGGTGTCTAGTGTGTCTAGTTTACAAAATCTTACAGTTCTGGTGTCTACGTGTCTATTTTACTTAATCTTACAGTTCTGGTGTCTACGTCTGTCTAGTTTAGACTAGTTGACAATGGCCTCCTGTGTTGCTGTGGCTCAAGGTTAGAAAAGTCTAGAAACACTGCGACCTACAATGCATGTCTAAGAGACGAACTGAGGTAGTCTCAGGAGATGCTACGCTAGGAAATAAAGTGTCACGAAATCTAAGTGCTACTCTACTTGTAGGCGCATAACTACACAACATACAATCGCTCTTAGGTTCAGATTACTACAAATCACAAAGAGTGGTTTAATTTATCAGTAGTCGATATAACGTACAAGGAAAGTAACTTGCAATTATCCCCACTACGCCGATAGATTGCAGGTATGGATGCTGTATGTGTCTAGTTATAACTTACAGTTCACTTCTTTCGGTCACCCCATAATCAGTCTCGTTCCTGTGCCAATGAAAATCACAAATGCTACACTGTGAAATGTTTCTGTGTAACTAATTCAAATGAAACAGCCGCGTACCACCACATAAAACAACCTGCACGGCATAAAATGTATATGGCCGTCGCTAATGTAGCAACACAAAACTGTTCATCACGTGAATTGCAATTCTTGTCGAAGGGGACATCAATCACGACAAAATCCAGCTTTCTGCACCCGCAATATAACTGCATACTGCAGATTGAGCTTGTTCGTCATAACCGCTGTCCGCCATTTTATGAATACACACAACAAACGCGCGGTTGACACAGCAAAAAGCATTCCATGTAAAATTCATAGCTTACAGCGTTGCTCAAGCACTAACTCAGTAGCTCGGCAAACGAAACCAGAAAATACCCAACCAAACATGGCGGAAATGCGCTAGCAAAGTCGTGTTCAGAATCAAACAGTCCAGACTCTGAATGACCCTCCCGCATTCCGCCATTGCTGGCCAGATTTTCCCATGCTGTATGTAATAACATTGAAGCAGAAATGCAGGCAATCAAGGTGGTAACTGGGAAACTTATCAACACTAAACTTGATAACCAACTTGCTGTATGTAATAACATTGAAGCAGAAATGCAGGCAATCAAGGTGATAACTGAGAAACTTATCAACACTAAACTTGATAACCAACATGCTGTATGTAATAACATTGAAGCAGAAATGCAGGCAATCAAGGTGATAACTGAGAAACTTATCAACACTAAACTTGATAACCAACTTGCTGTATGTAATAACATTGAAGCAGAAATGCAGGCAATCAAGGTGATAACTGGGAAACTTATCAACACTAAACTTGATAACCAACTTGCTGTATGTAATAACATTGAAGCAGAAATGCAGGCAATCAAGGTGATAACTGAGAAACTTATCAACACTAAACTTGATAACCAACTTGCTCTATTTTTAACAGATGCACAATCGACATTGGAAGTACTTCAGTACAGACAATTGCCTGGTCTAAAGACTATACTGACTAAACTGTGTAAGCAGCGTAAGGGCGTCCGTATTTCCTAATTACATTCATGACCCGTCGGAAGTGATGTTTTGAGCCAAAGAGCGGAAAGATTAAGTGCTTTTGGATCGGAAAAAAAAATGTCATAAAAGAGCATTATTTCGTAAAAGATTAGATAGGGAGCGACCAAGACTTTGATCAAAACAGGACAGTAAAGAAACTATGAAAAATCGGTAAAAGAGGTTTTAAGACATGTTTAATGCCCGCCTGCCCAGCGTGTTCGTAGCGCGTTGGACTGCGGTGACTAGCCATCTTTGAGTGCGTGTTCAATTCCGCGGGCTGGCAGAAAAGCCACATGTTCCCAGATTCACGGTGTTCGTGGCATCGAACCGAAGGGTTGCAATGTCCATGGCACCGAGCCAAGAGCTGAAAACTCAAGTGCTTTTGGATCGGAAAAAGACGACATGCTTAAATAGTTAACATGTTTTCCGTGTATTGTGCTGAGAACGGCGTTTTATTATGCAAAGAACTTGCTGCTTGAAGTTTGTTTTAGAAAAAATTGCTCATACTGTTCCAAACATAGACAACTCCTAAAGTCAAGAGACAACTCCTAAATGACATATTTCTTGCAACTCTCTGTTATCATTGTCAAACATGGTAGCTAACTAAATCCAAATAAAGAAAGATCACAAAATGTGAAATGAACTGTTTAACTGAGAAAAGTCGTCAATGTTACAAGATGGAATAGATTGAGAAATGAGAAGATTAGAAATGTCGTTGGAATCACTCACATATTATAAGATAACAAATAAAATGGTTCGGTCACCAATGAGAATTAAACCAGATATATTACCATCTCGTATGTATAGCAACCGGCAACCCTGACTCAAAGCCCGTGGGGAAGGCCAAGAACCCGATAGATAGATAATATTGCAGATATCCTGCAACACTAAATACTAACAACATGTTTAAAAGACTAATAATTTTTCTTCTCTCTTCCATCATTTACTTCTTTATACAAGTGTTGGGGGAGGTGTAGTGATCTTGTGTGTGCATGTGTTAATGCACTTTATAAGCTGTTATTCATTTTCGTTAGGCTATTCTTGATGCTGTTCTTGACTACTTTTTTGCGTGGTCTTCTTGTTCTGTACTCGTTATACTTTTTCTATGTGGCTCTCTGTGGTAGACAATACCAGGGCATCTTGTCAGGTGTCCAAACCATTTAGTATATTGTTATTTTATGAAGTGCGTGACTGGTTTCACATCTAATATTCTTCTGATAGGGTGTAATGGGCTTCTAGCTGAACAGTATGAAAACCACAAGACTAGACGTAACATAAATATATTAATGATGAATAAACCGCATGGTAGCCACGACCTGAGTGAAGCAAGAATTGAGTATATGTGATAGCATCTACCCATTTAAAACAATCTCTCTTATATCCTGGCATCTAAGCTACCTGAGCCTCACCTGTAGGCTCGCTTACCTGTGCATAGTTAAGAACTATTTCCTGCTGAAGGTGCACTCACCTTGTTAGCAACCGCATCCACTCACATTTATTAACTTTAAAATGTACTTTCCTGGAACAAACAAGAGAAAAAAAATTTCACGTTTGGAACTATAAGTTCTTCAAGAGTATCTGATTCTACTTCTGGCTATTTCTTTCTCTTGTTTATGTGAAGAATATTTTATCTTTTTAATTATCCTCATTTCCTTACAATTCTATTTTTTTATTTGTATATTTTTCTTTAACTTTTCTCCGTTTCTCTCTTTATCGTTATTTGATTATTTAATATACGTTTTGTGGGTTCAATTATTTATATTCTTTTAAAGCTGTTTTTATGCGTTTAAAATGTTATTGTATATAGTAACTACTAGACTATATATCTGGTTATTCATGTGTACGTTTATCGGGAGACGGTTGTGCAGAGGCTAGATGCTCGTCTCTCGTGCCAAATGTACTATTTTTTCTCCCTTTTTATATTTTTCCAGTGACTTTTGTTCTCAGTACAGGTGAGTTCCTAGTCCTATCGGAAGAGGACGATAAAAAATAGTCCGTGTTCACATTGAGCATGTAAAAGAACAATTGACAGTTCAAAATCGAGAAGAGTAGGCTGGAAATCCGCTGTATATGCAGAATTCATTAGAAAGATTAAAAACATTAAATTCTTACAAAAATATGTTCCCATCATTAAAATTACATCGGGAACTCTCACTGGTGCTACATAGTGCGCGCACGACTGTTGAGATCAACCTGTGTTAAGAAAACGATCAGAGCACACATGGGTACTCATCGAAGTGCAATGATGGTTGTTCTATCAATCAATCAAGGGATTCAGATAGTGACCTAGATTCTGCGTCCATGTCCCGGTTGCAGAAACTTGGTAGTCAAACGTTGTATTGGTAGATTTAACACTATGAAATGAAAATCGTGGCATATCCTAAAGGACGTGGTCATCAACCACAGTAAACGAGTCGTTGATTTTCTAGGCACAACTCATATGTTCAGTAGTTTGCCATTGCTTTCTGAACGGTGAGGTCCATTTTTACCTTCTGTAAACATCCCACGGAAACGAATTTGCTTCCAAACTTGCCCACCGTGGGTTTGAACCAGGTACGTTTGGGTTCGTGATCGAGCTCACTATCGCTTGAGCTACAGACGCTCACATTAAAACTATACAGGAAGTTAATGATGTTATCAGTTACACGAGGACTACCATCATAGCAGTCCGGGTACGCTCATAAGTGCTCTGATCCCCGCTTCAACAAATCCAGAGCGTCTAGCCACCAAACACGCCAATTCGATGTTGATTACTCATTCTTTTTGAATATTATGCATGTCATTCTTTTGGGGATGCACCACTATCGACACCCGTCTCTCTGAATCTGGTCAGCGAGAAGAATTAACATCCCTGAAACTCCCTGTTCGGAAAGACTCTCTCAATGCGTTAAGAATGTCATTTCGGTCCTTGTCAGTTCCCCCTGATATTGTAAACATACCAACCAATCTATCACCTTGTTCATTATCACTGATTCATGCTGCCAAGAAACAAATATGAAGGTGATTCTTGATATATGTCTGTACCAGTACCTCAACCAGTTTGTCTTTGTTATTTTTAGTACCAGTGGCGGCTCATGCTCATTTTTGTGGTGGGCCAGCACAAATTTTCGGAAAAACCATCGTTTTAGGTTAGGTTATGTTTTAATTTATAAAATAATAAATACACGTTACACATTATTTTGTTGGCCCGCTCCACTGGCCCTTAATGACGAGCCACCACTGATTAGTAGTAATAGTATTGCAATCAGAACATGGCGTTCACGAGCTAGTAACATCAGTCAGATGCGATCCAATATATAAAACAACGTGAAACATCACTGCTGTAGATGTATGATTGTCATGATTGTTTGTATGAAGTTGATGTATGATTGTCATGTGTGTTTGTATGAAGTTGATGTATGATTGTCATGTCTGTTTGTATGAAGTAGATGTATGATTGTCATGTCTGTTTGTATGAAGTTGATGTTTGATTATCATGTCTGTTTGTATGAAGTTGATGTTTGATTATCATGTCTGTTTGTATGAAGTCGACGTAAGATTGTCGTGGCTGTTTGTATGAAGTCGACGTATGATTGTCGTGGCTGTTTGCATGAAATATTTGTGTTTATAAGTACATTCTTCTTCTTCATTTTCTTCTTCTCGCGCTCGTCCTCTATGAATTCAGGCGTAGGCAGAGCTCCTGGTATGGCGCTTCTGACTGATTTTTGTGTGAAGGCATGCTTTCCTTATTATCAGTCTCTCTTTTATCAATGAAAGATATTTGTTTACAAGAACATTAATTACATTAAAAGTGCAGAAAAATATTATACAAAGAAACGGGTGACTGCGTGGATTCATAATGAGATCATGAGATAAACTCTGAGAAAGTCATAAAAATTTGTTCCATTTTTGAAAATAAAAAAATAAAAAGTACAGTCTGGTGAAAAAGTGACCTTTATCATTAGACTAAATCTGTGAGACCCCCCTAACAAGAATTACAAGATTTCGACTGAGTGAATAATAGTATTAACGCTGTATTATATAGTTTCCGTGCTATTATCGCATTCATTTGTTTAGATGTTGTCTTTCTGTTTTGTGACAAAGTATTTGAAAGTCTACAATTCGATTTCTACTCTGATTAGCCATTTGGGATTCGGTAGTATGATGGGCAAGAAGCTATTTTTGTTGTTTTCATATTAATGTAAAATTTGTATAACCATTTTGAAAGATTATGACTTGAAAGAGTAGAAAAAGGTTAGTTTATAAAAAAATGTCAAAGCTTTGTCATGGAAACAATACCAAATGGCAGCCAAACACAAAATTGCAAATCCCTAAGGCTCTGAATCCATAATGTAATGGATGTAAATGAATTCTGAATCCATTTTAAGATGAGCAATTGTAATATCTAAAATATTACACATGCTTTTTAGGATATATTAAATATTAAATTTTTTATAAATGTTTTGTAAAAATGCCCTCAAAATTAGATTTAAAAAAGCTGTTTTTGGGGTGCGTGTTTACCCAAAAATTCAGACAAAATGTAATACTTAATATATCCCAAAAAGCATGTGTAATTTTTTTAAATATTACAATTGCTCACTTTAGAGTGAAAGCAGAATTAATTTATATTCATTAGATTCAGAGTTTGGCAGTCATTTTTTATTGTTTCCATGGCAACGCGTTGACATATTTATGAAAACTAAACTTTTCCTACTCTTTGAAGTCATAATATCTCAAAATTGTTATACAAATTCTTCATTAATATGAAAACAACGAAAAATGTTTTCAGACCAGAATCTCCCTTTAACGCGTAGTATAGTGGGTTTGAATATTACAAGACGTTTTGATCGATATAGTGATGCTATATAGTGATATAGTGATGATCGATATAGTGATGCTACTTATCTGATCGGCTCTTATATGCCGCTGGGAGCGCCACTATCTATGTGTTTTAGAACAATCTTATCTTATCTTATCTTAACCACATTTGCCGTGAAGCGACATGGGGAGAGTTATAGTCTGTCCATTAATTCGTGAGCACGTTTGAAATTGATTTTCTCGAAAACTACCTGTTGGATCTCAGTGATTTTTGCAAGCAGCCTTAGAATATCCATGACGCTAGAGAAATATTTTTGTCCAAGAAAATTTGATGTAGTTTGAAATATTTCTTCTTCAGGTTATATTAAAATCAACCTCACCGGATTGTACATAATAGTAACAGATCTACGGTACACAGACGCGTTGTTCTAAAAATACATTATGGTAACATTGAAATATCGTGAGTATACAACAATTTCACGAAATCCCGTGCACCTAACCCAGTCGACTTTGAAAGCGGAAAGCATATGACGTTATAATTGGGATACCGTTGTATAGTTATAGGTGTATCTCGCTATTTGTATGAAGCTATTGTATCATATTTGTTGGCTTATCAAAACTGACATTGATATCACATTCATAATGAGTCTGAAGTGCACATTTATAACAATGCAGAAGGTTACAGTTTTACTATACCAACACTTCCGTAGGGAATCTAAGAGGTCATCTATATTGCGATATTCATAACCCTGAGAAACGAACGCAACTGGCGCTTGGTCTGAATAGAGAATCCTTTTCCCGATGGATTAAACAGGACACAAAGTGCACTATTGTCAAGCAAGGAAGGAAAGAACAATTGACGACTTTGACATAGATGTCATAAGACGGAGCTCTTGAAAATGTTTGCGACAAATCAACTTGTTACTCTCAGGAAACTGAAATTAAAACTGCAATCAAAGCAGATTGCAGCATAGACATTTCTAAAAGTACTCTATGGAAAATTGTAAGAGCCGCCGGCTTCACCTTCAGAAAAACTATAGGCGGCAGGAATATTATTTGTGAAAAGCCACATTTAATTGCTGCCCGAAGTAAATACATGAGGCAGATCCGTGAGCGGCGGAGGCAAGGCTATGATATTGTATATTTGGACGAATCCTGGGTCAATGCTCACACACCAATGCTAAAGAATGGCAATCAGTAGACGGTGAACAGAAAGAAAAATACCAAGCAGCAAAGGCCAGCGTATTATACTAACACATGCAGGAAGCAGTGAAGAAGGTCTTGTCCATGACGCTGGACTTATTTTCCAATCAAAAGTACCGACGGTAGGGACTACCACACATAAATAAATGGACATATTTTCAGGCACTGGATGGAGAAAGATCTACTTCCAATTCTAAACAGACCATCATGCTTGGTAATGGATAATGCATCCTATCACAACGCAGTATCAGCGGAAGACAAAGTACCAACTGCATCAAATACAAAAGATCAAATTAGGACTTGGCTTGCTAAGGAAAATGTCAGCTTCGATGATACATATTTGAAACCCGAGTTGTTGCACCTGGTGAGGATGACAAATAAGACAAAGGTGTTTCATATTGACAAAATCATTGCGGAATACGGCCACACGTCTTTGCGACTACCTCCATTTCATGCTCACCTCAATCCGATAGAGCTTGTCTGGGCTAAAGTAAAAGGGCAAGTTGCCGAACAGAACAGGACGTTTAAAATGTGTGATGTTGAAGTTCTGACACGTGAGTCCCTCTCAATGATAGACATGCAGTTCTGGAAGAAGTGTGTTGAACATGTGCTCCGAGAGGAAGACGAGTACTGGCACCGAGATGGATTACAATTTGTCCAGCCAGTAACAATTATCAACCTCATGGAATAGTCAGATTCGGATGATACAAATCATATTTTGATTACAGACTGAGAAATAGCAACGTATACATTTCCATATCCAAATGCGTCTACCATCATACAATTTGTGGTGAAGTTAAGACACCTGGGGTCTAATGGTGACCGAAGGGAGGACTAACTGTTGCATATTGTATCCAAGTTCACGATTGCACATAAAGGGCAACACTTAATTACTTGACCTATCAAGTTAATATGGAGATACACCTATGAATAGAATTGACATGGACAAATTCTAAGGATTACTGTAAAATCTAAAATTTGAGCCCCGTATTTGCAATTGTCATAAAAGATCAAAGGAATTCGCCGATGTGCAAAATCCGTAGCATCTATGGACTACTGGTTAGCTTTATTTTAGCGTCATGGATATTCTAAGGCTGCATGCAAAAATCACTGAGATCCAACAGGTAGTTTTCGAGAAAATCAATTTCAAACGTGCTCACGAATTAATGGACAGACTATAGTTTTCTATCTTGTGCCAGGTGTATTGCACTTGCCGTTGTCAGTCCATGCTTTCGCAGGGACTCTGATTTGTTATCTATCCATCGTGTTCTTGGCCTGCCTCGTGCTCTGTGCCCTGAGTGTCGATTATTGTAGACACGTGAAGGTAGTAAATGTGGTTCCATTCTCATTAGATGGCCGAAACACTTGAATCTTTGCTTCTCGATGTACTGTATGCATGGTATAGTACCAACGATGTTTCTGTTATTCTCTTTTCTCACTTTTAGAACATTCGTAAAATAAATTTATGTACCTACAAAATGGTATATTACTTATACAAATCGGTTAATAATTATAAAAACTGCAGCTAAATTTGTACATACACCTTCGTCTTTATCACCTTTCAACTCCCAACGGAGCACAGGTCTTCAACAAACTTCTTCCAGCTTTTCCTCTCTCCTGCCATTCCTTCCAATTCTTTACATGTTGTACCTATACATTCTAGCTTTCCTCATCTCCTCTTTCACTACGGGATCCAACTGAGTGACTGTCTTGCATTGCTTCCGGTCGGCCTTCTCAATGTGTGTTCTATTCATAGCAAGCGTCTCTTCCTTAGTTCTTTCTCTACTGGTATCTGTTTAGTTCTTTCTCTACTGGTATCTGCTTAGTTCTTTCTCTACTGGTATCTGATTAGTTCTTTCTCTACTGGTATCTGCTTAGTTCTTTCTCTACTGGTATCTGATTAGTTCTTTCTCTACTGGTATCTGCTTAGTTCTTTCTCTACTGGTATCTGTTTAGTTCTTTCTCTACTGGTATCTGCTTAGTTCTTTCTCTACTGGTATCTGTTTAGTTCTTTCTCTACTGGTATCGGTTTAGTTCTTTCTCTACTGGTATCTGCTTAGTTCTTTATCTACTGGTATATGTTTAGTTCTTTCTATACTGGTATCTGCTTAGTTCTTTCTCTACTGGTATCTGTTTAGTTCTTTCTCTACTGGTATCTGCTTAGTTCTTTCTTTACTGGTATCTGCTTAGTTCTTTCTCTACTGGTATCTGTTTAGTTCTTTCTCTACTGGTATCTGCTTAGTTCTTTCTCTACTGGTATCTGTTTAGTTCTTTCTCTACTAGTATCTGTTTAGTTCTTTCTCTACTGGTATCTGTTTAGTTCTTTCTCTACTGGTATCTGCTTAGTTCTTTCTCTACTGGTATCTGTTTAGTTCTTTCTCTACTGGTATCTTAGTTCTTTCTCTACTGGTATCTGCTTAGTTCTTTATCTACTGGTATCTGTTTAGTTCTTTATCTACTGGTATCTGTTTAGTTCTTTCTCTACTGGTATCTGCTTAGTTCTTTATCTACTGGTATATGTTTAGTTCTTTCTCTACTGGTATCTGCTTAGTTCTTTATCTACTGGTATCTGTTTAGTTCTTTCTCTACTGGTATCTTAGTTCTTTCTCTACTGGTATCTGCTTAGTTCTTTCTCTACTGGTATCTGTTTAGTTCTTTCTCTACTGGTATCTGCTTAGTTCTTTCTCTACTGGTATCTTAGTTCTTTCTCTACTGGTATCTTAGTTCTTTCTCTACTGGTATCTGCTTAGTTCTTTCTCTACTGGTATCTTAGTTCTTTTTCTACTGGTATCTGTTTAGTTCTTTCTCTACTGGTATCTGTTTAGTTCTTTCTCTTAGTTTACATACACCTGAAATGGGATAATATGACCTAATTTTAACTCAGTCACAACACGTTTTTCATATAGTACCTAATCAGGTAATTAATGAACTAAGAAGAGCCTGCAAATAGAGGAATCTCTTATGAAGTTGGATAACTTGGAAGCGTCCAGGAACAATTCATGCATGGAGAGCCTCAGATGACTGCAGACTTCTTAATATCAATTCAGTTTTCTGTTTGTTATGTCTTTTTACGAACATTGTATTTTTTACATACATTTAATTGTGCATCATTGTGTGAATTGAACTTGTTTGATAACTTCTACAAACTGGCACGATGCCGTCTATGGTACGTCTCTTTGGCGAGCTAGCCACGTCAGGACATTCATCAGGAGCTAGTGGTCGAAGACACAGTCTTAGAAGAGGTTCTGAGGTCGGGGAGAGACTTGAGCATACGATCCATTTAACGTCGCATTCATCGACGCCAAGTGTTCACGAAGGTGGTGGAGACGGCGGAGGTTCTCACATGTAAGTATTAACTTGTTTGTGGTCTCGTGAAACATGTCACACAATTGGTAGTGCATGTTTGTAGCTTCTGTAGTGGTGTGCGTTTGTAACATCATCATTAAAACATAAGTCTCATCATTAGTAGAACATTCAAGTCATATCACTAATAGAACATTCAAGTCATACCACTAATAGAACATTCAAGTCATACCACTAATAGAACATTCAACTCATACCACTAATAGATCATTCAAGTCATACCACTAATAGAACATTCAACTCATACCACTAATAGATCATTCAAGTCATATCACTAATAGAACATTCAAGTCATATCACTAATAGAACATTCAAGTCATATCACTAATAGAACATTCAAGTCATATCACTAATAGAACATTCAAGTCATACCACTAATAGAACATTCAAGTCATACCACTAATAGAACATTCAAGTCATATCACTAATAGAACACTCAAGTCATACCACTAATAGATCATTCAAGTCATATCACTAATAGAACATTCAAGTCATACCACTAATAGAACATTCGCGTCATATCACTAATAGAACATTCAAGTCATACCACTAATAGAACATTCGCGTCATATCACTAATAGAACATTCAAGTCATACCACTAATAGAACATTCGCGTCATACCACTAATATAACATTCAAGTCATACCACTAATATAACATTCAAGTCATACCACTAATAGAACATTCAAGTCATACCACTATTAGATTGTTGAAGACCTGTCCTACGTTGGTAGTTGACATATGAAGAAAACAAATAGAATATACAAGTCACACCCACAGTAGAATATTTAGGTCACAACACGAGTAATAATTGGTTATTGGTTATTGGTTACTAAACAGACGTCATTGCACTCCAGGCAGACCCATAGGTGCTCAATCTCCCCCAACATATATCGAAGAGTATGCATACTTATGGTTCCCGTGGCTCGCTGATTAAACACACCTCTCACTCTGCCTTTCACGCATCCAGTTAGATTTTTACAACAGGTAACTCCAAACTGCCTAAATCGCTTAATCGATTCAACATCTATTTTAATGTCCTCATCCTGCCCGTCTGCCCAGCGTGTTCGTAGCGCGTTGACTACGGGTGACTATCCCTCTGTGTGTGCGGGTTCCATTCCGCGGGATGGCAGAAAAAGCCACAGATTCTCCAGATTTACGGTGTTCGTGGTACCGAACCGAAGGGTTACGATGTCCATGGCACCGAGCCGAAGAGCTGAAAAGCTCAAGTGCTTCTGGATCGGAAGAAAAAAAAATGTCCTCATCCAACAGACAGTCGCGAAGAGATCGAAGAATATCCTCCTTATCCATCTTCAACTCCCCAACAATCGATGCTGTTGATGCAAGCCTGTTCGCTCTCTCATTACCGCAAACACCCGCATGTCCTGGACAGTATATCCACGTAAGCCGCTGGAGGTTAGAAACTTATAGACGACATCCACTCATACCGAAACCTTCTGGATCTTGTGAAGCATCGAATAAGTGTCAGATACAAAAGATATAATATTATTATTAATAATGTGAATAATAATACGTCAGTGTTTGCTTGGCTCGCAGGGGAGCAAAGAAAAGTGACACTGCGACATATAAGGCATGTTACTGAGATAGGGGATAGGATGTTAATAAAATCATCGCAGAAATCGAATGTGCTGGCCAACTTGTGGAAGTATACCTGACACAACATACAATCGCTCTTAGGTTCAGATCACATACAAATCGTAAATAGTGGTTTAACAAGTGGTCGATATGGAGCGTTCGAAGAAGAAGATAATAATAGCCATCCTACGCAAGAGATGATGATACCAGCCTCAGACGTGTGTTGTTGAACCACTCTTGTGTGTGCGGAGGTGACTATAGAGTTCAAATTTGGACGATATTATCTTCCCACGAGTGGGGCATACATGATAAATGTTGGACATGTGGGTGTTGTATGTTCTGTCTTTTTGCGCATCTCTCTTTTTCTGGTCCTCATCAGTCATCACAACAAAGATAATATTTCATTCACATCACTATTAGAACATAATATTCACGCATCACCTTCATGGTGGTCTTGGGGATCTCTGTGTTTAAGTGGTTAAGCCCGTTGCTTTGGGAGTCGAAGGTCGTGGGTTGTGGCTAGGAATATTGCTGGAGGTATGGAGCTCGTACTTTGTGCAATACTCTCTGCAGGTGGCGTGCCATTTCTGCCGAGGGGGACCGACCATATGAGGTAAAACCCGGTGCAATGAAGTCAATCCTTCGGCTTTTTTTTTTCGATCCAGAAGTACTTGAGCTGAAAACTCTTCGGCTCGGTGTCATGGACATCGTAACTCTTCGGTTCGGTGCCACGAACACCGCAAATCTGGAGAACCTGTGGCTTTTCTGCCAGTCCAAGGAATTGAACCCGCACTCACAGAGGACTCACAGAGGTTATCGAAGTCCAACGCGCTACGAACACGCTGGGCAATGCAGTCATTCCTTCGGCTTTAAAACCCTTTATTCACCATCTTAAACAGTCATCGTCGATCCAATGACAAATAATGCAGAGACAACAAACAACCGTATAATTAATTTCAAATTGTCTTTCGTTCCTCAAACATAATGTTATTCATTTATTAGTGCCTATTCAAAATATCTCTATGTTTCTCAATACCAACTTTCTCCTCTCTCTTCTACTGTTTCATGACCTGTCCTCCCCCTCTTTATTCTTTCTTGTTATGGTCTCATGTCTTCACAATGAATCTGTATAGTTACTAACCTGAAGTCATCAGAGAAGTGCAACAAGAAAGATGGGTTGATGATACAATCTTAAACTCACAATCAAATCATCAGGACGAACTTGCATATCTCGAAACCGATCATCAGTTAACTTCTAGCCTAAGCAAAAGAGCAAAGAAAATAGATGCCAGTATTCTTGAAGTCTGATATTGGTAATCTTATTCTGCCAGGTATACTCAAGTAGTCATCTATACAATCTTATCCTACAGGTATCAATTTATCCTCCCAGGTATACTCAAGTAGTCGTCTATACAATCTTATCCTCCCAGGTATACTCAAGTAGTCTTCTATACAATCTTATCCTCCCAGGTATACTCAAGCAGTTGTCTATACAATCTTATCCTCCCAGGTATACTCAAATAGTCGTCTATACAATCTTATCCTCCCAGGTATACTCAAGTAGTCGTCTATACAATCTTATCCTCCCAGGTATACTCAAGTAGTCTTCATCAATCTTAACCTCCCAGGTATACTCAAGTAGTGTCAAGTAGTCGTCTATACAATCTTATCCTCCCAGGTATACTCAAGTAGTTGTCTATACAATCTTATCCTCCCATGTATACTCAAGTAGTTGTCTATACAATCTGAACCTTCCAGGTATACTCAAGTAGTTGTCTATACAATCATAACCTCCCAGGTATACTCAAGTAGTCGTATATACAATCTTATCCTCCCAGGTATACTCAAGTAGTCGTCTATACAATCTTATCCTCCCAGGTATACTCAAGTAGTTGTCTATACAATCTGAACCTTCCAGGTATACTCAAGTAGTCTATACAATCTTATCCTCCCAGGTATACTCAAGTAGTCGTCTATACAATCTTAACCTCCCAGGTATACTAAGTAGTTCAAGTATCGTCTATACAATCTTATCCTCCCAGGTATACTCAAGTAGTTGTCTATACAATCTTATCCTCCCATGTATACTCAAGTAGTCGTCTATACAATCTTATCCTCCCAGGTATACTCAAGTAGTCTTCTATACAATCTTAACCTCCCAGGTATACTCAAGTAGTGTCAAGTAGTCGTCTATACAATCTTATCCTCCCAGGTATACTCAAGTAGTTGCATACAATCTTATCCTCCCATGTATACTCAAGTAGTTGTCTATACAATCTGAACCTTCCAGGTATACTCAAGTAGTTGTCTATACAATCATAACCTCCCAGGTATACTCAAGTAGTTGTCTATACAATCATAACCTCCCAGGTATACTCAAGTAGTCGTCTATACAATCTTATCCTCCCAGGTATACTCAAGTAGTCGTCTATACAATCTTATCCTCCCAGGTATACTCAAGTAGTTGTCTATACAATCTGAACCTTCCAGGTATACTCAAGTAGTCTATACAATCTTATCCTCCCAGGTATACTCAAGTAGTTGTCTATACAATATGAACCTTCCAGGTATACTCAAGTAGTCTATACAATCTTATCCTCCCAGGTATACTCAAGTAGTTGTCTATACAATCTTTTCCTACCAGGTATACTCAAGTAGTCGTCTATACAATGTTAACCTTCCAGGTAAACTCAAGTAGTCTATACAATCTTCTCTAGAATTCTCTTGACATAGTTTCTATTCTACTTTCTATTTTCTAAAACGTCATACTATTCCACTAATAATAGAATATACATAGTCATATATAATAATAATAATTCCTCTCGTACCGTTTTACGTTACATAGTGCCTGCAAGTAATTTCTCCATACCGCTCTATCCTGGGCAACTCGCTCAATCTCCTCCATGGAACTGAGACCGATATTTCCTGCCTCTCTCAGCAAAGTTCGCTTCAGGGTCTCCCTAGGTCGACCTCTCTTACATAGTCACATGATTAGTGTAAAAAGAAACTAGTAATCAAACACATACTTCAATCTAGCCGTCAATGACATCTTGCACCCATCGTCTTCTAGGTATTCCTCTCATTCTTCGTCCAGGCACCATTCCTCCAAAATTATCTTCTCTAGTCACTCATGTCGTTTGATGTGTTCGAAATATTTAATTATTCTTGTTTTATATGTTCTTTAATAGCTAACTCTATTTAATATCAAGCTGTTGCAGAACAGAAGCGTTTGTTGAAGAAGAAATATTAGAGGCTTGAAAACAAATTTACCAAACACTGAATTCGGAACATAAACCCATATTTCCAAGGGCAACTATTGCATAACTCTACGGACGAGCGTATTTCCAAGGGCAACTATTGCATAACTCTACGGACGAGTGTATTTCCAAGGGCAACTATTGCATAACTCTACAGACGAGCGTATTTCCAAGGTCAACTATTGCATAACTCTACGGACGAGTGTATTTCCTAGAGCAACTATTGCATAACTCTACATAGGAGCATCGCTTAAGAAAACAACCAGCAAGCTCATTTTTTAAAGCTAGTAGGTTTTGTTGTAAAAGCGCTGGTCTGTAGAGCTAGGCAATGGATGCAGCTAAGTAATAAGGGTTTTGGTTCGAATCCTGTGTTTGAGTAATTCTTATTTCCCGGAAATCCCTATAAGCTACGTGTTTCCTGATTAGAGATCATGTACTAGAATTGATCTCATCTCATTCTTATTAGAGATCATGTTCTTACTAGAGATTCGATCTCATCTACATTCTTATTAGAGAATTTTAGTTGTTCTTTACTAGATATTCGATCTCATCTACATTCTTATTAGAGATCAGTGTTCCTTACTAGATATTCGATCTCATCTACATTCTTATTAGAGATCAGTATTCATTATTTAGATTTTAAAAAATGCTCTTAAAGTGTCTCTACAATGTTCAGATATAGATACCACATGCTGGAAATCCGTTGTGCAAGATCTTCAAATGTGGTGATCTAAAAAAACACGAAAGAAACTCAATAATCTGAGAATCCTCGTTCTACTGAAGATCAGGAAAATGCGGTCTGTGTGAGAAGACAGAATACACACAACATCCACATGTTAAACCCTGATCGTGTATGTCCTACCTGTGGTAGAGATGTGTGTTTCAGTCTTGAACTATACTATCACTTACGCGTATGTATACCAGGTAGATAAAACAAAACAGGTGTGAGAATGTTTTCATAATCGTTTACGATGGACGACTATTATTTCGATCGCTCCATCCCGGAAACACATTTTGAAGCCAGAGGTCGCCCGAGTGGTTACCGGGTCCAAATTTGGGGTGTAAAGAATAGAACCACTGTTACCTGCCGTGCATGTCGTAAGAGGCGACTAAGGAGGTTTGGATGAAATCGGATGAACGTGTCCTAAACACGTAGAAGTCTGCGTTTAGGGGCCTACCAGACCAATGTGCAACGTATACATTTTCTTAGCAAAGATCAACCATATTACTAAGAGTGATTAAAATTGGTCGTAAAGAACGAACGTAAAGAAAAGAAGCCAGAGGTGAGAACCCTCCTTACCACATCGCCTAATAGACCCCTCCCGGCTCAATTATGTTCTTACTTTTCTGAGTCCAAACAATTCTGCTTACACACATCTCCTCATTTTCTGAGGATCAGCTACACCATCATAAGAATTCATTGTTAATAGCATGCAGGAAGTAAAACATGTCAATCAACACACAAAAGACTGAAACTATGACAATCAGCAGAACACCAAGCCAAGCAAACATACAAATAGACAACACCAGAGTAAAGCAAGTTTCTTAATTCAAATATTTAGGCAGCATTTTCACAGAGGACGGAAAACTCGATAGAGAAATAGAGACAAGGTGTCAAAAAGCAAACCAGCTGGCACCATTACTACAACATCCAAAGATCAAGATGGAAGTGAAAAGACAGATGATAAAATGTAATTTTCTTACCAACACTTTGGTACTAGTGCCAAACTTGGTCTCTTACAGCAACACATCACAGAAAGCTCACCACGTGTGAAATGAAATGCTTGAGGAAGGCAGTGGGAGTCACCAGGAAAGACAGACTACGAAATGAGGACATCAGAAGCAGAGTGGGCATAACTTCATGCACGAATACATTGAAAGACAACAAATGCAGTGGTTTGGACATTTAATGAGAATGGAATACAACCAACCACCACTAACAGCATAAATAAAAAGAGATCAGGTACTAGAGCTAAGGGAAGACCAAGTAAAGATGGATAGACAATATCAATAACACACTAAATAAACGTGGATATAACACAAGTCGACTCATCTGGCCTGGAACTCAAATTAAAGCTCCCACTCCTACGCTTATCGGCAAGAGTGGACAACTAATTCCATCATCCACCTGGTGAAAGACAATAGCTGATAGACTCATTTTCTGTGTCCAAACAACATAGTTAACACATCTACTCATTCTTTGTGTCTAAATAACACTGTTTTCACAAATCTACTCATTCTCTACGTCAAAATAACACTGTTTACAAACAGCTACCCAGTCTCTGTTTTCAAATAACACTGTTTACACACAGCTACCCAGTCTCTGTTTCCAAACAACACTGTTTACACATAGCTACACGTTTTCCATCAGGCTTTAACTCAATCAATATGTCGATGATCTATTTGATAATACACTCTCACATGCTATCTCGAGCTCATGGCTCTATCTACATGCTTGATTGATTGATTGATTGATTGATTGATTGATGGATTGATTGATTGATTGATTGCATCATCATCATTGCACTTAAGAGATTAACCAAGTGTGATCCGATCTCTGTCTTACACATGAACATCTCAGAATTAGTGCACGAGCTCCGTAGCACTCCCGAGGATCCCCGATGTAATTTTGAAGATGGTCAATATATTTATGTAGGAATTTTATTTTTATCTTTTCTAATGCATTTTGCCAGGGCAGCGCTTTCCAGCCTGCTAATCTCCATTTTAAACTGCCAAGGATTCTTTTACATGCTCAAATTGAACATAGGATATAAGGTTGTTGTCTGTCTCCGATAGGACTAGGAACGCGATCCCATCTACATCGAGCAACTAACCTCTACGCCATAGAGACTCCTTCTTCCTATCCATCCATCCATCCATCCATTCATTCCATCCATCCATCCATCCATCATCTATCTATCTATATCATCTATCTATCCATCCATTTATCCATCCATCCATCTATCTCATCTATCTATCTATCTTCTTCTGTCTTCTTCTTTCTTCTTGTCTTCTTCTATCTGTCTGTCTATCTTCTTCTCTGTCTGTCTGTCTCTGTCTGTCTGTCTTCTTCTCTGTCTGTCTTCTTTCGTCTGTCTTTCGTACTCATTCTTCTGTCTGTCTATCTGTCTGTCTTCTGTCTGTCTGTCTTCTGTCTGTCTTTTCTTCTCTGATCTTCTATCTGTCTATCTTCTTCTTCTATCTATCTATCTTCTGTCTATCTATCTATCTGATCTACATCTATTCAATATCATCTTTATCTACTTCTATTTTCTGTCTATCTACTTCTACTAACATTATCATCTGATCTTATTAGTTTTGACTTCTTCTACTAATCATTATCTATGTCTCTATCTTGCTACACACAACCATCTATCTCCTGTCTGTGATGGCAGAGTTGGCTTTACGCTGCTGCATTTGTGAGGCAAGAAAAGCCATTGAGAAAAAATGTAGGCGAAAAATAACTGTAAGTAAAATACCCTGAGGCAAACCAAATGTCACTGCAGCCAAACAAAAAAAAACCAATGTAATAAAAAAAATCTCTTATATCAAAGCTGTTGCCACGCATTGTAGCGCTGAATTGTCTACCACCAACAGAAAAAAAATGGAATAACTGCTTGAGATTCGAACGCGTTTTCTTATAACATAGAGAGCAGTGCCCTTACCTATATAAATCAAGCCTACACTACACATCAACTAGCTTCACATCAACTAGAGCACACATCAACTAGCTTCACATCAACTAGAGCACACATCAACTATCTTCACATCAACTAGAGCACACATCAACTAGCTTCACATCAACTAGAGCACACATCAACTAGCTTCACATCAACTAGAGCACACATCAACTAGAGCACACATCAACTAGAGCACACATCAACTAGAGCACACATCAACTAGAGCACACATCAACTAGAGCACACATCAACTAGAGCACACATCAACTAGCTTCACATCAACTAGAGCACACATCAACTAGAGCACACATCAACTAGAGCACACATCAACTAGAGCACACATCAACTAGAGCACACATCAACTAGAGCACACATCAACTAGAGCACACATCAACTAGAGCACACATCAACTAGAGCACACATCAACTAGAGCACACATCAACTAGAGCACACATTTAGTAACATGGAAAGAAAAAACACAATATTTCGTCAAATACTCAATTTGTGGTTCGTGATGATATTTTACTTATTGAGAACATATTGAAATGATTACTTCAAATCTGAACATCTATAGATCTCTCAACATATTATTTATACATAGAATTTTCTTCTTACTCTGTTATCTTATGTTATGTTATGTTATGCGATCGACGTCACGGCACATTGGGCATTCCCATGCTCTGTCCTCCTTTCTATTTCTATTCCTTCTTACTATTTATAGTTGCAATTTGTAACTGCGAGTCAGCGACTGTAGCTTAAGCGGTAGTGAGCTCGAACACAACCCAAGCGTACCTGGTTCAAGCTCCGAGACGGGCAAGTTTGGAAGTAAATTAGATCCCTTGGATTTTTACGAACGGCAAATATGACATAGTGAGAGATTTCTAACAACACAGGTGGTTACGAAGGTGGAAATATTTAGGTCATATTCTTAGATCAGACGAACAGAAACTAAATCGATAAGAGGTCCTTATGTGGTCACCAGTTGGGAAAAGAAAACGTGGAAGACCAAAGACCACTCTTTGAAAAATCATCCAACAAGAAAGTAAACTATTGGGATGTAAAACCATACAAGATCTAGAACTGCTAGCAACGAACCGTATCACATGGAGATATAAAACCTCTGCCCTATGTGCCGCTTTTGGCACGAAAGGAACAAACTAACTAACTAAATATGACATCACCGATCAGAAAGCAATGACAAACTACTGTACATATAGAGTTGGTACCTTAGAAAATATGTAAAGGATATGCCACGATTTTTTTTTTTAAACTGCAATTATAACTTTAAATATTTAATACAAAATGAAATAAGTGTGTGCACTAGGTTGAATAGCTGCTGTAGTTGCTATCGTCGTGATAGTCACATGTTTGAGTGCCGCAATTGTGGCTAACGGTATAAACTGAGTTCAACTAAGTGAATAATGGGTGTTTATAAAGGTATCTTCACAAACTTCAATAACACATAAATGCACTGAAAATGAACTTCAACAACACATAAATGCACTGCAAGCGACATGCGAAAAATATGACATGAAAATTAACACCTCCAAAACAGAAGTCATGACAATAATTAGGTCAACTAAATATACACGTGAATAATGTCAAAATACAACATACTCCAGAATTCAAATATCTCGGGAGTATATTCACAGCAGCTGGAAAGATGGACAGAGAAATCGAGACTAGATGTCAGAAGCAATCGCAGTGACATACCAACTGTCACCACTATTAAAACATCCAAGCATTAACATGGCAGTCAAACGACAACTTATCAACTGCATATTTATTCCAACTCTCTGCTATCAGTGCCAGACATGTCCATTGACTAAGACACAAGAAAGAAAGATTACAACATGTGAAATGAGATGTCTACGAAAAGCTGTCACGTTACAAGGAGAGATAGAGTGAGAAACGAGAATATCAGAAGCATCTTTGGTACTATACCATGCATACAGTACATCGAGAAGCAAAGAATCAAGTGGTTCGGCCATCTAATGAGAATGGAACCACATTTACTACCATCACGTGCCTACAATAATCGACACTCAGTGCGCAGAGCATGAGGCAGGCCAAGAACACGATGGATAGATACCATTCAGAGTCCCTGCGAAAGCATGGACTGACAACAGTCAAGCGCAACACGTCTGGCACAAGATAAAAACTAACTCTCCCAGTCTCTTCACGGTAAATGTGGTTAAGATAAGATAAGATATAAAGGTGTCCCAAAGTGTTCATTTTTCGAGAGAATCCTAGGAATGTTGCCTGAGTTACTCAGTTCGTGCTTTGGGCAAAACTCTCGGAAGATGTAGTGATATTTCTGCGGAGAGGGACTAAGCTAGATAGGGTAAAACCCGGTGGAATGAAGTCAATCCTTCGACTGTTGATGGTCATTGGGTAAATCTGAAGTTTTGATCAGTAACAATCTATACAAATGTTTTATATATAATGTAATAATGCAATGAGGTATTGACATAATATGGCTAGAACAGATAGATCTATTCATAAGTGACAAACGATCACGAGAGAGAGAGAGAGAGACATGATGATGATGACTTTAGAATCACGGCGGCACTGGGGGACAACTGGCCTAGAGAGCCAGAGAGAGAGAGAGAGAGAGAGAGAGAGATAGAGATTTTGAAGGAATGTTATTTGAAGAGTTCTACTCGAAGACGCTATTGGATGATGATATCTCTTGAGAACAATTCCTCTTCTATTCTCAAATAGAAATGTTGCACTGAGAAAATAATATCAATATAACTGTACTCATATGTTGCCACTGAGAAAAAATATCAATATAACTGACTAAACTGTACTATATTATAAATGATAAACGTATATGTTACACTGAGAAACACATATGTTACACTGAGAAACACATATGTTACACTGAGAAACACATATGTTACACTGAGAAACTCATGTTACACTGGGAAACTCATATGTTACACTGAGAAACTCATGTTACACTGAGAAACTCATATGTTACACTGAGAAACTCATGTTACACTGAGAAACTCATGTTACACTGAGAAACTCATATGTTACACTGAGAAACTCATATGTTACACTGAGAAACTCATATGTTACATTATTACATTATTATATTATTATCTTATTCACTTCGTACTTGTAAACGTTACATAGCCTGCAAATAATTTCTCCATACTGCTTTATCTTGGGAAACTCTCTCAATCTTTTTCTTGAAATTAAGTCTGCATTTCTCGCCCTCTCAGTAAAAGTTCGGTTTCAGGGTTTCTTTAGGGTGTCCTTTCCTTCTTACACCCGTTGTCTCCCACTTTAATGTCTGCATAGTGATTTGTTGATAATTTCTTCTCAGTGTATGCTAGCGTCCTTTCTTGCAAGTCTACGCATCTCTTCGGCTGCTACCCTCACGCAAAAGTTCTCCTTCTCTGTCATCCGGACTTTCAACCGAAAATTCTTCTTCTTTATTTAACTCGAACTCTCCATAGAGACCACTTGCTAATCGCTCTTTGTGATTTGTATATGATCCGAGCATAAGAGCAATTGTACGTTGTGCCAGCTATTAACCTATAAGTAGGCCATCACATTCAATTTATGCGACGCTTTTTATCTACTAGGATATCTCTCTGTGAGTGCGGGTTCAATTCCGCGGGCTGGCAGAAAAGCCACAGATTGACGGTGTTCGTGTTACCGAACAGAAGGGTTACGATGTTCATGACACCGAGCCGAAGAGCTGAAAGCTAAAGTGCTTCTGGATCGGAAAAAAAAATCTACTAGGATAGTTTCTCGAGACTACTACTTCAGTCGCCTCTAACGACATGCCTTGTAAGTCACAGTGTTACTATTCTTTGCTCCCATTGAGATCCCCGACAACACATTGGTGAACAGGAAACTATTGTGTTCTATGCTCCTTTTGAGGCATACAAAAAAAAACAGAAAAAGAAGAAAAAGAAGCTGAGTTGTTAGAAATAGATATGTTCTATTAAATATAAATACAACTTGTTCAAACGAGATTCTAATCATTTTATAATGTTGTCTTCGTGCTAGCTCGCTTCTCTTAAGTACACGTAACCACGGCAACATTCCAGTGGTTTCAACGTAAACATCTTCAAAGAATATTTAAGAATATGGATTCTTCTTGTGGGTGTATGGGAAAGTACATGCTTCTTACTAAAGTAAACAATTCTGACATCATGAAAGCAAAGAAATATGTACACGACATACATGTCGTGTGGTATCCTAGAGTTTCGTTTCTGAGATAGAGGGCATCTAATGGACAGGAGGTTATGTTATAAATATTTATATATATAGTATATACAGGGAAACAATGACTTATATCCAGAACACATGATTGAAGATGATTGCAGATGATTGTAGATGATGCAGTATTAAATTCCATAGTTGGAGAGGGATTATGTTCAACCGCATAGGCTTTCAGACGAACTTTACATGTTATGTTATGCGATCGACATCAAGTCACATTTGGCATTTCAATGCTTGCTCTGTCCTCCGCTGCAGCAGCCTTCCAAAAGTCCATTTGCTACAGTACCATGAGAAGTTGATTAGTATATCTTCTCTTCTACTACAAAGACGACAATGTCTGCCGTGTCCAAACTCAAAGTCTAATTTTGCAGTGGTCCAGTGTCTGAGACTTGACCATATCACATAGATGAGCGAGCAACGCAGTGATAACATTGACTTTTGTCCGCTTGAGTCGGGCCATTGTTTGCAAGACAGTAAGCACGCTCGTTACCCTGCACTCTAGCATGTCCAGGTGTGTACAGCCTAGTCATTTTCTGCAGATGAGATCTCCGAACTCTGTTCACTCATTCCATGCGCAGTCTTCCAGGCTCAATCCTTTGAAGCATACTCATCTATAATATAGGTGTAGTGCTTTAGCTTGGTGTAGTGATGTAGCTTGATGTAGCTCGGTAGCTTGATGTAATGATGTAGTTGATGTAGCTCGGTAGCTTGATGTAGATCTGTAGCTTGGTATATATATACATATATGTAACATGATGTAGAGCTGTAGCTTGATGTAACCCGGTAGCTTGGTGTTGCCTGGTAGCTTGGTTTAGTGATGTAACTTGATGTAGTGCTGTAACTTGATGTTGTCCGGTAGATTTGTGTAGGAAGGTAGTTTGGTGCATCCAGGTAGCTTGGTATGATGCTGCAGGTTGGTGTAGCCTGGTATCGGGGTGTAGGTCGGTAGCTTGATGTCGTGCGGTAGCTTGGTGTAGCACTGTAGCTTGGTATAGTTTGGTAGTTTGATGTAGCTCTGTAGCTTCTTGTAGTATGGTGTTGACCAATAACTTTGTGTAGGCAGGTAACTTAGTGTAGTCCGTAGTTTGCTTATCAATAGATAAATAACTTCCATGTTTATAATTGTATACTTTATTCATCTCATTTATTTGGGAGCGTCTGATGAAACTTACCTTCCAGATCAAAGCAACAAGTCATAATATAAAGAGATATTTGCCCTCACTTGAACTCGTATAATTATATATAAATTTATATATCTTCTTGTTTTGTAATCACACTGCTACCGGATTGTTGCCCAGTGTCGTGGCTTTTTTTTGTCATGCGCTACTCTGGTGGCTTGAGTGATTGTTGTTTTTTCTCTTTGACAGGATTCTGCTATGCCATCTAGCCATTGTTTTCGGGGTCTTTCTCTCGCCTTCTTTCCTGATGTTCTGTTGTAGAAGACTCTGTTTACTGCGGAGTTTGGATGTATTCTTATTAAGTGGCCAAACCACTTCATTCTTTGTTTCTCCATGTTATTCCAGCAAGGTGCCAACTTTCTTTCTTATGTTGATGTTGGTAATTCTGATATCAATCAATCAAGTGCCATGCTTGACGGCGTAGGCGATCATGTCTCTCCACAACTCTCTCTGCTTAGTGCATGTAATCAGTTCTGACGTTGATCTTGTATCGAACCATAATATCAGGCCATCCAACATCTTCTCCCTCTATCTTCCACGATATCTCCTTCCCTGAATTTTACCAGTTGTCACCAAATGTTCTAAACCTTCTCTCGCATTATATGCCCGAAGAACCTTGATTGTTTGATTCTTATTCTTTTGATAAGGTTTCTTTGTGTGCAGGCCGATTTAAAAATCCTCATTTGTTTTCCTCGTCCATGGAATTTAGAACATTCTTCTGTAAAACCATAGGCTTCCAATGATCGTATTGATTGGTTGTTCATTGTCCATGATTCACCTCCATACATAAGTATTGGATCAATATAGCACTGGAGTATTCGTTTTTGCAGTGTTATTGGTAGTGAATTCATATATAAATATTATAAATGGCCTTTTTCATCTTTACAGACGGTCAATAGATACATATATATATAGATTCAAGGAAAATATGTTTTTTTTAATTGTCAAGACTTGCTGCTTCCAGTGTAGAAATAATTTTTCTTCTTCTTCTTTGCGTTTTTTCTTTACCACCAATTTTAATCACTCTTTGTGATATGTTTGATCTTTGTCAAGAACGTGTATACGTTGCACATTGGTTTGGTAGGCTCCTAAACTTCTACACGTTTAGGACACGTGCATCCGATTCCAACCAAATCTCCGTAGTCGCTTCTTACGACATGCGAGGAAGGTAACAGTTGTTCTATTCTTGACACCCCAAATTTTGGCCCGGTAACCACTCGGGGGAGAAATTAATTGACTCTGCAAACAACTCTCGTGTAAGTACTTTACTTTTCTTTACTTGTACTTATCTTCAATCATGTTTTGCCTCCCTGCGTCAGGATAAGAAGAGCTTTCTAGAACGAGCACTTATGTGCGCTTCATAAATAGTGTATTTCGTCACCTCTATTATCTCTAAGGTCCACACTTTGCGTGGTCTGCCTTTTGCTTTGTATCCATTGTATCGGAGTAACATTGCTCTTTAACCCACTTATATGGCCGAACCATTTAATTTGTTGTTTCTTGATGAAGTTCACTACTGATGTTGTACTCACGTTTTTCCTGATGTATTTCTTTATCAACCAGTCTCTTCTTGTTACACCCAGCATTCTGCGTAGACACTTCATCTCTGTCGTGCAAGTACACTCTTGTATATTGAGTCTGTTCATCTGCATAGACACTTCATCTCTGTCATGCAAGTACACCCTTGAATATTGAGTGTGTTCACCTGCGTTTTTAAATGTGTTTCCTTTGATCAACGAAATGTTTCTTTCTCTTCCACTTTTTACCTTCTTACTTAAATTTCTCTGTACAATTATCAGGGCAGAAAAAAACGAACAATTAAGGGACTGTAAACAAGACTTGAAAGACTGAAAGTGTCAAAGAACAGCTTGAAGATTGATATCATATCCTGGTTGACCCTTACAGAAGACCGATCCACATGATGTAGTGGCATCACTCAAAGCAACCAGGTAGAAGGACATCAAAGAACTGATAAAATAAAAACGAAACCGGTTCGCTTGTTAACCACTAAAATGTTCCGACGTAGTCGCATGTTGCAACAAAACTTTAGTTCGATAGAACGCATGCGTATGTCCCTTAACAAAAAAATCACAATATAAAAAAAACTGTAATATGTGGCACTGGAGGCGTCTGTGGCCTAGTGGATAGTGACTTGGTATATTTACCCTAAAAGCAAACGATATAACAGGAAATTCGTCTTGATAAAGGCCTTTGGTGAAACGTTGCTGCGTATTGTCTTTTTTTTGGATTTTGTAAAACTACAGTACTTTGTTATTACTTGGCTCGCCAAATATTATTATAGAGCTTTGAAAATATAGTACTGTAAAGTAACTGTGATCCCATAAAAATTGAACTTAGTGAAAATGAAGAATGAGAAACACTGAAGATATTTATATTTTGTTTAAATTACCATAAATTACCATACATTACCACCATCATGAAGGCTAATAATATTCTTCGCATGTACATATAGAAAACACAGAAAACGGAAAACCTTAATTTGAATAAACACGGCGGTCTCTGTAGCGTAGATGTTAGGTTCATGCCTCTGGTGCCAAAGGTACACGGTTCGCTCACTCGTGGAGCCGTCTGGATATCTTTCCAGAGATCCTGATCTAATTGTAGGCGAGATCGAGCTACTAGTCATATCAGAGACTGACGATAAAACGTAGGTGCAATTTGAGCACGTAAAAGAACCATTGAAGATCAAAATTGATAAGAGCAGGCTGGAAAGCCTCTGCCCGTCAAAACTCTTTCGACAATTTTAGAAAAAAATAAAATTCCGACATAAATATCTTCATCATCTTCAAAGTTACATCCCTGACAATCACCGGTGCTACGGAGTTCGTGCACTGCAGCTTGAGATCGTCCTGTGTAAGAACGAGATCATAGCACACATGGTTACTCACCAACGTGCAATAATGATGGTTCTATCAACCAATCACTGTCTCTCCACAACTCTCTGCTTGGTGCAGTTAATTATTTCTGATGTCGATGTTTTGTCGAACCACGATGTCAGATCATCGAACATCTCCCTTTGTCTTCCACGATATCTCCTTCTCTGCATTTTACCTGTTGTCACCAAATGTTCTAAACCTTCTTTTACCTAAACCGTTTAAACATGCGCAGTATATGCACGAAGAAACGTGATTATCTGATTCTTATTCTTTTAATAAGGTTTCTTTGTGTACAGGCATAATTTAAAACCTCCTCCGCCCGAGTGGTTACCGGGGCCCAAATTGAGGTGTAAAGAATAGAACAACTGTTACCTGCCACGCATGTCGTAAGAGGCGACTAAGGAGGTTTGGCTGAAATGGATGCATGTGTCCTAAACGGGTAGAAGTCTATACGTTTAGGGGCCTACCAAACCAATATGCTACGTATACACGTTCTTGGCAAAGATCAAACATATCACAAAGAGGGTTTAAAATTGGTGGTAAAGAACGAGCGAAAAGAGAAGAGAAGAAGAAAACCTCCTCATTTGTTTTCTTTGCTGTCCATGGAATGTTGAACATTCTTCTGTAAAACCACATCTCTGTGGCTTCCAATTATCGTATTGATTGTTTGTCCATGATTCGCTGTCATACATACTATCGCCACTGCACTCCGGCAAATAGTTATATTTGTCTGATCTCTGTCCTAATCAATAAAATCTCAGCGTCAGTGCACAAGCTCCGCAGCACATGCGAGTGTCTAGGATATTGTTAATGTTATAGTTAGCTGAAAGTTCAGTTACATCAACTTCATTTTCTTAATCTCACATTGATTTCTTCATCTCTCTTCTTCTTCTTCTTCTTCGAACGCTCCATATCGACCACTTGTTCATCTACTTTTTGTGATTTGTATGTGATCTGAGCCTAAGAGCTATTGTACGTTGTGCCACTTATGTGCCTACAAGTAAGCCAGTACATCCGATTTCTGCAACATTTTTATTTACTAGGTAGCTTCCTAGGCCCGTACGTCAGTCGACCTATTACGACATGCCATGTTGGACGCAGTGTTCCTATTCTTGCACCCTTCGAACCCCGGCAATGCACAGACGACATTGATTTAACCTGCATTCTCCTGGTTATGTTATTGACGGTTAGTTTTGAACGATATCGTTTCCGAGTGTTTATTCAACAAAGAATGTTGAGCATTGGATATGTTAGATTGGTTTTGACGTCGAATGATATGTTAGATTGGTGTTGCACGTGTGATATGTTAGAGGTATGCCCATTAGGTGACTCGTGAAGGTCATTGCATGATGATATGTCCAGGTACTTGAAGGTCATATGCAGCTATGAACTCATATTGCTGAACATAAGGATTTCTCACCGATGATGAATTCAATGAACTTACACATCGCCCGTATTTTTGCACTGGCCTTCTAGGATACGATGTGCAGAAACCTAACAATCTACTCCTTCTAGGATAGCAAAAAATGTGATGTGATGCTCGTCCATCACGGGTGATGATGACCACACAAATTTTCATCCAAGGGAATGTAGTTACGATATGTTTGTCTGTGTGTGCGTAGATGACTAGTGAGCCCGATACGGGCTTGAAATGTTTTGTACAGTGTGGGCAAGGTAAACTTGCACTTGTGGGAAGTTTTACTGCCTTTCTGTTTTGACGTTTTTGCTCCATCCATGCTGTTCTATCTGCCTCGCAGCCGAGAAACCGTGTCGAAGAAGTGTGCGCCAGGCTGATCTATCTTGAGCAGCATTTTCCCAGTTGTTGACATCTATGCCAAAAGATTTCATCGAGTTCTTGAGTGTATCTTTGAATCGCTTTCTGCCCTCCTTGTGAGCGTTTACCGCTATGCAGCTCCCCATAAAAGAGTCAGATAGCAACGAATAGTAACACTGCGACCTACAAGGCATGTCTAAGAGACGAGCGGCAAGCAGGAGAAAAGAATAGTAACACTGTGACCTACAAGGCATGTCGTAACGAGGAGCAAGACATAGTAACACTGCGACCTACAAGGCATGTCGTAAGAGACAGCGACAAAGAGCAAGAATGTAACACTGCGACCTACAAGGCATGTCGTAAGATTCAATGACTAAAGCATGTCAGAGAACACTGCATAAATCGCATCGTCAAAGGTACACTGCGACCTCAATGGCATTCGTAAAGAACATCGCCTTTACGCTGAGAGTACATCACAAAGCATGCAAAGATGCGTTACAAGGCTTCGATGGAATGCGATAAGAGCAAGAGGAACTGACCTACAACTTGTACTTAGGTAACTGATCGGCATGTCAGAGAAACCGATACAAGGCATGTCGTAAGAGGTAACACTGCGACCTACAAGGCATGTCGTAAGAGGTAACACTGCGACCTACAAGGCATGTCGTAAGAGGTAACACTGCGACCTACAAGGCATGTCGTAAGAGGTAACACTGCGACCTACAAGGCATGTCGTAAGAGGTAACACTGCGACCTACAAGGCATGTCGTAAGAGGAACACTGCACCACAAGGCATGTCGTAAGAGGTAACACTGCGACCTACAAGGCATGTCGTAAGAGGTAACACTGCGACCTACAAGGCATGTCGTAAGAGGTAACACTGCGACCTACAAGGCATGTCGTAAGATTCGAATGAAGTAGAAGCTTAGAGAAGCTATTCTTGTCAATAAATCGCATCGCAAAAATCGGATATGTTGGCCTACAACTGGCACAACGAACAATCGCTCTTACGCTGAGACCACATACAAATCACAAAGAGTGGTTAACAAGTGCTTGATGGGGTGCGTTTGAAGAAGAAGAAGAAGAACTCACACATTACTTATACTTGTGTTGAACTGTGGTTGTCATGGCAACCGATGCTATTTGAAATGGATCTTCTGTGTGGAAGGTAGCAAAACAAACACTTTTAAACATTGGATCATCCGTTATTTTGTGAAAGTCTATGTTACAATACGTAACTATCATTTTTTCTGCGCATTGTTAGCGGACAAAGGTGATTACGACTCTTCTTAACTTTTTTAAAGTTGAATTCAATAGTAATCTCGTTAAAAGTAAAAAAACAAACCGTTTGATTGAAATAGAGGTTGAACGTGGACCAGTACTTCGGTGTTGGTTGTAAAGTAAAAAGAGAAAGTATACCATATAGTATCACTTGTCTACAATTAATGTCTAATAATAAAGAATTGACATTATTGCACCGGGTTTCCCCATAATACTCGGTCCATATCCGCAGAAATGACACGCCGCCTGCATAAAGTAATAAACAAAGCACGCACTCCGTAGCTACGACAACAATATTATGAGTCTCTTGAAAAATACACTCATGAACAGAACGGAGTGGTCCACATTGTAACATTTGACCCTTCGAAACATTTGACCCTTCGAAACATTTGACCCTTCGAAACATTTGACCCTTCGTAACATTTGACCCTTCGAAACATTTGACCCTTCGAAACAAACCAGCTCTTCAACACAGCAGTTCTTCTTCTTCAACGTTAAATGTTGATCACATGTTAACCACTCTATGACTTATATAATCCAAGCCTAAGAGTGATTGTACGTTGTGCCAGTTATGCGACTATAAGTAGGACAGCACATCCGATCGCTGCGACGCTTTTATTTACTAGGGTAGCTTACCTAGGCCGCTACCTTAGTCGTCTCTTACGACAGGCCTTTTAGTTGCAGTGTTATTATTCTTTGCTCCCCTTGCGAGCCCCTGCAATACACGAGCGAAAGCATCTCTTTAACTCACCAGCTCTCTAACACATTAGTTAAATATCACCAGTTCCACGTAGCCAGCTCTCTAACACATTAGTTAAATATCACCAGTTCCACGTAGCCAGACCTCTAACACATTAGTTAAATATCACCAGTTCCACGTAGCCAGACCTCTAACACATTAGTTAAATATCACCAGTTCCACGTAGCCAGACTTCTAACACATCAGTTAAATATCACCAGTTCCACGTAGCCAGACTTCTAACACATCAGTTAAATATCACCAGTTCCACGTAGCCAGCTCTCTAACACATCAGTTAAATATCACCAGTTCCACGTAGCCAGCTCTCTAACACATTAGTTAAATAACACCAGTTCCATGTAGTCAGACTTCTAACACATCAGTTAAATATCACCAGTTCCACGTAGCCAGCCTTCTAACACATCAGTTAAATATCACCAGTTCCATGTACACAGACATCTAACACATCAGTTAAATATCACCAGTTCCATGTAGCCAGACCTCTAACAAGACAGATGTAACAATTCTAGATCACTTGATGTTTGCTAAGGGCAACCAGACTTGAAATCGTCTCACTTAATGACAGACGGAACCAACCAGATGTAAACATGCCAGTTGTATTGTTTCTGTTACAGAAATATTTTTTTAGTTGAATGGCATTCTTTGGTTTTATATACAACAGAAAGGTAGTCGTCGTTGTGTTGCCGGGGCGAGAAAAGGAGAGCAAAGAATTGTAACACTATGCCCTACAATGCATGTCGTTAGAGGCGAGTAAGTAAAGGACTCCGCCCGTATGAGAAAGGAGAGGAAAGAATATGCAACAACGTTTACCTGCCAGGCATGTCGACTAAGGAGAGTAGTTGGTAGGGCTGGCTACCCCACCCAGTAGAAAAATTAAGCCAACAAATCTTTAACAGGAAGAGACGCTGGCGATGGATAAGATACACATTGAGAAGACCGACCGGAAGAATTGCAAGACAGGCACTGTTTTGGGACCCGCAGGGAAAGATGAGTAGGGGAATGCCTAGACATACATTGAGAAGAGAGCTGGAGATTGACATTAACAGGATAGATAAAACATGGAAAGAATTGGAAGGGATGGCAGGAGAAAGGAAGCGCTGTAAGAAGTTTGTTGAAGACCTGTGCTCCGTTGGGAGTTGAAAGATGAAGAAGAAGAAAAAGAAGAAGAAAGACAGTTTAAAAAAACTGTCATTGCCACCGCTTTGTCTTCAAAAGGACATGCTTTTGTCGCGTTACTATCTGTTGTGCCGCTTGTTTAGAGCGGTGTAGCACAGGTGGGACGAAAGCTTGAGGAATGTAATGGCTGCATGGCTAGTGCAGTCACCACGAAGCTGTTCAGGTTAGGATTTTTCATTATGCCCACAACAGAAAACAAATCGTTGGCCTTACCGTGAATTGAGCACGGGTCTCTCGTACGGGAGCTACGCTCTAATCCATTCGGCCAGACGATTCTCAGACGAACACATTTGTGCAGACAGGTAACTGCAAGCTTTTACAAAGAGAAAAACTCCACTTTAACGTACCACATCTGGAGTTATACTATAGTATGGTATTAGATGTGATCTTCTATAGTAAAGCCATCAGAGATGAAGATCGCCCTTGTGGTGCCGGGACCCGCAAGGGAAGCTAAGAATAGCACCACTGCGGCCTACATAAAGTAAAACAAGTAAAGGAACCCTATCATACCTCGTGGTATATAGTGTTAGGCCTGTATTTTTCATTGACCGTCGGCACACGATGGGTGATGTGGTCAGCATCACGCCGGCCGCCTTTACTTTCCCAGAGCATGTCTGGTACCCAGTTGATGCTGGGTCGATCTGAGAGCCATCGCGGTCGGGAAAAATTCCACGCGCATTGCGGAGCTGAACCCAGACCACCAGCCTTGCGAAGCGAGTTCACTAACAACTACGCTACAGCGGCTCGCGGCCTACAAGACATGTCGTAAAAGGTGACTGACGTAGGACCTAGAAAAGGTACCCTAGTAAATAAAAAGCGTCGCAGAGTACGGATATTCTGGCCTACTTGTAGGCGCATAACTGGCACATCGTACAGTCGCTCTTAAGTTGAGATCACCAACAAATCACACAGTGGTTAACAAGTGGTCGTTGGGTAGCGTTTGAAGAAGAAGAAAAATAGAACTTAATAATATGATAATTATGTATGACACGTCCATCAATTACATGTATATCACAGGAGTCTATGTGGCGCAGAGGTTAGATGCTCGCTTCTCGCTACAAAGGAACTAATTTCGATCCATCGTGGAACAATCGAGATATTTTTTCAGTGTTCCCTGATCTCAGTGTAGATGGACGATAAAGCGTATATCCCATGTTCTATTTTAGCTTGTAAAACAAGCCTTGGCAGTTAAAAATCGAGAGGAGCAGGCTGGAAAGCCGCTGCCGAGCAAAAACTCATTATAAAAGTTTAAAAATAAACTCCCTTCAAAATATTTTCACAATCTTCTAAATTACATCGGTGACCTCGCCGGTGACACGGAGTTCGTGTACTGCCTCTGAGATCTTCCTTTGTAAGAAAGAGATAGGAGCATATATGGTAACTCACCGAAGTGCAATGATGATGTCACTCAATCAATCAATAAATCAATCAACATGTGTTTTTATCATGATTTGGCACAATTTCTGCTGATGGTATAGTTCATTGGTTTGTAAGGATGATCGGTTCAAGGGAATTTACTCATTGATAATAATTATGCAGTATTTGTTTAAGTTATTTCCCTTCATTCAGAAAATGCAATGTACACAAACGACAATGCGTACATATTATCTGTTGTTCGTTATTGATCCGACTTTTGTGTTTAGACAGTTGGTATGATAAGATATTAAAGCTGATGGTTCCTGTATCTTACTTATCATTATTCGACACATTAGGCTTTATGCCCAAATCATGCATTGATTTATTTGTAAGTATAAAGAGAGCATAACTTTGTGCATGATAAGTGGAATACGATGATTAAATCAATTTTAAAAAATCATCAATAATACTGATTATTTGTTATTGGTTACTGAACCGACGTCGCCGCACTCTGGGCAGACTGAAAAGTGCTCAATCAACTTCAACAGATGTACTAGGGTATTCATACTAATGGTTTATGTGGCTCGCTGGTTAAACATAATTCTCCACTGTCCATAAGGCATCTAGTTCGACTTGTACAACTTACCTACTTACTTACTTACTTACTTACTTACTTATTCCTCTCCGCTCCAGATGAAACATAGGACCTCAACAGTTATTCGCCACCTTTCCCGGTCTCTGGCTGTTTTTTTTATGGTCTCACAGGATAGTCTATCAACCTTCAGTTCCTCTAGAAAACTTCGTCTTCAGGTCTGCTTAGGATGTCCCCGCTTCCGTTTTACCTGTGGGTTCTTGTCTAGTGAAACTTGGCTATCTTCCTTACATTATGACCAGAGCACTGCCGCTTTCTTCTCTTAATCTGGGTCATTAACCAGGGTTCCCGTCCTGTTCTTATCGGTAGAATAGAAAATATCCATTACAACACCAGGTGGACCAAACGCCACACTATGTGAATATGGGCTAGACACCTTTTTACATGGAGCCACACTGTGTCACTTTGGTTTGGACGCCTTTAAACATGGAGCCACACTATGTCACTTTAGCTTAGACTCCTTTAAACAAGTAGCCACACTATGTCCCTTTAAGTTAGATGCCTTTAAACAAGGAGCCACACTATGTCACTTTAAGTTAGACGCCTTTAAACAAGGAGCCACACTATGTCACTTTAGGTTAGATGCCTTTAAACAAGTAGCCACACTATGTCACTTTAGCTTAGACGCCTTTAAACAAGGAGCCACACTATGTCACTTTAAGTTAAACGCCTTTAAACAAGGAGCCACACTATGTCACTTTAGGTTAGATGCCTTTAAACAAGTAGCCACACTATGTCACTTTAGGTTAGATGCCTTTAAACAAGGAGCCACACTATGTGGTTTTAGGTTAGACGCCATTAAACAAGTAGCCACACTATGTCACTTTGGGTTGGAGGCTTTTTACAAGGAGCCTCACTATTCTAAAAACAGATGGTTTATAAAAACATGGCTTTTGACCTGGTCCACTCAGAGTTAATGAGAAAATTGGGGTTAAGGATACACAAAGTTTATGCAGTTTTAAATAAGTATTATTTCAGAAGATGTAACCAGACAAATTGGTAGCTAGAGAGCAAGAATCATATGGTTCTCCGGTTAAAATATACACTCATGGTTCGAACGACGCTGAACTCACGATCTTTAATACACAAGGCAGACGACTGAACCACTTAACCACAGACAACACCCACTTTAAATTTAATTTAGAGTTAATAGTCTGTCTTCTGATTACAAAATATATCCTTGTACGGCACACAAACACATACACATTTGAAATGTATCTTACAGCTCTTTAAACCGAAACTCCAACAATCCCCTTTTAGAATGACTGAAATTCACTAACACTTGTAATCCGTCTGAATATTGTCGTTCCGGTAAGAATGCCCTCATCAAACACTTATTATAGATTACAATTTGTCAAGGGTATCAGTGTTTAATGAGTTACCCAATTTTAAATTGATAGCTCACAAGATATATTAGATTTCTGCTTCTTGAGTTAGCTTCAACTGACTACAAAAATGTATTCATAATTTAAGTAGACCCTTTTAAAATGTCCATATTTTAAAGAATGGTAAATCTAGTTTGCATTTCTCTATGATGACGTGTTTATGTCGCGTGTCGGACGTTCTACAGCATAGATTCCCAAACTTGTTCGGTCCACCGCCCACTTTTCACGACATAAACTTTGTAACGCCCCTCCCCATTATAACAGTTTGCCAACGCCCGCCCCCCCACACACATATATATACATGCTCTATTTTCACTTTGACATAGAAAATTGATATATATTTCTGTAATACATGGTCAATTTTCAAATGATCATATACATGAAATAGAAAATTGATATAAAATTGGATCGTGTAAGATGGGCATAAGATGAATTAAAATGTAGAATTCAAAATTGTAATTATTATTCAATAGCAAAATCAAGAAAAAACTCCCCACAAATGCTTCTGAACCACCATCGCCCCCTGGAAGGCTTCAGCACCACAGGGGGCGGGACCGCCCACTTTAGGAAACGCTGTTCTAGAAATTGTGAGTTTAAGTCCGGAGCGAGTCTCAGGTGCAATTTTCTTTTGTCATGAAATTTCTAGGTTTGTTTTTTGGGATATGGAGTTCTTGTTTTGTGAAACACTCTCGTCAAATAGTGTGCTATTTCACAGAGATAGAGACTCATACAGAGACAGAACCAGAGACAGAGACACACACAGAGACAGAACCAGAGACAGAGACACATACAGAGACAGAACCAGAGACAGAGACACACACAGAGACAGAGACACACACACAGACAGAACCAGAGACAGAGACACACACACAGACAGAACCAGAGACATAGACACACACACAGACAGAACCAGAGACAGAGACACACACAGAGATAGAACCAGAGACAGAGACACACACAGAGACAGAACCAGAGACAGAAATAGATGTGATAAAATCGCTGGAATGAAGTCAATCCTTTCTCTCTAAGACCTTTCTCTAGGTGGAATAATAAAGCTAGATGTCGTAAAGACGTTATGAAATCCATCATTCAAAAAGAACAAGGAAAATAGATCACAAGTGTGATACGCATAAAGACTAATTATGTCACAAAATCTGTACCCAGATGGACATCAGAGTGTAAACGAAAGTGGGGACGACACAGCACGATCTAGAAGAGAATAGTAGAAAAGAAACTGTAAGAAATAAATCGCGGTACGAACAAAATACAGAGGACGATCACGACTAGCGAAAAATGACCTGTATATATTGCCCTTCGCTTAGCAAGCTAGAACGTAAGGACAATGTGTCCTGGCCTGTCAGAAGATCTTACACAGATAAACGACATTCGGAAAACTGCAGTAAATAACAATGAGCTCAGATGACTTGGAGTGGACATCGCAGCACTACAGGAGACACGACTCCCTCAAAATGGATCGCTGAGGGAACAAGACTACACGTTCTAGTGGCAAGGAAAGCTCAAGACGAACCAAGACTGCATGGAGTAGGATTTGCCATTACAAATACACTGCCCCACATGGTAGAACATCCAATAAACGGTTCAGATCGTATTTTGTCCATTAAACTTCACATAGTAACAGGCCCGGTCCATCTCTTCAGTGTATACGCACCAACACTACATTCAAAGCCTGACGTAAAAGATAAATTTTATGAGGAGATACAATCAGAAATCAGTAGAATTCCCCAAAACAAACACCTATTCTTAATGGGGGACTTCAATGCCAGAGTTGGAGCCGATTATAACTCTTGGCCATCGTGCCTTGGAAAACATGGTACTGGGAAAATTAATGGAAATGGACAACGGCTACTGGAGATATGCAACTACAATAACCTTTGCATCACAAACACTTTCTTGAATACCAAACCCTGCCACAAGGTGTCCTGGAAACAACCACGTTCCCATAGATGGCATCAGCTAGATCTAGTTATAACGAGGCGAAATGCGATAAACAGTGTGCTCAGCACTCGTAGTTACCATAGTGCTGACTGTGACACTGACCATTCACTGATATGTAGCAAAGTTAGGCTGAAAATAAAAACACTTCACCATTCGAAGAGGAAAGGGTGTCCACACATTAACACCGAAAATACCACCAAACCAGAAATGGTACAATCGTTCTGCAATACATTAGGAAGCATTCTCCAAAGCCCACCAAAAGGAAATTGGGAAACAAAGTGGTCCTACATCCGGGACGCCATATATAATTCGGAAAAAACCACCTTTGGCACGCGAGATAAGCAAAATCCTGATTGGTTTGTTGCAAATATATTAGAGTTGGAGCCTGTCATAGCAGAAAAAAGAACTGCTCTTCAGAACCATAAAAACAATCCAAGTGTCAAGTCATTTCTTGCTCTTAGATCTGCAAGAAGTGTCGCACACAAAAAACCAGCCAGGCGATGTGCAAACGACTATTGGCAGGAGTTATGTAGAAATATCCAGCCTCCTTTGATACAGGAAACATAAGGGGTGTTCATGAGGGCATTATGAAGGTCTTCAGCCCAACTATCAAAAAGACTGCACCTCTTAAAACAAAAACAGGGAAGTTCTAATCGATCGCAAAAAACAGATGGAACGCTGGGTGGAATATTATCTAGAGTTATATTCCAATCAAAATATTGTAACTAACATCGCGTTCGATGCAATTAACGCTCTACCGACCTTGAACACATTAGACCAGATGCCCTCAGAGGCAGAAATCAGTATTGCGATTGACAACCTGGCAAACGGGAAAGCAACTGGAAAGGACGGCATCCCCCCTGAAGTAATCAAATGTGATAAACAAACTCTCCTGACCAGTCTGCATGAATTATTGTGACTATGCTGGGAGGAGGGAGAAGTGCCACAGGACATGAGAGATGCGAACATCATCACCTTGTATAAAAATAAAGGTGATCGTGGTGACTGTAAAACTACCGTGGTATCTCGTTGCTCAGCATCGTGGGGAAGGTCTTCGCACGCGTAGTACTAAATAGGTTACAAAAGATAGCAAACCAATTATACTCTGAGTCACAATGTGGATTTAGATCCAACAGATCCACTATCGATATGTTATTCTCCTTCAGGCAACTGCAGGAGAAATGTCGCGAACAACGAATGCCACTGTACATTGCCTTCATAGATCTAACAAAAGCATTTGACCTAGTGAGTAGAGTTGGGCTCTTCAAGCTTTTGGAAAAATCGGCTGCCCTCCTACATTGCTTAAAATCATAACATCATTCCATAACAACATGAAGGGTACAGTGATGTTTGATGGGGCTTCCTCCAACGCTTTACCTATCAACATCGGCGTCAAGCAGGGTGCGTACTTGCACCCACACTCTTTGGGATATTTTTCTCCCTACTTCTCTCCCATGCTTTTGAATCCGCCGAAGAAGTAATATTTCTCCACACAAGATCAGATGGAAAATTGTTCAACATGGCGCGACTCAAAGCAAAGACCAAAGTCCAAAGAGTCACCATCAAGGAACTTCTGTTTGCCGATGATGCAGCATTAACATCACACACAGAAGAAGGGCTACAACACCTCATGGACAGATTTGCTGCAGCATCAAATGAATTCGGCTTGACCATCATCCTGAAGAAAACAAATATAATGTTCCAGGATATTAGCAGAGCACCATCTATCAACATTGGTAGTCATACGCTTGAAGTAGTCAATACCTTTACATACCTTGGCTCTGTCATCAGCAGCAACCTCTCCCTCGACGATGAAATTAGTAGTCGCATTGGGAAGGCCTCCACTGCTATGTTTAAATTAGCAAAGCTTGTATGGGATAACAGGGCACTCACAAGAAACACCAAGACACAAGTATATAAAGCTTGTGTTCTCAGCACTCTGCTGTATGGTAGTGAGACATGGACCACATATGCTAGACAAGAACATCGCCTCAACACCTTCCACATGCGCTGTCTCATGCGAATATACAACATCCGATGGCAAGACCACATCTCCAATATAGAAGTCCCGAACAGTGCTGGCATTCCAAGCATGCACACTTTACTGAGTCAGCGACGTCTGAGATGGCTGGGACACGTGTGCCGTATGAGCGATGATAGAATTCCAAAGAACATTCTATATGGTCAACTCGCATCTGGGGCTAGACAGCATGGCGCCCATTATTACGCTTCATTGACACCTGCAAGCGTGATCTAACTTCATGCAGCATAGACAAAGAACACTGAGAGCGGCTGGTCAAAGACAGGCAAGCATGGCGAGCGGCAGTGAGGGGCGGCTCAAAAAGAAAAGAAGAAAATCAACATCAGATGTGAAGGCAAAAAAGAGCACAGAAAGCAGAGAGAACATCCCATGCATCGGCTCTAGTCTCCAGTTTTACCTGGAGCAACTGTGGAAAGGATTGCCATTCCAGAATAGGCAAGTACAGCTACATGAAACGTTGTGATTCAGCACAGAACATACTACGTGACGCAACACCTATTGTCTCCTGAGACAAAGAGGCCAATGCTATTGCTGCTGTAAGCTACATGGGCATCACAGGTTAAGGAGAGAGAGAATATAGCTATATAAAGAGGCAGAGAGAGAAAGAGAAAGAGTGAACATAGATATAGAAAGAGACACAGAGCGAGATAACATAGCTATAGAAAGAGACACAGAGCGAGAGAACATAGCTATAGAAAGAGACACAGATTGAGAGAACATAGCTATAGAAAGAGACAGAGTGAGAGAACATAGCTATAGAAAGAGACACAGAGTGAGAGAACATAGCTATAGAAAGAGACACAGAGAGAGAGAACATAGCTATAGAAAGAGACACAGAGTGAGAGAACATAGCTATAGAAAGAGACACAGAGCGAGAGAACATAGCTATAGAAAGAGACACAGAGTGAGAGAACATAGCTATAGAAAGAGACACAGAGTGAGAGAACATAGCTATAGAAAGAGGCACAGAGAGAGAACATAGCTATAGAAAGAGGCAGAGTGAGAGAACAAAGATATAGAAAGAGGCAGAGTGAGAGAACATAGATATAGAAAGAGGCAGAGAGAGAAAGAACATAGTTATAGAAAGCGACAGAGAGAGAAAGAACATCGTTATAGAAAGCGACAGAGAGAGATCATAGATACAGAAAGAGGCAGAGAGAAAGAACATCGATATAAAAGCGACAGAGAGAGAGGGAGAGAAAGAACATAGTTATAGAAATCCACAGAGAGAGAGATCATAGATACAGAAAGAGGCAGAGAGAGAGAACATAGTTATAGAAAGCGACAGAGAGAGAGAACATAGATATAGAAAGAGGCAGAGAGAGAGCGAGAACATAGATATAGAAAGAGACACAGAGAGAGAGAACATAGTTATAGAAATCCACAGAGAGAGAGATCATAGATACAGAAAGAGGCAGAGAGAGAGAACATAGTTATAGAAAGAGGCAGAGAGAGAGGGAGAGAAAGAACATAGTTATAGAAAGCGACAGAGAGAAAGAGAGACAGAGAACTACAATAGCTTAATATCAGTGCCCATGCTTCGTAAGCATGTAGTCTCCGGATGAAATTTCAACAGTAAGAATGTGATTTGTTGAAACCGAAATGTTTCTCATCAGGTCGACTCTGTCTTCATTGGATATCTGAAAAACGCTTGGAATTAAAGGCGATCTGTATAATGAAGCTGTTTTCATATTAACATAGAATTTGTATAATAATTTAGAGAGATTGTGACTTAGAAGAGCAGAATAAGATTAGTTTACAAAAATATGTCAAAGCTTTGCCATGGAAACAATACAAAATGGCCGTAAAAAGATTGAGCGAGTTGTCCAGGATAGAGCGGTATGGATCAATTACTTGCCGGCTCTATGTAGCGTATAACGGTACAAGAGGAACTAGTATTATTATATTCGTTAAGATATCATAAATGAAACACATATCAGTCTGACAAATCTCTCATTTCTCATTATTTCTCATATTATTTGCTGAGAATATTCACTTTCTCTTGTCCTTATCTCTTTATGATGGGAGATAATTTTCCTCCACTTCTCCTAATCTCGTTGCCTCTTAAGTTATCTCTCCTTCCTAGCATCAGCTTTCCCTTAAATATCAATAAACGTGTCACAACATATTTGCTCGTTCTCTCTATCTTTCGTTGCTTCGAATTGTCAAGCTACTGCAATTCTGTTTCGTTTATCATAAATCTCACCTGTTTCTCTTCTAACCCCAGCCGCAACACCCATGAAACAAGGTCGTTCATCTAAAGTAAAAACACCTGGAAATCACTCTTCTCACGTCAAGTGACTGTTATGTCACATTAAAGTTAAATTAATAAAACAACATGACACATGGCAGTAAAAGTATGTCACATATTAAATCTAACAATAAGAAATATCATTATTATTAACACTTTTATTCAAAATTAAGAATAGATTAAACAAATTGTTTACAGTTTCAACGAAACCTTTATCAAAAATATGTAAAAATGATTTCAGTCTAACGGAAATTTCCAATCTCCAGACTCATACGAACGGACTTAAATTTCAGACGGCAGTTCTCCAGGTAGCTAGGTCTACAGATCAACAAACACTTCATCCTGTGTCCTGCAAATTAGTTTACCGTTATTTTGTTTCTTTCTTTTCTAATGTTTGAAATTTCCTAGCAAAATAACGTATTCCTAGCCCAAATTTTAAACTCATTTGTTGTTGTGCTTGTTTAGTTTCATTGTCTAAAATCTTGTTATTTTTATTTTACAAATTAATTAAAATTATTCACTAAAACAAATGTTTTATCGATAAAGCTATTTAAGCAGTTTCGACGCCCGTCTGCCCAGTGTGTTCGTAGCGCCTTGGACTACGGGTGACTATCCCTCTGTGTGTGCAGGTTCAATTCCGCGGGATGGCAGAAAAAGCCACAGATTTCCCAGATTTACGGTGTTCGTGGCACCAAACCGAAGGGTTACGATGTCCATGGCACCGAGCCGAAGAGCTCAAGTGCTTCTGGATCGAAAAAAAAGAAAAAAAAAGAAGTTTCGATCTACCTGTGCAAGTAGAACTGGGAGCCTGAGGGATCAGATTGACAATTGCGTTAAATCATTTAGCCACGGGAATCATCAGTATGCTATCTCTTCGATATCAGTTGAGGGAGAATGATAACTTCAGTATTTGACCAGAGTACATTGTCGTCAGTACAATAGCCCAATAATCAATTAACAAATGAACTACCAGATGGCGAAACCTGCGTCGTCATCTTTGCCCCATTTGACCATATGCCGCAGACTTACACGATATCTTACAATGTCAAATTAGCTTTAAAAATAGGTCTAAAGCTGAAGGGTTAACTTCATTATATCTGGTTGTATGTTGTATTGTTTGAAAAGCTGAAGGGTTAACTTCATTATATCTGGTTGTATGTTGTATTGTTTGAAAAGCTGAAGGGTTAACTTCATTATATCTGGTTGTATGTTGTATTGTTTGAAAAGCTGAAGGGTTAACTTCATTATATATGGTTGTATGTTGTATTGTTTGATCCCTCTGTGCAGAAATAGCACGTCTCTTGCCGAACGTATTGCACAAAGCACGAACTCCGTAGCAACGTCAACAATATTAGAGATCGCTGCAAACAATCGACTTGTTAAGAGAACAATATTGTCCAGTTTAGTACCCACATCCGTTGGAACGCGAGGCTGCAAATATATTTTTTTGATCCAGAAGCACTTGAGCTTTCAGCTCTTCAGCTCGGTGCCATGGACATCGTAACCCTTACGAACACTGTAAATCTGGAGAATCTGTGGCTTTTCTGCCAGCTCGCGGAACTGAATCGCACTCACAGGAGCTTGTCACCCGTCGTCCAAAGCGCTACGAACACGCTGGGCAGACGGGCTAGAGGCAGCAACACGTAAGTCCTGTGTTTAAGTTGAGCACGTAAGAGAAACCCAGGCAGTTCAAAATCAACAATAGCAGGATAGAAAGACGATGTCCTGGCAACATTCCTTAGAAAGATTAAAACATAATAAACGTTTCTACAAAATATTTTTACAATTACATCAGGGACTCTCGACGGTGCTACGGTGTTTGGGCACCACTGCTAAGATCTTCCTGTGTAAGAAAACGATCGGAGCACACATGTTTACTCACCGAAGTGCAATAATGATGGTCCTATCAATCAATCAATCAATCATCTGTGGGTCGAACAAAAGTTAAAATACATTAATTTGACCATAGCATATTGTTTTAATGCAGTTGTTAACCCATTCGTCCTTCTCAGTCATAATACTGGCTCACGGTATGTTGTATTTGGATACAAAGTCACTATACTGGCGAACGTAGCATACACTGCAAAGTAAATGTGTCTGAAAGTAAACAGAAATGAGAGAATAAGTTAATGTGGAATTGATAGTGTGTATAATTATGGCGAGGGAGACTGGCGATAAGAACAGAAAACCTTCACACAAAAATCACTCATAGACGACATATTAGGCGTCCTGACTAAATTCATATTGGAAGTGCAGAAAAAACATCTCTTACTCGCTATAGTCTCGCTTTTCTCCCCGCCCATCAATCCCACTTTGTCTATCTCTCTCTATTCTCTTCGCTATGTCGCAACGTCCTTGTAAACTAGTGTCTGTCTTTGTCTGTCACCATATTTATCACCCTCTTTCTCATCCTTTTTTCTTCTATATCTTCCTCTGTCTACCCTCTCTGCACTCACGTTTCTGCCTATCCTCTATCAGTCTCTGTGTGTCCCCACTCTTGTCCCCTGTCCGACCTTTCTCTTATTTTCCCCCAATCCTACAACTAACTAAAGTAATAACCAGCATGTTTCACCGCCGCACAAATAACACCTTCAATGACAGAAAACGGCAAGATTCCCATAAAAGAAAATCTAACATGAGAACTAACAAAGGGAGGACGAAATCCGTCTGTTTCAGCAATTCCGTGCTTATTTGCTTCCTGGTCGAGCTTGACAACTGTCGTTTCTCGCTGCCTGGGACAGCACTCACCACGACAGTATTCCAACTTGTCCAATTCGCCTATGAGTTACACGGACAACGCGTTAGTTGTTTATTTAAAACAACAACTGTTGAATTAACAAAACAAACGGATATATAAACAAGTAGAGATATAAACGAAATAATCATAGTTTAACCAAAATGTGAAATGGCTTTAGTTGTTACGACACAAAAAACTAACTTAATTACGCTAGCGGAGATATGTGACAATCGACGTAGTTTGAAACCACACACACATTGGACTTACTAATTACTAATTGTTGCAAAGGAGATACATCATCACATCCAAGATGCTTCATCATCATTGGTGAGTGATGTTACTATTTTGTTATTTTTTGCAAAGTAAATTTTTTTTTTATTGAATAGTAATCCATATTATTTTATTGCTATGTACCAATTATATTTTTATTGAACTTAAAAAGTAATTTTTCTCTTGAAATATAATTGTTATTCCTTTTTGTTCAAGAATACATATTACTATTTTGTAATAGTTATTACTTTTAATTAAATGTTTTTGTTATATTTTTGTAAAACTGTATTTTTGTATTTGATGAGTAAATATAACTATTTTATTGAAAAAGCGTTGTTATTTTTTATGGAGTATTATTAATATAATTTTTATTATTATTATCATTATTATTTATCATAAGGATTGTTATTTGTTATTTTTTGATTAAAGAGTAGTTTATTGAAAAATGTTACTATTTTGTTTATTGAGTACTATTTATGTGTCACCTTGGCGAAGTGGTTTAGACGTTTTCTATTGAGTACTATTTATGTGTCACCTTGGCGAAGTGGTTTAGACGTTTTCTATTGAGTACTATTTATGTGTCACCTTGTCGAAGTGGTTTAGACGTTTTCTATTGAGTACTATTTATGTGTCACCTTGGCGAAGTGGTTTAGACGTTTTCTATTGAGTACTATTTATGTGTCACCTTGGCGAAGTGGTTTAGACGTTTTCTATTGAGTACTATTTATGTGTCACCTTGTCGAAGTGGTTTAGACGTTTTCTATTGAGTACTATTTATGTGTCACCTTGGCGAAGTGGTTTAGACGTTTTCTATTGAGTACTATTTATGTGTCACCTTGGCGAAGTGGTTTAGACGTTTTCTATTGAGTACTATTTATGTGTCACCTTGGCGAAGTGGTTTAGACGTTTTCTATTGAGTACTATGTATGTGTCACCTTGGCGAAGTGGTTTAGACGTTTTCTATTGAGTACTATTTATGTGTCACCTTGGCGAAGTGGTTTAGACGTTTTCTATTGAGTACTATTTATGTGTCACCTTGGCGAAGTGGTTTAGACGTTTTCTATTGAGTACTATTTATGTGTCACCTTGGCGAAGTGGTTTATTGAGTACTATTTATGTGTCACCTTGACGAAGTGGTTTATTGAGTACTATTTATGTGTCACCTTGGCGAAGTGGTTTATTGAGTACTATTTATGTGTCACCTTGGCGAAGTGGTTTACTGAGTACTATTTATGTGTCACCTTGGCGAAGTGGTTTATTGAGTACTATTTATGTGTCACCTTGGCGAAGTGGTTTATTGAGTACTATTTATGTGTCACCTTGGCGAAGTGGTTTATTGAGTACTATTTATGTGTCACCTTGGCGAAGTGGTTTAGACGTTTGCCTGTCGTTCTGAAGGTTATAGGCTCGAATCCGGACCAAGAAATATGCGCAACTTTTTCATGAGACCAATATAATTGCTTCTGTAGGTACGGAGTTCGTGCTTTTTGTAACTCTCTTTCCCCAGATGGCGTGTTACTTCTGCATACAGGTTTGCGACCACATAGGGAAACCAGGTGAAGTAATGACAAAAGGATAATTTTCTGTTGTGGACATAAATAAAAAATCCTAACCTGAACAGCTTCGCTTCGACTGATCTAGAAATGCGGTCATTGAATTCCTCAGGCAATCGTCCCACCTGTCCTACACTGCCCAAAAAACGCGGTACTGCATGCAGTAACGTTAGTTTTTTTTGTAAATGTGTTCACTTATTAATTTATTGTCAAAAATAGTCACTTATTATTTCAAGGAAAGAATAACAGTGTTTTGTGAAAAATAGTAACTTAATTTTTTTATTTCAACGGAGAAATTTAGTTTTCTTCTTCTTCTTCTTCGAGTGCTCTATATCGACTACTTGTCAACCACTCTGTGTGATTTGTATGTGATCTGAGCCTAAGAGCGACTGTACGTTGTGCCAATTATGCGTCTAGAAGTAGGTCAGCACATCCAATTTCTGCGGTGCTTTTTATTTACTAGGGTAGTCTCCTAGTGCCTACATTAGTTACCTCTTATGACATGCATTGTAGGTTGCAGTGGTACTATTCTTTGCTTCCCTTTCGAAGCCCCGACATCACACGGAGAATTTCGTTTTAATTTTGTCAATAACAATTTTATTTCAATATTATAATTTATTATGTTATTTAACAAATTTAATTTTTTTTTAATTCGAAAAGTAGGCTCCTATTATTATTGTTTACATTTTATTACAAAATTGTAACATCATTTAATTTTTTTAAGTAGCATTTTTAAAAATAAGTGTTCCTTTTTTTCTCATGTACAAGAAATTTTTATTATTTAATTGAAACCAGCTTCTTTATTTGCTGAAATTAAAATTATTACTTTATTTTATATATATATAAATACAGCTCTCGTACCGTTAAACGTTGTATAGGGACTTTCAAGTAATTTGTCCTTACCGCTCACCCCTGGGTAACTGCTCAATCTCTTATATGGAACTGAGTCCGATATATCTTCCCTCTCTAAGAAAATTTAGTTTCAGGGTTTCCCGAGAGCGTCCTTTCTTTCTTGAACCCTTTTGTTCTCACTTTTATTAATTTATTTAGGATATTTTTCTGTTATGATTGAAAGTAAACATTATTTTGTTTACAGACAGGCAACTAATTATTATAGTTAATAATAGCAATTATTTCTTGTTGAAGAATATTATTATTAATATTTTATTGTAAAGTAACTATAATTGTTTTGTTTTTCAGTATTCTTTTATCTTGCTTTGAATACTAAGTAATTTTATTGTTGAGTGGAGTTTTGTTATTATTGTTGAGTGGAGTGGTGTTATTATTGTTGAGTGGAGTGTTGTTACTATCGTTGAGTGGAGTTTGTTATATTGTTGGAGTGGAGTGTGTTATTATTGTTGAGTGGAGTGGTGTTATTATTGTTGAGTGGAGTGTTGTTATTATTGTTGAGTGGGTGTTGTTACTATGTTGAGTGGAGTTTGTTATTATTGTTGAGTGGAGTGGTGTCTATTATTGTTGAGTGGAGTGTTGTTATTATTGTTGGATGGAGAGTTGTTACTATCGTTGAGTGGAGTCGTTTATTATTGTTGAGTGGCGTGTTGTTATTATTGTTGAGTGGCGTGTTGTTATTATTGTTGAGTGGCGTGTTGTTACTATTGTTGAGTGGAGTGTTGTTATTACTTGTTATTCCTCTTCTTCTTCAAATGCTACATATTGACCACTTGTTAAACCTCTCTTTGTGATGTGTATATAATCTGAGACAAAGAACGAGTGTACAATGTGACAGTTGTGAGCCTACAAGTAATCCCAGCAGATCAATATATGCGATGCGTTGTATTTATTAAGGTAGCTACCTTACGTCTCTAGTGTTCCCAGTCGTTTCCTATACATGACTTTTAGATCCCAGCTGCACTATTCTGTGCTGCCATTGCGGGCCGGACAACTCACTCGCGACACTGTTTTGGAGACGAATCGTCATAAGGGAATGCTTATAGCGCTTATTTCACACACACACACGTATATGGGTTCGCATTCCTGTAAGATAGGTTTGCCAGTTTAACCATCTGCAAGTGCTTGACTAATTTTCTGAATGAGATTATGCTAGAGCTATTTTCCAGAGCTACACGAAGAGTGTTATGGACTGGTGGTGCCACGAGATAATGTTACTGGAAATATGTGAGAGGGTTCTGTGACTGGTGCTGCAGAGATGAATGTTACTAGGGAATCTGTGAGAGTGTTCTTTGACTGTCGCTGCCAGCGAGATGAATGTTACTAGGAACATGTGAGATGTTCTGGACTGACGCTGCCAGCGAGATGAATGTTACTAGGGAACATGTGAGAGTGTTCTGTGGCTGGTGCTGCCAGCGAGATGAATGTTACTGGAAACATGTGAGAGTGTTATGTGACTGGTGCAGCCAGCGAGATGAATGTTACTAGGAAACATGTGAGAGGTTTCGTGAGAGGTTCTGACTGGTGGTGCCAGCGAGATGAATGTTACTAGGAAACATGTGAGAGGGTTCTGTGACTGGTGCAGCCAGCGAGATGAATGTTACTAGGAAACATGTGAGAGGTTTCTGTGAGAGGGTTCTGTGACTGGTGGTGCCAGCGAGATGAATGTTACTAGGAAACATGTGAGAGGGTTCTGTGACTGGTGCAGCCAGCGAGATGAATATTACTGGGAACATGTGAGAGTGTTCTGTGACTGGCGCTGCCAGCGAGATGAATGTTACTGGGAACATGTGAGAGTGTTATGTGACTGGTGCAGCCAGCGAGATGAATGTTACTAGGAACATGTGAGAGTGTTCTGTGACTGACGCTGTCAGCGAGATGAATGTTACTGAAAACATGTGAGAGCCTTCTGAATTGAGAGTATATGATCAGCTTACAGGACAGACCCATAGGTGCTCAGTCTGCTCAACAGCTGTCGACGGGTATGCATACTGATGGTTCCTGTGGCTCACTGGTTAAACAGATTCCTCTCTCTCTCTCTGTCACTCAAGTATCCAGCTCTACTGTTACAATGTGTAATTCGAAACTGTTTAATTCGTTGATTTGATTGCACGTCTATTTTAGTGTCCTCATCCAACAGTATATCAACAAAAGAGACAAAAGAACAGCACAGTATACATCCTAAAAACCCCGACAATCTATGCTTTTGATGGAAGCATATCCGCTCACTCGTTGCCCGCATGCCCAGTAGAGTAGATCCACGGGTGTCTCTGGAGGTCGGAACCTTCTATAGACGCCATCTACTCATACCACAACCTGCCATTCTTGATCTTCTAAGGTATTGAAGAGTCCGAAACAATAACGGCACCAGTAGTTCCAGAGAGTCTATGAAGGACAGCAGTAAGGATCTCAACTTACATCCTCATACTGGAAGTAGTTGTCCTGTATTCTCCATTTCACTTTGCATGAACTCTTCCATGAGCACTTGCAAAGATAGACAAGCCTGACTTCTCCCGACGACGCACAGATCCATCAGTAAATACAGCAACATCATTATCATTCACTAGATCATTATTCACATCTTGCATCCAACGGTCATGAAATGATAGAGTCGCAAATGAGGGAATTATGGAGAGAACAAGACAGATTCAAGTGAACCAAGAGGTTAAAAAAAGACACTGGAGATGGATAGGGCATACTTTGCGAAATATGAGGGGGATATAACAAGAAGGGTCGTTTCCTGAAACCGATAGTGGCAGCGAAAGAAAGGGAAGCCGATAAATACATGGAGATGGGATTTAGAGACAGAGATCACACATATAAAGAAGACTGGAGGGAGCTGCAGGAGATAGCTAGAGATAGGAAGACTTGGTATGAGTTGGTTGTGGGTCTATGCCCCAATTCTGGTTAAAAGGCAGAGGAGAGAAAGCATCCAACGAACCTTTTGAACATTTCGGTTGATATTTGATGTTTTGGTTCAGGAGATGACTTATTAGAAAATTGGTTCTTCTAATACGGCTTGTCTCGTATATATCGTAATGTAAGGAGTTAATATAACTGTTACAATATCATTAATACACAACATACTAACGGATTTTTGTGTTCCTATGAGAACTATTTGTAATATCATTATTTTAAATTATACTAATACTTGTTGATCTTCGTCTTACTATTGGAAAAAGCAGTGTGCCAAGGACTTGCAAGTGCCTTAGTTGTAATGCAATTATTGGATGTTTCGCAATGTATTGGAATATGCTGATGTCATTTTTTTAATGTTTATTTTAAAAAAGAGAGGCATTTCTATTGTCCCTTCACTATTAATTGTTGCTGTCTTCTCTACATGCTTGTTAGTTAACGATTGCTGTTTTGTCTTAGTTAACTGTCATGTTAGGGCTCTCATACCCATGTCTTGAGGGGGCTGCAAGGGAGCAAAGAATAATAACACTGCGACCTACAAGGCATGTAGTAAGAGGCGACTACGGTAGGAGAATATGAAAGCTACACTAGTAAACAAAATGCATCGCAGAAATCAGATGTGCTGGTCTACTTGTAGACGCATAACTGGCACAACGTACAACCGCTCTTAGATTGGGATCCCATACGGATTACAAAGAATTGTTTAACATCTGGTCGATATGAAGAATTCGAAGTAGAAAAACGAAGACTATTTTTGGGCGTCTTTGTGGCTAAGTGATCAAGCCTTTTGAGGGTCTTTGTGGCTAAGTGATCAAGCCTTTTGGGCGTCTTTGTGGCTAAGTGGTCAAGACTTTGAGGGTCTTTGTGGCTAAGTGATCAAGCCTTTGAGGGTCTTTGTGGCTAAGTGATCAAGCCTTTTGGCGTCTTTGGCTAAGTGATCAAGCCTTTTGAGGGTCTTTGTGGCTAAGTGATCAAGCCTTTTGAGGGTCTTTGTGGCTAAGTGATCAAGCCTTTTGAGGGTCTTTGTGGCTAAGTGATCAAGCCTTTTGAGGGTCTTTGTGGCTAAGTGATCAAGCCTTTTGAGGGTCTTTGTGGCTAAGTGATCAAGCCTTTTGAGGGTCTTTGTGGCTAAGTGATCAAGCCTTTTAAGGGTCTTTGTGGCTAAGTGGTCAAGCCTTTTGTACTCAGTTCCGAATGTCGTGGGTTCGAATCCGGACAGCTTCGTTTTGTTTGCGAGCGCATTTTTTCCGAAACCATAGGAGTGTTGCAGAAGGTACGGAGTTCGAACTTTGTGCAATACTCATGGCAGGTGGCGCTACTTCTGCGGAGAGCGACCAAGTCATATGGGTAATGCCGGTGCATTGAAGTCAATACTTTGTCTGTTTTACCCTTTAGACCGATCACTTACCGACTAATTTCTTGCTATAGCTACATATGACAAGGCTTATGGATATCGTAGAGAAGATATTGAGGAAAGAATCAACTGGTTTCAGAAAGGCGAGATACGTGCACTAACCAGATATTTGTACTGAGGACACTGAACAATCACTGGAATGGAATTCATCACTGTACATAAATTTCATATACATCGAAAATGCATTTGACAGTGTTCTCCATCCTACACTATGGAAGATCCTGAAAGAGTATGAATTCCCAGCGAGAGGCATCAATATTCTGAAAATTATTTAATCAAATAACCAGTGCTGCCTTCAGGCATCAGGGATCACACATCAAATGTTTCACAGTCAATTCGGGTGTTTGTACTATGTCCCCATTGATGTAACTAGTTGTTATCGACTGGGTTTAATATATCGTCAAAATCTCACTGTCATCTAAGCAACAGATGATCAACAGCATTGTCTAGCTACTTTGTGTTACTAGAGCCAAAATGGACACAGAGCAAAACCAGTCACAAAACATGACTACTTGTGAAATGGCTCCTGTGAAGGTTACCAACAACACCAGAAACGAGAGTCACCAACATCATCATAAGAAAGAAGAAGGTGGCACTATATCTAGCTTAGAACATTGAGAAACAAAGATGAAGTGGTTTGTAACTAATAAGATTACATCAAACTCCAAAGTATGCAGCGTCTTCTACAACAAAACATCAGGGAAAGGCGAGAGGACGACCACGAAAAAGATGATTAGATGACATAGCAGAATCAGGTCAAAGAGGAAGATAACAATCACTCAAGTCACTAGAACAGCACAAGACAACAACAGAAAACCACAACACGGGGCAAAAACCAGGTAGCAGTGTGACGTCAAAAGAAGAAGAAGAAAGAAGATCAACTAGGTGAAGAAGAAGATAGTTGAAGTTAGTGGCAGAAGAATTATCTGAAGACTAATAAAGATACTTGAAGACAGTGGCAGCTCGTGGTCTTTTTCTTGGTGGGGAACACAGATTTTCGGAGAAATCATTGCTTTTGAAGTATTTATTATTATTTATCTATTCTAGGAAGTTATTCCCCCTTTCAATTATTGGTGGGGCCGGTTTCCACTGGCCCTTAATGACGAGCCGCCCCTGCTTGAAGAGATTAGCTTCGTGGACGACATAACACTGTTGGCACACAGTGGACACACAGGAGAAAACAGTCTAAGTCTATTAGCCAATCTAGGTTGCAAATAATTAAATACTAATTTATTTTTTCCCGATCCAGAAGCACTTGAGCTGAAAGCTCTTCTGCTCAGTGTCATGGACATCGTAACCCTTCGGCTCGGTGCCACGAACACCGTAAATCAAGGGAACATATAGCTTTTCTGCCAGTCCGCGGAGTTGAAACCGCACTTACTGGACTAGTCACCCGTAGTCCAACTCGCTTCGAACACGCTGGGCACGCGGCGGGCATTAAATACTAATAAAAGCAAGGTAATAAGAATAAATGCACCAAAAAAACCACAGTGGAGATTATGATAGAGGATGTAAGATAAAGAAGGGGAAGAATTCAAAGATTTGGGCAGCTATGTTACTATAGATGTAGTATAAAAGAAGTGGAAGAATTCAAAGATTTGGGCAGCTATGTTACTATAGATGTAAGATAAAAGAAGTGGAAGAATTCAAAGATTTGGGCAGCTATGTTACTATAGATGTAAGATAAAAGAAGTGGAAGAATTCAAAGATTTGGGCAGCTATGTTACTATAAGATGTAAGATAAAGAAGTGGAAGAATTCAAAGATTTGGGCAGCTATGTAAGTATAGATGTAAGATAAAAGAAGTGGAAGAATTCAAAGATTTGGGCAGCTATGTAACTATAGATGTAAGATAAAAGAAGTGGAAGAATTCAAAGATTTAGGCAGCTATGTAACTATAGATGTAAGATAAAAGAAGTGGAAGAATTCAAAGATTTGGGCAGCTATGTAACTATAGATGTAAGATAAAAGAAGTGGAAGAATTCAAAGATTTGGGCAGCTATGTTACTATAGATGTAAGATAAAAGAAGTGGAAGAATTCAAAGATTTGGGCAGCTATGTTACTATAGATGTAAGATAAAAGAAGTGGAAGAATTCAAAGATTTGGGCAGCTATGTTACTATAGATGTAAGATAAAAGAAGTGGAAGAATTCAAAGATTTGGGCAGCTATGTAAGTATAGATGTAAGATAAAAGAAGTGGAAGAATTCAAAGATTTGGGCAGCTATGTAACTATAGATGTAAGATAAAAGAAGTGGAAGAATTCAAAGATTTAGGCAGCTATGTAACTATAGATGTAAGATAAAGAAGTGGAAGAATTAAAGATTTGGAGCTATGTAAGTATAGATGTAAGATAAAAGAAGTGGAAGAATTCAAAGATTTGAGCACTATAGTTACTATAGATGTAAGATAAAAGAAGTGGAAGAATTCAAAGATTTAGGCAGCTATGTTACTATAGATGACGATGTAGGAAAGGAATAAACCAAAATTGGAAATGAGACATTTATGCACATAAAAAAAGATTGAGAGATGAACTACGTAGATAGGGCTACAGAAATGAAACGTATATATGAATAGAGAGACATAATGAGATTTGAAGGATGTTCTTTTGTGTGTGGTATCGTTCTTATCAAGAAATTAACCACTCTGTGTGATATGTGCACTTTGCAAGGAGAACGTTTATGCGCTGCGCTCTGGTTTATACGCTCCGACTGAACGTAACAGAGACACAGTGACGGTTCATGATCATTTTTGTTGGTGGGGCCAGATAAAAATGTTCGGAAAAATTATGGTTTTGGGTTGTTATATTTCAACCTATAAAGTAATAAATACACGTTAAATATTATTTTCTGTGGTGCCCGGTCCCACTGGTCCTTAATGACCAGCCGCCACTGCATAGACGTGTCCGACTTTCGCTACATTTGAAGTGAAGAAGCATAGGTTAAGAGACATTATGTTACCAGTGTCAAATCTGGACACTGACAACAAACGATAAAAAAAACTAGTCACAACAGAGATGAAATGTCTACGCAGAATGCTGGTGTAACAAGAAGAGACCGGTTGAGAAATGAAGACATCAGGAAAAAAGTGGGTACAACATCAGTACTAGACTCATCAAGAAACAACAAATTAAATGGTTCGGTCCGTAAGCAGATTACCATCAGACGTGCACCCCAAAGAGCAATGCTGCTCGATACACGGTACAAAGCAAAAGTCCAGCCACGCAAAGATGGACCTCAGAGATAACAGAGGCGACGAAAGAGACTATCAGAACCCATACTAAGGCCGTTTTAGAAATCTCTTCCTGACCTGACGCTGTGGGGGCATACAGGATCCGAGAAAGAAAGAAAGAGTAGTTAAGAAAACAAGAGCATAAAAGAAAAAAAGAGAGATAGGAAAGCTTTAGAATTCAAATAAGGGAAAATATAAGTGAACAATGAAATATGTAGAAGCGTCCATGTATTGTCTGGGCCCGCAAGAGAAGAAAAGAATAGTACCACTGTGAACTACATGGCATGTCGTGAAGGGCGACTGAGGTAGGGGCGCCTGAAGCTACTCTGTAAATAAAACGCGTCGTTGAAATCGGATATGCTCACTTACTTCTACTCGCATAACTGGCACAACGAACAATAGCTCTTAAGCTCAGATCACATAGAAATCACATAGCGTGGTTAAAAAGTGGTCGATATGAAGCGGTTGAAGAAGAAGAAGAATAGAATTTGAACGATAGAATAAGAGAGAGAGGCGAGAGACAATGAGAGAGAGAGAGAGCAGAGACAATGAGAAGAGAGAGCGAGAGACAATGAGAGAGAGAGAGAGCAGAGATAATAAGAGAGGCAGAGACAATAGAGAGAGGGAGAGTAATAAGAAAAAGAGCGAGAGACAATGAGAGAGAGAGCGAGAGATAATGAGAGAAGCGAGACAATGAGAGAGAGAGAGACAATGAGAGAGAAGAGGAGAGATAATAGAGAGAGAGCGAGAGACAATAGAGAGAGGAGGAGATATAAGAGAGGAGGCGAGAGATAATGAGAGAGAGAGAGACAATGAGAGAGAGGCGAGAAATAATAAGAGAGAGGCGAGACAATAAGAGAGAGAATGAGAGAGAGAGACAATTAGAGAAGGCGAGAAAATGAGAGAAAAGGGGAGAGACAATGACAGAGAAAGAGCAGGATTAAGAGAGAGGCGAGAGATAATGAGAGAGAGAGAGACAATGAGAGAGAAACGAAGATAATAAGAGAGAGCGAAGATAATAAGAGAGATAATAAGAGAGAGGCGAGACAGAGAGAGAAAAGGCGAGAGATAATAAGAGAGAGAGCGAAGATAATGAGAGAGAGAGAGATCGAGAGATAATGAGAGATAGAGAGCAGAGATAATAAGAGAGAGAGCGAGAATAAGAGAGAGAGAGAAGAGATAATGGAGAGAGACAATGAGAGAGAGAGGCGAGAGATAATAAGAGATAGAGGCGAGATATAATAGAGAGAAGGGGCGAGAGATAATGATGAGAGATAGCGAGAGGTAATGAGAGAAGAGAGACAATGAGAGAGAGAGAGAACAATGAGGAGAATAGGCAGAGATAATGAGAGAGAGCGAGAGACAATGAGAGAGAAAAGGGGAGAGATAATAAGAGAGAGAGCGAGAGATATGAGAGAGAAAAAGAGACAATGAGAGAGAAAGGGGAGAGATAATAAGAGAGGAGGAGGACAATAAGAGAGAGAGAACAATGAGAAGGGGACAATTAGAGAGAGAGCGAGAGAAAATGAGAGGAGGCGAGAGACAATGACAGAGAGAAGGCGAGATATATTGAGAGAGAGAGAGCGAGAGATAATGAGAGAGAGAGAGACAATGAGAGAGAGAGAGCGAGAGATAATAAGAGAGAGAGCGAGAGGTAATAAGAGAGAGAGATAATAAGAGAGAGAGAGGCGAGAGACAATGAGAGAGAGAGCGAGAGATAATAGAGAGAGGCGAGAGATAATAAGAGAGAGCAGAGATAATAGGAGAGAGAGAGATATATACATAAGATGAGAGAGACAATGAGAGAGAGAGGCGAGAGATAATAAGAGAGAGGAGATAATAAGAGAAGAGCGAGAGATAATAGAGAGTGAGAGCAGAGATAATAAGAGAGAGAGAGAGCGAGAGACAATGAGAGAGAGCGGGGAGATAATACGAGAGAGAGGCGAAAATAATGAGAGAGAGAAAAGAGAGCGAGAATAAGAGAAGGCGGAGATAATAAGAGAAGAGCGAGAGATAAGAAGAGGAGAGAGCGAGAGATAATAGAGAGGCGAGAGATAATAAGAGAGAGAGATAATAAGAGAGAGGCGAGAGATAAAAGAGAAGGCGAGCTAATAAGAAGGCGATAGATAAAAGAGAGAGAGGCGAGAGATAATAAGAGAGAAGTGAGAGATAATAAGAGAAGGCGATATATAATAGAGAAGGCGAGAGATAATAAGAGAGAGAGCGAGATATAATAAAGAGAGAGAGGCGAGAGATAATAAGAGAGCGAGAGATAATAAGAGAAGGCGAGAGATAATGAGAGAGGCGAAAGATAATAAGAGATAGAGCGAAAAATAATAAGAGAGAGAGCGAGAGATAATAAGAGAGAGAGGCGAGAGATAATGAGAGGCGAGATATAAGAGAGGCAGAGATAATGAGAGAGCAGAGATAATAAGAGAGAGCTAGAGATAATAAGAGAGAGCGAGAAATAATAAGAGAGAGCGAAAATAATAAGAGAGAAGGCGATAGATAATAAGAGAGAGTCGAGCGATAATAAGAGAGAGCGAGAGATAATAAGAGGGATATATAATAAGAGAGAAGGGGAAAGATAAAAGAGAAAAAGCGAGAGATAATAAGAGAGAGATAGCGACAGATAATGAGAGAGGCGAGAGATAAAAGAGAAGGCGAGAGATAATAAGAGAGAGAGCGAGAGATAATAAGAGAGAGCGAGAGATAATAAGAGAGGCGAGATATAATAGAGAGAGCGAGAATAATAGAGAGAGGCGAAGATAAAAGAGAGGCGAGAGATAATAAGAGAGAGAGCGAGAGATAATAAGAGATAAAGCGAGAGATAATAAGAGAAAAGGGGAGAGATAATAAGAGAGAGCAGAGATAATAAGAGATAAAGCAGAGATAATAGAGAGGCGAGAGATAGAGAGGCGAGAGATAATAAGAGAAGGCGAGAGATAATAGAGGCGAGAGATAAGATGCGAGAGATAATGAGAGAAAGAGGCGAGATATAATAAGAGAGAGAGGCGAGGAGATAATAAAAGAGAGCGAGAGAGAAGGAAAAAACTATTTCAAACTCAAATATGTCAAGATAGAAGTAGAAAGTTAAATATGTCAAGATAGAAGTAGAAAATTAAATATGTCAAGATAGAAGTAGAAAGTTAAATATGTCAAGATAGAAGTAGAAAGTTAAATATGTCAAGATAGAAGTAGAAAATTAAATATGTCAAGATAGAAGTAGAAAGTTAAATATGTCAAGATAGAAGTAGAAAATTAAATATGTCAAGATAGAAGTAGAAAGTTAAATATGTCAAGATAGAAGTAGAAAGTTAAATATGTCAAGATAGAAGTAGAAAATTAAATATGTCAAGATAGAAGTAGAAAATTAAATATGTCAAGATAGAAGTAGAAAATTAAATATGTCAAGATAGAAGTAGAAAGTTAAATATGTCAAGATAGAAGTAGAAAGTTAAATATGTCAAGATAGAAGTAGAAAGTTAAATATGTGAAAAAAGAAACTAGGAAGATGAGACAATCTGCAATGATTCAATGATTGATTCATTGATTGATATAATTATCATGATTGCACTTCGGTGTATAACCATGTGTGCTTCAATCCTCTTTCTTGAATAAGAAGATTTCAGATTCAGTATACGAATACTGTAGTATGCAAGGTCACTGATCTAATATTGATGAGGGTACAACTATTTGTATAACAATGTCATTAGAGTTTCTAATCTAGAACATCAATATTTTACCAGAGATCCTGACCTCATGCAGGTTAGAACGTGCTCTCATAGTGAGAAGAACGTGGTCTCATCAGAGCAGGTGAGAACGTGTTCTCATCAGTGCAGGTGAGAATGTGCTCTCATCAGTGCAAGTGAGAACGTGGTCTCATCAGTGCAGATGAGAACGTGGTCTCATCAGAGCAGGTGAGAACGTGGTCTATCAGTGCAGGTGAGAACGTGCCTCATCGTGCAGGTGAGAACGTGGTCTCATCAGTGCAGGTTAGAACGTGGTCTCATCAGTGCAAGTGAGAACGTGGTCTCATCAGTGCAGGTGAAACGTGCTCATCAGTGCAGGTGAGAACGTGGTCTATAGTGCAGGTGAGAACGTGCTCTCATCAGTGCAGGTGAGAACGTGGTCTCATCAGTGCAGGTTAGAACGTGGTCTCATCGTGCAAGGAGAACATGGTCTCATCAGTGCAGATGAGAACTGGTCTCATCAGGCAGGTGAGAACGTGCTCTATCAGTGCAGGTGAGAACGTGGTCTCACAGTGCAGGTGAACGTGGTCTCATCAGTGCAAGTGAGAACGTGTCTCATGTGCAGATGAGAACGTGGTCTCATCAGTGCAGGTGAGAACGTGGTCTCATCAGTGCAGGTTAGAACGTGGTCTCATCAGTGCAAGTGAGAACGTGGTCTCATCAGTGCAGATGAGAACGTGTCCATCATGCAGGTGAACGTGGTCTCATCAGTGCAGGTGATAACGTGGTCTCATCAGTGCAGGTGAGAACGTGGTCTTATCAGTGCAGGTTAGAACGTGGTCTCATCAGTGCAGGTGAGAACGTGGTCTCATCAATGCAGGTGAGAACATGTTCTCATCAGTGCAGGTGAGAACGTGGTCTCATCAGTGCAGGTGAGAAAGTGCTCTCATCAATGCAGGTGAGAACATGTTCTCATCAGTGCAGGTGAGAACGTGGTCTCATCAGTGCAGGTGATAACGTGGTCTCATCAGTGCAGGTGAGAACGTGCTCTCATCAGTGCAGATGAGAACGTGGTCTCATCAATGCAGGTGAGAACGTGTTCTCAGTCCTATCGGAGACGGACGACAAAATGTAGGTTCCCGCGCTCAAGTAGCTCAAAATCAGAAAGAGAATATTGGAAAGCCGCTGTCCGGAAAATGCATTAGAATTTTGATGACATTTTTAATTAAATATGAGACTTTCGCCGGTGCTGCGAAGTTCGTGCACTGTCGCTATGATCTTCATGTGTAAGAAAGAGAATGTAACACACATGTCTTCTCACCGATGTGCAATGATGACGGTCATATCAATCGATCAATCATTATAGTACATTATACAGAGAGAGAGAAATGGAGAGAGAGAAAGGAAGGGAAAGGAAGGGAGATAGAGGAAGGGAGAGAGAGAATAAGGGAGAAAGAGAAGACGGGAGAGAACGGAAGGGAGAGAGAGGAATGGAGAGAGAGAAGAATGTAAAAAGAGAAGAAGGGAGAGAGAAGTGAATGGAAAGAGAGAAGATGGGAGAGAGAAGTAAGGAGAGAGACAGAGAAGAAGGAGTGAGAGAAGAAGGAGCAGAGAAATAGGAAAAGAGTAAACGAGAGAGAAATGGAGAGAAAGAGAGAAAGGAAGGGAGATATCGACTCTGTATTTCTTCTAAAAGACATCACCAACTAGTAATAAATAAAGATTAGTCCATCATTACTTTCATCTTCATCAAGATCAACCAATAATGATTACACTTAAGAACATCATTCCACCTCGTTCTGTGAGTACTTCAAATAACATGATCACTGATCAGTGATTACTTTCCTCTACATCAGCGTTTCTCAAACTTTACATTACTGCAGACGCCATTTTAAATACATTTTGCTGCCGCGGATCCCCAACAGTTTCTATATATAAAAATGGACAGGAATCAATTATCTGTGTGTTACAATAGTAAACAATCTTCTTCTTCTCTTCCACCATTTACTTCTTTATAGAAGTGTTGGGTGAAACGCCCTCCATGAGGCCATTACCTTGTAGTGGTGGGGGCTTAGTACCTCAGGGACCCAGAGAGCTATGCCGGCAGGGTTACCCAAGCCGGGAAGGTCGAAGGAGAGAGGGCAGACTAAATGTGGTCTCCTGGTCCTCCAGGTTGGGGTTGTGCGATGGGCTAACTACCCATCCATTTAAAAAAACAGTAGTTACAGAAACCAAAAACAAATTGTTCAAAACTAACTCGAGTCTCGGAAGGATTAGGGCTCCATGCAGGAGACAGATGACGCGCAGCAGCCAAACCCGCAAGGAAGCTGATGTGCTGACGACCCTTTTTTCGGCCGCAGACAACAAAGATAGAAGCACCCAGGTTGATTACACAGAAGAAGTCCACCCTTATAGGGATGTGGAATGTAAGGACACTGCTAGAGACAGGCAGATGTGCACAAGTGGAGAAGGAGATGCATCGGTACAAGCTTACGTTGCTGGGAATGTGTAAACAAGGTGGAATGCTTCTGGGAAACAAGACTTCAGACGGAGAAAGAAAATGAAGATGATCCTCCGGAAGCCGGGTGGCCTTGATGCTGACCAAGGAAGCAAGCAAAAGTCTGATGGAATGGGAACCAGTGTCGGACCGCATTATTAGTGCAAGGTTCGTATCTAAGTTCCAGAAGACCTACATAATTATGTGTTATGCACCGACGAACGATGCAGAGGAGGTGGAAAAAGACCATTTCTATGCACAACTACAGGCAACTGTGGACAAAGTACCAAAGCACGACATGATGATTCTTATGGGGGGATTTAAATGCCAAGGTGGGCAACGAAAACACTGGCAGGGAAAAGAGATGGGAGTAAATGGTCTTGGAAGCATGAACGAAAATGGTGAGATATTTGCAGACTTCTGTGCCTCCAATGAGCTTGTCATTGGGGGTACACTCTTTCCGCATCGAAGATGCCATAAGGCAACATGGATCTCGCCAGACCATCGGACGGAAAACCAGATCGACCATGTGGCAATTCGCCAACGATGGAGAGCATCACTACAAGATGTTAAAGTGAAGAGAGGAGCAGACATAGGATCTGATCACCATCTGGTAACTGTAAAATTAAAATGAAACTATCGGCAAAGAAGAAACAACAAAGTACACGAATCAAGTTTGATGTCAAGAAACTCCAATCGCAGGCCACAAAGGAAGTCTTCCAGATTGCTCTAAAGAACCGTTTCGAGACACTACAGACAACAGAAGAGGAAGGTACAGTGGAGAGTAGGTGGAACACCTTAAAGCAGGCGACAGTTGGAGCCTGTGAAGAAATACTTGGGAGACCATCATCAATCAGGAAACCCTGGATCACGGACGAAACATGGCAGAGGGTGGAGGAGAGGAAGAAGCTGAAACAAGAAGTAAACCAGTCACGAACAAGACAGCAAAAACAGGCGGCAGCAACTAGATATAACGAGATGGCTAGAGAGGTAAAAGACAGCTGAGAAACGACAAAAGAGCATTCATAAATGAGATAGCAGAAGAGGCAGAGACAGCAGCTAGCAAAGGGGCCTGGAAAGAGCATTTCAGGAAGTGTTAAATAGACTCCCCACTAAACCCACTAGATGTAGCAAGGAGACCGCTGGACATAAACGTGGAGATCACAAACAGGAAATCGCAATGCCTTGAAAAACTTGAAAAATGGCAAGGCGGCAGGAGTTGATAATATCCCAGCGGAAGCTCTGAGGGAAGGAGGAGAAGAGATGGTAAACCAACTCCACATATTGTTCAACTTGGTGTTGGACAGGAGGAGATACCAGCAGATTGGAAGAAAGGCCTCTCGTGAAACTGCCAAAGAATGGCAATTTGTCAAACTGTGACAAGTGGAGAGGATTAGCTGCTCTCCATTCCCAGCAAAGTCCTCACTAGAGTTATTCTGGACAGGATGAAAGACGCTATAGACCAGAGGCTTAGGGACGAACAGGCGGGATTCCGGAAGATAGATCTTGCAATGACCAGATAGCCACCTTAAGAATCATAGTGGAACAAACAATGGAGTGGCAGGCTCCGCTCTACGTGTGCTTTGGTGATTTTGAGAAGGCATTTGACAGCATAGATAGGAAATCAATGTGGGGGATCCTAAGAAACTATGGGTGCCGGAGAAGACTGTCGACATCATCAGGCAGCTGTATGAGGGGTTTGCCTGCCAGGTTATTCATGATGGAAGACTGTCAGAGGAGTTCCAGGTCACTACTGGTGTTAGACAGGGATGCCTGCTGTCCCCCTCCTCTTCTTGGTGCTACTTGATTGGGTCACACGCACAGCCTACGACAGGTCTGGAAAAGGCATACAGTGGACACTTATGTCAAAGCTAGAAGACCTGGATTTTGCGGATGATCTCGCCTTGCTTTCGCATAGACTACAAGACATGCAGGAAAAAGTGGATGCTCTGGCACAAACGGCACAACGAGTCGGCCTTAAAATCAGTCAAGAGAAGACTAAAGTAATGCTTAGCAACAACATACAGCAAGATCCAATACGGATTGAGGGAAGGGACATAGAAGATGTGGATGAATTTGTCTACCTTGGAAGTAAGATCAGCAGATCAGGAGGTACAGATGAGGACATTAATGCTAGGATTAGGAAGGCCCGACAGGCCTTTGCGATCCTGCACATGGTGTGGAAGTCCGCTGCCATCTCCACGAAAACAAAGCTCAGGATTTTCAGCTCAAATGTGAAGTCGGTGTTGCTGTATGGCTCGGAAACTTGGCGAGTCACTAGGGCAAATACAAATAAGATCCAGACCTTGTCAACGGATGTTTGCGGCGGATTCTCAGATTGAGATGGTATGATAGAGTTACAAACACGGATCTGTGGATAAGAACAGGGCAGGAACCTATGATGACACAGGTCAAGAGGAGAAAATGGCGATGGATAGGCCATACCTTGCGGAAGACACAGTTGAATGTCACTAGACAGGTGCTCGAGTGGAACCCGCAGGGAAAACGAAAAGAGGACGCCCTAAGCAGACTTGGAGACGAGGTCTTACTGAGGAGCTGAAGAGTGCTCAATTGACCTGGGAGAACATAAAAGAACAGCCAGAGACCGAGAAGAGTGGCGAACAACTGTTGAGGCCCTATGCTCCACGAGGAGCGGAGAGGATTAATGATGGGGGTGAAACGTAGTGATCTTGTGTGTGCTTGTTCTTCTCTTCCACCATTTACTTTTTATAGAAGTGTTGGGAGTGACCGTAGTGATCTTGTGGTGCTTGTTCTTCTCTTCCACCATTTACATCTTTATAGAAGTGTTGGGGTGAAAAGTAGTATCTGTGTGTGCTTGTTTTAAGGCACTTTGTAAACTGATATTCATGTTCGTAAGGCTGTTCTTGATGTCGTCGCTCCATCTTTTGCGTGGTCTTCCTCTTGCTTTGTACTCATTATACTTTTCTGTGTGGCTCTCTGTGGGAGGCGATACCAGGGCATTCTGGTCAGGTGTTCAAACCATTTAATCGTATGAATTGCATGACTGGTTTCACATCCAGTCTTCTTCTGATTTCTTCATTTTTAATTTTGTCTCTTATTGTCACACCTGCAGCTCTTCTAAGACACCTCATCTCTGTCGTTATGATTTTCCGCTCATTAGCTACTGTTATTGGCCATGTTTGACACTGGTAACATAGTGTTGGCCAGAAAATCGTTCTTATGAGATTTGTTTTAGTTGTTAGCGGTATCTCTTTATGTGACAACAGTGGTGTTAACTGTCCCAGTACTTGGTTAGCTTTTGTGCAACGTAAACATTGTCTACAATTTAACATTTTAATAAACAGGAAGAGGTTTCCTTCTGCCTTGAACAAGACGCTCCATCATTAGCATCATCAGTACATTTGTGTTTTAATTTCAGCTAACGATCCATCTTGAAGCTCAGTCAAAATGTACAGAAGCAAAATCCAATGCACGCCAACGTGATTTATCCTATTATTCCCAAGATCGTTTCAGTCAATTACTGACTTAAATTTCATTTTTCTAGCGATGGAGTTATTATTACACCACACCAACAGTCAAGCTGGCTCCAATTGTTCAAACTGCGGTAAACTTTAAATAATCTTTCATTTTAACCTGTCAGACATTTAGACTCCGGTCTGATCCGGATCCTTTGATTTCGTTGTAGAAGTAATTTACCATTATTGTTATACATATGTGTACAATTTATTTTTTAATTGAAAGATTATCATATTTCTTCAAGTGCTTGAAGAAATGTGAGTACCTATAGCCCTCCGGGTGTCCACGGACTCCAGTTTGAGAAACGCTCTTCTATATCATCTCTCTTCTACATTACCTCATGAATTCATTATTATTATCATTCTTGAACATTTCTTCTTCTATTGCATTTTGTATTAATTTCTATTTGTCATTAGTTCTCATGTGATATTTCATTGTTGTTCCGTTTCCACACCAAGATTATTTTAGCCTTGTTGTTTTCAATGTTTTATTGAGTTAAGAATCTCGTATTTTGTTAATGAATAGTTTTGTTATTTCCTTACGAGTTACTTGTATCTTTTCAACAACAAAATATGTCAATGTCATTTTGCTAAGTTTGTATTGTGTAGTTATATATGAGAGACAAGATAGCGTAGTTGTTAGTGGTTTGTTTTGTAGGCCCATAGTCCGGGATTAACTCCCAGTGGATGTGGAGGTTTTGTTAGTTGGGACAAGAGAATATGCACTTTTAAGAACCCTAGAGACAACACTGGATTCTATGAGTATGATCAATATATAGACAATGACCAAGTATTAGTGGTTTCCAGACGCCCGAGTGGTTACGGGGCCCAAATTTGGGGTGTAAAGAATAGAACCACTGTTACCTGCCACGCATGTCGTAAGAGGCGACTAAGGAGGTTTAGCTGAAATCGGATGCACGTGACCTAAGCATGTAGAAGTCTATGCGTTTAGGGGCCTACCAAACTAATGTGCAACGTATACACGTTCTTGGCAAAGATCAAACATATCACACAGAGTGATTAAAATTGGTTGTAAAGAACGAATGCAAAGAAGAAGAAGAAGAAGAAGAGTGGTTTCCAGAATAAAATTCAAATTACCAAACATAGGATTCGAAGCAAAACACTGTATTTCTTAAGCAGCCATTGCCTAGCCCTACAGACGAGCGAGTTTAAGAACATAACTATCTCGCTCTTCAAACAAAGAGCTTTGCTAAGTCGTGTCTTGCATTAACAGCGTTGTCTGTTGAATACAAAATAATCAGGTCAAATACGATCTAAACCAGTTTGCAGAAACACATGCGTGCAGCTCTTTGCGAGTGTATATCGTCATCATCAGGTGCCGTGCTGGCTGGAGTAGGTGATCATGGATCTCCACAAATCTCTGTCGTTGGTGTTTTCTGTCAATTCCGATGTTAACGCTATACCGTGCCATGAAGTCAGGCTACCCAAAACTTTCTCTCTCTGTCTTCCTCTGTCTCTATATATGAGACGAAACCACTGTATACATTCACACAAGTGTACACATATAACATACATACACATAAATGTATACATATCACATACATGCACACATAGATAATATAATATATATATATATATATATAAAATACATACATACAAGTATACACACATACCATACATACACACAAGTATACACATATAACCTACATACACACACGTATACACATATAACATATATGCACATAAGTGTAGACATATAACATACATACACAGCATCAACAGCATCGATTGTTGGCTAGTTGAAGATGGATAAGGGGGACGTTTATTGGTCTCTTCGCGACTGCCTGTTGGATGAAGGCACTAAAGTTGATGTTAAATCGTTCATCAATTTAAGCAGTTTGGAATTACCCGTTGTACAAGTAGAACTGGTTGTCTGAGGGGCAGAGTGAGAAGAATGTTTAACCAGCGAGCCATGGGAACCATCAGTATGCCTACTCTTCGATATTGGTCTGCCCGGAGCAACATCAGTTCAATAACCAGTAACCAATTATACAAGTCACCTATAATTCCGTTGTCAAAAGCTTCCTTCCTCTACATTGTTGGTGCCAGCCCAATAAAAATGTCTACTAAAACATGGTGTGCAGAAGTTTCAACGACAATTTTGAGCCGATCTCAGAACGTGTGGTACTTAAAGTTGTAGCTGGATGAAGTTGGATGTTGGTGGTCAACTTTAATTATTAATAGCAATGTAAACAAACAAGAACGTGTGTGTGAAGCACTCGAAAACCAGTAATTAATAAACATCATAAAATTGATTATTGGTAACTTGTTACTAAACTGGCTTAACAACACTTTAAGCAGATCCATATGCTCCCGTGTGTTGCTGGCTCGAAGGAGCAAAGAATAGTAACACGTCGAAATACAAGGCATGATGTCGTAACAATCGACTGGGGTAGGGGCCTAGGGAAGATAACCTGGTAAATAAAAAGCGTCGCAGAAATCGGATGCGCTGGCCTACTTGTAGGCGCATAACTGGCACTGAGGAAGTCAGTCTGAAGCTCGGTTCACATTCAAATCACATAGAGTGGTCGGTATGGAGCGTTCAAAGAAGAAGAAGATCCAAATGATTCCAATCGTCTCCAGGAGATGTTCAATGGTGAGCGTCATGATGGTTGTTGCTGCTGCTTGCTTGTTGTACGACCCATCCCTATAACATATCCCCGTTCAACTCCATTTATATATTTATTTATATATTTATATATTTATTTATATATATATATATAAGTGAGAGTATTTAGCTTGAGAGGTAGTGAACTCGATCACAACCCAAATGTTTCAAACACCGCGGACGGCAGTTTAGAAACAAATTTGTTCACGTGGGTTTTTACGATCGGTAACAACAGATCGGTAAAAATAGATCGGTAAAAACAGATCGGTAACAACAGGTAATATTCAGGGAAGGAGAGATCGTTGAAGACATATGAAGAAGATGCTGGATGGTCTGACATTGTGGTTTGACAAAATTTCGACGTCCGAACTGATTAACTGCACCGAGAAGAGATAGTTCATAGTTCATAAGTACGGTTCCAACTTCACTGCAACGGGTCACCCCATAACTGCTCCGTTCCTGTGCCAATGAAAATCACACTAAATGCTAACAACTGTGAAATGTTTCCTGTGTAACTAATTCCAGAATGAAACAGCCGCGTACCGCCACAAAAACAACCTGCACCGCATAAAATGCATATGGCCGTTGCTAATGTAACAACACAAAACTGTTCATCACTTGAATTGCAATTCTTGTCGAAGGAACATCAATCACGACAAAATCCAGCTGTCTGCACCCGCAATATAACTGCATACGGCAGATTGAGCTTGTTCGTCATAACCGCTGTGCGCCATTTTCTGAATACACACAACAAACGCACGGTTGACACAGTAAAAAACATTCCATTTAACATTCATAGCTCACAGCGTTGCTCAAGCACTAACTCAGTAGCTCGGCAAACGAAACCGGAAAATACCTAACCAAACATGGCGAAAATGCGCTAACAAAGTCGTGATCAGAATCAAACAGTTCTGACTCTGAATGGCCCTCCCGCATTTCGCCATTGCTGGCCAGCCATGATCGCATACGCCGGCAAGCATGTCACTAGATTGAAAATATATCTCTCCGTTCGAAAAGCAATGTAAACTACTAAACGTATAAATAATGCCTAGAGAATCAACGACACATGTACTGCAGCTGACGGCGGTTCTGTAAGGATATGCCTCTATTTTCATTTTCATTCATGTTTGTACATATACTTATGAGAGCCACCATGTCGTAGTGGTTAGTGCTCATACTTATTATGCGCAGGGTCTGGATTCAATTACACAGTATGAGTGACGAATTTTTATTGTTCCCACCGTAACAACCTTCAGGTGGACTGAGGCAGGAAATGAGAATCACTGTGATGTAAAGTATGCGAAAAATACGGACTTAACACTTATCTTATCTTATCTTAACCACATTTGCCATGAAGCGCCGTGGGGAGAGTTAGTTTCCTATCTTGTGCCAGGTGTGTTGTGCTTGACGTTGACAGTCCATGCTTTCGCAGGGACTCTGAGATGTTATCTATCCATCGTGTTCTTGGCCTGCCTCGGCTCTGCGCCCTGAGTGTCGATTATTATAGGCACGTGATGGTAGTAAATGTGGTTCCATTCTCACTTAACACTGAGCTCCACAATATTCCTCGTGATATGAGAATGACCATTTGCTTTTATATATTATATTTGTATTTATATTATTATATATGTACAAGGCGGACAAGCAAAGGACCAGGCTGGTATTCTACATTCCTCTGGGATAAAGGACGTGTGAAGAGTTAAATTATTGGTTATGAATCTACAACACTAACCAAACTGCAAGAATACCAAGTCAAATATCGTGTAGCTAGACAAGAACACTATGCTGCTAGCTAAAGAAGAATAGTAAACCAACAAAGAACCTGTGTTGTTAGTCGCCATACGCTGAGAGACATTGAGGAGTAGATCGGAGCACTTATGGACTAATTGGTTCCATGTGAAGTGATGATGATCTGACGACTAAACTAATCGTATTTATTATCATTAACGCGTACAACCGCTAGTCTATAGTTTTGATATCGTACCAGGAGCCGATAGCGAAGTTGATGACACGTTTTTTTAATAACGACTAATTCGAGGCCAACTTGGGCAAAAGAAAGTTGTCGATGTGCACACGGCTCTCGTCTGGACTACAGGTTTCCTGATCCATAATTTGGATATTTAAATTACAAAATATCACCTTACAAGGTTCGTCTTAATGGAGAAGGGCACTGATGATATGAAAAGCACGTTTTCACTAATAAAAATTAACAGCACTGCCATATTAGGAATCCTGACTGCGCATGCATTTATAGAGTTGGTTGAACACAACAAGAAAAACACAAATACGAACAATATATCGTGTATGATCGAGACTTCTAGAACTCAGCAGACAAATATGTTATTGTCAATTCAGAGGATTTAAACATGGTTGAGTGCACTAGACAAACACAATGTTGGGAGAAGAGAGAAGAGAGAAGAGAAAAAGATAGAGACAGAGACAGAACAGAGTGAGAGAGATGAGAGACTCGGAGAAATAGCATCAGAAGTATTCTTTCAATTCAGAGAGATTAAACATGATTGAGTGACTTAGACAAACACAATGTTGGAGTGAGAGAGAGAGACAGAGAGAAAGAGAGAGAGAGAGACAGAAGAGAGAGAGAGAGGAGAGACAGAGAGAGAGAGAGGAAAGTAGCTCTTCATTATGAACAAGAAGATTGAACGAGGTTGAGTGCACTTGAAAAACAAAATTGCTGAGAGAGAGAGAAGAGAGAAAGAGAAGAGAGAGAAAGAGAGAGAGAGAGGACAGAGAGAGAGAGGGGAAAGTAGCCTCTTCAGTTATGAACAAGAAGATTGAACGAGGTTGAGTGCACTTAAATGTAGAGACAAAATTGATAGAGAAGAAGAGAGAGAGAGAGATGAGGGGAGGAGTATCTTCAGTTAAGAGAGAACAAGGACTTAAAAAAGTAAGTGCTTCTTCAGGACACTTCACATAAAACTTGTGTGTGAGGTCTTCAGCCAGGCTAGCTATAATTAGTAGTAGTCACTCTAATAGGAACTCACGACTAGAATCTCTGATGTATCCCTAATCCCTCCTTATTTAACATCCTGACCAAAGACTTGAACGGTCTAGATGGGAACGATAGACAGTACTTCGAGTTGAAAGACTGTCAGTTGGATTTATGATACTATAGAACTGACCAAAGACTTAAACGGTCTAGATGGGAACGATAGACAGTACTTCCAGTTGAAAGACTGTCAGTTGAATTGCATGATACTATAGAACTGACAAAAGTCAGACAACACTCTCCATAATCTGGTCAGACAACACTCTCCATAATCTGGTCAGACAACACTCTCCATAATCTGGTCAGACAACACTCTTCATAATCTGGTCAGACAACACTTCATAATCTGGTCGACAACACTTCCATAATCTGTCAGACATGTGTACATTAATTCTTTCTTTTTTTAATCCTGATTTACCTCACAGCGTCGGGTTATGAAGATATTTCTAGAATGAGCTTTTGTGTGCAGTTTAAAAACAGTATTTCTTCCAGACTCTGTTATTTCTGAGGTCCACCTCTTGCGTGTATCCACTTTATTGGGCTAGAATTTCTCTTTGAGGCGCAGTGTTCCGGGAATTTCCATTTAGACCAGAACAGTCTTATAATTGCACGTCAGTGTTGACTAAAATGTCTTCTTCTTTCAGTAACATTGATTTTCATTAAGGTTTCTTCCAAACTCCTGTGACATTTAATGTGACTAACATATTTCAAGTGACCATACAAAACGTAAAGGAATCCGTTTTTAGCTCGAGATATATTGGGTAATGCGGTGTTATGCTCGTATTTTCCATTGACCGTCAGCACACGAGGGTGATGTGGTCACCATCACGCCGGCCGTCTATACTTCCCAGTGCTTGTTCCTGTTACCCAATTGAGACTGGATCGACGCGAGAGCTGTTACTGTCGGAAAACTAATCCACGGCCACTGTGGACTTGAACTCGGACCACTAACTTAAGAATCAAGTTCACTGACAACTACGCTACTGTGGCTCTCCATCGATCATAGATTCTGTACAGTTTATGTCTTCCTGTTATGATTCTATATTCTCCTGGCAGTGGCGGCTCGTGATCATTTTGTTGTGGGGCCAGACAGAAAATTTTGAAAAATCATGGTTTCGGTTGGGATATATTTTAATGTATAAAATAATAAATACACGTTACATCTTATTTTTGTTGGTCTCGGCCCCACTGGCCCTTAATGACGAGCCACCACTGCTCCTTGGCCTTTCTTCTTTCTTTACTGGGATGAGTACGTCTATAAGTGTTTACACCTCCTAATGTTATGTTATGTTATGCGATCGACGTCAGGGCACATTGGGCATTCCCATTCGTGCTTTGTCCTCCGCTGCAGCAGCCGCCCCAAAGTCCATTTGCTCATTGTGCCCATGAAAAGTTGATTAGTATATATTCTCTCTCTACAACGAAGACGACACTGTATGGCATGTCCAAATTTAACTCCTAATTTTCGCACTCGTTCTAGTGTCTGAGATTCGCCTATGTCATATAAATGAGAGTAGTCAGCTTTGATGACATCGGCTCTGTCCATAATTCTGACAGTTTGAGTCAGGGCATTTTTTGCAATAAAGTCTGCACGCTCGTTACCCTGAACTACAGCATGTCAAGGTATGTACAGCAAAGTCATTTTCTTGAGATGTGATCTCTGAATTTTGTCCACTCAATCCACGAGCAGACGTCCAGATTCAAATCTTCGAAGAATATTCATGGAGTCTGATATGATAATCGTATGGGTTACCTGTTGCTCAGCTACCCATGACAGAACCCTGGAGGCAGCAGTGATCTCCATATAGTCATGCTAGAAAGCCTCCTAATATTTTGTAATGTCCAAAATACTTCAATTTTTGTTCGTATTGCTACGAGTATCATCAGTCGTTTTTTGAATTTGTAGAAATCAGTGGCGGCTCGTCATTAAGGGCCAGTACGGCCGGGCCCCACTAAAATAATGTTAACATATTTATTATTTTATAAATTAAAATTTAACCTAACATAAAACCATGATTTTTCCGAAAATTTGTGTCTGGCCCCACCAACAAAATGAGCACGAGCCGCCACTGGTAGAAATTATGTCCTTCTTTCAAACCCACAAGTTGATATTGGAAACATTCATGCTTGTAGTATTCTGATCTTGTTTTAATATGTACCTGTGTTATATCTATATTTATTTGATCAACGGTACAATAGGAATGATGTCATCACCATCACGCCGATTGCATTTAATAATTCCTCTCGTACCGTTATACGTTACATAGGGCCTGCAAGTAATTTCTCCATATTTTCATCCTGGGCAACTCGCTCAATCTCCTCCATGGAACTGAGACCGATATTCCCTGGCCTCTCAGCAAAGTTCGTTTCAGGGCCTCCTTAGGTCGACCTCTCTTTCTTGAACCTTTGCATCCTACTTCAATGCCTGCTTTGATATTCGTTGATAATTTCTCCTCAAGGTGTGCCCAACATATCTCCATCTTTTTCTTCTTATAACAGTTGTCACTAGTGGTTGACCAGACATGTCTCTGATTTCATCACTTCTCCTGAATTCGTTCCATTTTATATTCATTATTTTTCGCAGACATCTATTTTCAAATGCATTCAACTTGCTTTCTATATCTTTAGTCATTTTCCAACTCTCTCTGGCATATGTCAGGATTGATACAACATTTGAATTGAAAATTTGTAATTTAATTTTACGATTGCATTTACTTTCCATTATTTTGTTGCGACCCATATGAGACTGGATCGCTTGAGAGCCATCACATCTTTATAGTCCGTAATAATTGTTCACTGTTCATTTATTGATAATCTTCTTCTTCTTCCAACGCTCAATATCGACCACTTGTCAACCACTCTGTGTGATTTGTATATGATCTGAGCCTAAAAGCGATTGTGTGTTGTGCCAGTTATGCGCCTACATGTAGGCCAGCACATTCGATTTCTTCGCTGCTTTTTATTTACTAGGTAGCATCCTAGGGCCTAAATCAGTCGACTCTTACGACATTCCATGTAGGTAGCAGTGGTACCATTCTTTGCTTCCTTGTCAGCCCGACACCACACGAGCGTTTATTGATAATAAGTTATGTCTATCAGTTCGCATATTTACATCTTTCAGTTCTGTAAAGTTAGTCTGTCAAGAATATATTATGTAAAGTTAGTCTGTCAAGAATATATTCTGTAAAGTTAGTCTGTCAAGAATATTCTGTAAAGTTAGTCTGTCAAGAATATTCTGTAAAGTTAGTCTGTCAAGAATATTATGTAAAGTTAGTCTGTCAAGAATATTCTGTAAAGTTAGTCTGTCAAGAATATTCTGTAAAGTTATTCTGTCAAGAATACTATCTGACTGTCGCCATTTTCTGATACCTTTAATTTTACCTGTTGTTATCCAGATGTTATTAGCCTTAGTCTGTCATTGCGTACTGGACAAATGCCAACTGTCTCTTTCTATAAGTCGATAATGAGCTTTCTCCGTCCGTTGACTTTTTTTCAAACCATCAACATTAGACTTGTTATGCTGTTGTTATTTTTTGTACCATTCCGAGAGATTATCTTCATTCTTCTATAAAATCTTATTTCTGTTGCCTTCTGAGATTTTATGAGCCAGATCAAAAAAAAAATTTGTAAAAATACGATGACTATATGAACAGTTGTAACCATGACAACAGTGGCGACATTGTTGATACGGATTGAAGTAATGATGGTTGGGAAGGGATTGAGAGAATAATTATTCTTTTCTTTCTTTGTTTCAATATTTCGCTTTTTTTGTGTGTTCCAAAATGGTCGGGAACAATCAATGCTGCATTGCGTGCGTTTCAGCTTATACATATTTTTTGTTCTTAAACTAAGACTGACAATCCCATCTTGACAATCCTGCATCATGTATTCTTGAGAAATCTTGACTAATCTAGGCACTAATAATATCTATGCTTTTTTAGATGTCAAGATTTCAAAGATTATTTTGTCATGTCTAGATACGCGTAACCTTACGTGTGTTGTTTATAAACTCATGTATGTATGTGTTAACAGAGGTCTTGTGTGTATATGTTAATAGAGATCTTGTGTGTATATGTTAATAGAGTTCGTGTATGTATATGTTAATAGAGGTCTTGTATGTATATGTTAATAGAGGTCTTGTGTGTATATGTTAATATAGGTCTTGTATGTATATGTTAATAGAGGTCTTGTGTGTATATGTTAATATAGGTCTTGTATGTATATGTTAATAGAGGTCTTGTGTGTATATGTTAATAGAGGTCTTGTGTGTATATGTTAATATAGGTCTTGTATGTATATGTTAATAGAGGTCTTGTATTTATATGTTAATAGAGGTCTTGTGTGTATATGTTAATAAAGGTCTTGTATGCATATGTTAATAGAGGTCTTGTGTGTATATGTTAATAGAGGTCTTGTGTGTATATGTTAATAGAGGTCATGTATGTATATGTTTATAGAGGTCTTGTGTGTATATGTTAATATAGGTCTTGTATGTATATGTTAATAGAGGTCATGTATGTATATGTTAATAGAGGTCTTGTATGTATATGTTAATAGAGGTCATGTATGTATATGTTAATAGAGGTCATCTTCTTGGAATGCTAGATATCGACCACTTGTTTAACCACTCTCATGATTTGTATGTGATCTGTGACCAAGAGCGAGTGTACGTTGTGTAAGTTATGCGCCTACTAGTAGGCCAGCACATCCGATTTCCGAGATGAGTTTTTCACTAGGCAGTTTCCTAAGTCCTACATCAGTTGCCTCTACGACATGCCATGTAGGTCGCAGTTGTAGTTTTGCTTCTTGCTGGTCCAGGTACCACAGGGCAGTTAATAGAGTGAATGAAGCAACAAGAGCACCTCGAGACGTGAGTTGGAGACGTAATTTAAGAAAATGAAGTCAGTGAAGAGATCTGGAAAGATGGTCGTGGAAAGGAGGGCTTGGAATGTCTGGTACTTATTCCTCCCTATTGGAATGTCTCGTACTTATTCCTCCTATTGGAATGTCTCGATACTTATTCCTCCCTATTGAATGTCTTGTACTTATTCCTCCCTATTGGAATGTTTTGGTACTTATTCCTCTCTATTGGAATGTCTTGGTACTTATTCCTCCCTAGGGGCGAAGTGTGAAAAGGAAGAATAATAATGTATATGTTTAAATTCTGTGTGTGCCTCTCTCTCTCTCTCTCTGTCTCTCTGTCTCTCTCTCTGTCTCTCTCTCTCTCTCTGTCTCTCTGTCTCTCTCTCTGTCTGTCTCTCTCTCTGTCTTTCTCTGTCTCTCGCTGTCTCTCTCTCTCTCTCTGTGTCTCGCTCTCTCTCTCTCTCTGTCTCTCTCTCGATAGTTCTTTTTCGGCCATGCTTATCATTCTCATTGTGATATATACACAGCCTTTGCCAAGAACGCAATTTTATGTCACATTGTTCAGTACCTATTGGAGCTCTAGTGCTTGTCCTTCGCTGAAGTGCCCGATTTCAACCAGCGTTTGCTGGGTTCGCTCTCCGTCATCCTTTGACTGTCCCCAGCCAAAACCTGCAAAGCAGCAGTTGGTGTGTGCCTTCTTCGATACTTAATCTCAATACAATAACACTCCTCCATATTTGCGACAACCCACCACAAACAATCAAAGAGAAAGTGTATGAACAACGTGAGTTCAATAAGATAACACTTGTCAATGAATTTAATTTAACTGAGAATGAGGTAATCAAATTGATTGATTGATTGATTGATAGGATCATCATCATCGCACATGGTGAATATATCCACATGGTGAATATAGTATGTAAAGTTAGTCTGTCAAGAATATATTCTGTAAAGTTAGTCTGTCAAGAATATATTATGTAAAGTTAGTCTGTCAAGAATATATTCTGTAAAGTTAGTCTGTCAAGAATATATTATGTAAAGTTAGTCTGTCAAGAATATATTATGTAAAGTTAGTCTGTCAAGAATATATTCTGTAAAGTTAGTCTGTCAAGAATATATTATGTAAAGTTAGTCTGTCAAGAATATATTCTGTAAAGTTAGTCTGTCAAGAATATTCTGTAAAGTTAGTCTGTCAAGAATATTCTATAAAGTTAGTCTGTCAAGAATATTCTGTAAAGTTAGTCTGTCAAGAATATTCTGTAAAGTTATTCTGTCAAGAATATTATGTAAAGTTAGTCTGTCAAGAATATTCTGTAAAGTTATTCTGTCAAGAATACTATCTGACTGTCACCATTTTCTGATACCTTTAATTTTACCTGTTGTTATCCAGATGTTATTAGCCTTAGTCTGTCATTGCGTACTGGACAAATGCCAACTGTCTCTTTCTATAAGTCGATAATGAGCTTTCTCCGTCCGTTGACTTTTTTTCAAACCATCAACATTAGACTTGTTATGCTGTTGTTATTTTTTGTACCATTCCGAGAGATTATCTTCATTCTTCTATAAATCTTATTTCTGTTGCCTTCTGAGATTTTATGAGCCAGATCCAAAAAAAATTTGTAAAAATACGATGACTATATGAACAGTTGTAACCATGACAACAGTGGCGACATTGTTGATACGGATTGAAGTAATGATGGATGGGAAGGGATTGAGAGAATAATTATTCTTTTCTTTCTTTGTTTCAATATTTCGCTTTTTTTGTGTGTTCCAAAATGGTCGGGAACAATCAATGCTGCATTGCGTGCGTTTCAGCTTATACATATTTTTTGTTCTTAAACTAAGACTGACAATCCCATCTTGACAATCCTGCATCATGTATTCTTGAGAAATCTTGACTAATCTAGGCACTAATAATATCTATGCTTTTTTAGATGTCAAGATTTCAAAGATTATTTTGTCATGTCTAGATACGCGTGTAACCTTACGTGTGTTGTATATAAACTCATGTATGTATGTGTTAATAGAGGTCTTGTGTGTATATGTTAATAGAGGTCTTGTATGTATGTGTTAATAGAGGTCTTGTGTGTATATGTTAATAGAGGTATTGTATGTATATGTTAATAGAGGTCATGTATGTATATGTTAATAGAGGTCTTGTATGTATATGTTAATAGAGGTCTTGTATGTATATGTTAATAGAGGTCATGTATGTATATGTTAATAGAGGTCATGTACGTATATGTTAATAGAGGTCTTGTATGTATATGTTAATAGAGGTCTTGTATGTATATGTTAATAGAGGTCTTGTATGTATATGTTAATAGAGGTCTTGTATGTATATGTTAATAGAGGTCATGTATGTATATATTAATAGAGGTCTTGTATGTATATGTTAATAGAGGTCTTGTGTGTATATGTTAATATAGGTCATGTATGTATATGTTAATAGAGGTCTTGTATGTATATGTTAATAGAGGTCATGTATGTATATGTTAATAGAGGTCATGTATGTATATGTTAATAGAGGTCATGTATGTATATGTTAATAGAGGTCATGTATGTATATGTTAATAGAGGTCATGTATGTATATGTTAATAGAGGTCTTGTATGTATATGTTAATATAGGTCTTGTATGTATATGTTAATAGAGGTCTTGTATGTATATGTTAATAGAGGTCATGTATGTATATGTTGATAGAGGTCTTGTATGTATATGTTAATAGAGGACTTGTATGTATATGTTAATAGAGGTCTTGTATGTATATGTTAATAGAGGTCTTGTATGTATATGTTAATAGAGGTCTTGTATGTATATGTTAATAGAGGTCTTGTGTGTATATGTTAATAGAGGTCTTGTATGTATATGTTAATAGAGGTCTTGTGTGTATATGTTAATAGAGGTCTTGTATGCATATGTTAATAGAGGTCTTGTGTGTATATGTTAATATAGGTCATGTATGTATATGTTAATAAAGGTCTTGTGTGTATATGTTGATAGAGGTCATGTATGTATATGTTGATAGAGGTCATGTATGTATATGTTAATAGAGGTCTTGTGTGTATATGTTAATATAGGTCTTGTATGTATATGTTAATAGAGGTCATGTATGTATATGTTAATAGAGGTCATGTATGTATATGTTAATAGAGGTCTTGTGTGTATATGTTAATAGAGGTCTTGTATGTATATGTTAATAGAGGTCATGTATGTATATGTTAATAGAGGTCATGTATGTATATGTTAATAGATGTCTTGTATGTATATGTTAATAGATGTCTTGTATGTATATGTTAATAGAGGTCATGTATGTATATGTTAATAGAGGTCATGTATGTATATGTTAATAGAGGTCTTGTATGTATATGTTAATAGAGGTCTTGTATGTATATGTTAATAGAGGTCATGTATGTATATGTTAATAGAGGTCTTGTATGTATATGTTAATAGATGTCTTGTATGTATATGTTAATAGAGGTCATGTATGTATATGTTAATAGAGGTCATGTATGTATATGTTGATAGAGGTCATGTATGTATATGTTAATAGAGGTCATGTATGTATATGTTAATAGAGGTCTTGTATGTATATGTTAATAGAGGTCTTGTATGTATATGTTAATAGAGGTCTTGTATGTATATGTTAATAGAGGTCTTGTATGTATATGTTAATAGAGGTCTTGTATGTATATGTTAATAGATGTCTTGTATGTATATGTTTATAGAGGTCTTGTATGTATTGTTAATAGGGTCTGTATGCATATGTTAATAGAGGTCTTGTGTGTATATGTTAATAGAGGTCTTGTATGTATATGTTAATAGAGGTCATCTTCTTGGAATGCTAGATATCGACCACTTGTTAACCACTCTGTATGATTTGTATGTGATCTGTGACCAAGAGCGAGTGTACGTTGTGTAAGTTATGCGCCTACTAGTAGGCCAGCACATCCGATTTCCGAGATGAGTTTTTTCACTAGGCAGTTTCCCTAAGTCCTACATCAGTTGCCTCTTACGACATGCCATGTAGGTCGCAGTTGTACGTTTCTTTGCTTTCCTTGCTGGTCCCGGCACCACAGGACAGTTAAGGCGGGAGACCCACCCAGAAATAGGGTTGTATTTTTAAAATTCACAGAAAAAAAAACTAACAAACATATTGTCATACAATTTGGCCACCTGTTGCTAAAGACATTGTTTTCGATGATAAACAACATGAGTGTATGTACTGTAGTTAGTTATTTAAAAAAATTAATTTTCTTGAAAATATTTTGTAAACCCCTGTATCGGGAGAGGATTTCACAAATATAAGAAGTGCAAAGAACGCCAAACTGGCATATGATGTACATATCACCCATAGTTATAGCGTGAACCTCCACTTTTGTCTAAACTGTATATAAGCAGAGATATTGCTTTTCTAATTTGAATTTTGTTTTTAATTTGGAAGGGTTACATTGCAAAAACCATATCTACAAAACCAATTGAGTTAGACATTTTTGGAGGTTCACGCTATAACTATTGGTGATATGTACATCATATGCCAGTTTGGCTTCTTTGCACTTTTATGTTTATGAAATCCTCTCCCGATGCGGATGTTTTTACAATATATTTTCAAGAAGATTAATTATTTTAAATAACTATTAGAGTACTACACTAACAGTTTATCATCGAAAACGATGATTTTGCAACAGGTAGCTAAATTATATGACAATATGTTCGGTAGTTTTTTTGCTGTGAATTTTTAAAAATACACTTATTTCTGGTGGGTCTCCGAATGAGCAACAAGAGCACTGAGACGTGAGTTGAGACGTAATTTAAGAAAATGAAGTCAGTGAAGAGATCTGGAAAGATGGTCGTGGAAAGGAGGGCTTGGAATGTCTTGGTACTTATTCCTCCCTATTGGAATGTCTTGGTACTTATTCCTCCCTATTGGAATGTCTCGGTACTTATTCCTCCCTATTGGAATGTCTTGGTACTTATTCCTCCCTATTGGAATGCCTTGGTACTTAATTCCTCCCTATTGGAATGTCTTGGTACTTATTCCTCCCTATTGGAATGTCTTGGTACTTATTCCTCCCTATTGGAATGCCTTGGTACTTAATTCCTCCCTATTGGAATGTCTTGGTACTTATTCCTCCCTATTGGAATGTCTTGGTACTTATTCCTCCCTATTGGAATGTCTTGGTACTTATTCCTCCCTATTGGAATGTCTTGGTACTTATTCCTCCCTATTGGAATGCCTTGGTACTTAATTCCTCCCTATTGGAATGTCTTGGTACTTATTCCTCCCTATTGGAATGTCTTGGTACTTATTCCTCCCTATTGGAATGTCTTGGTACTTATTCCTCCCTATTGGAATGTCTTGGTACTTATTCCTCCCTAGGGGCGAAGTGTGAAAAGGAAGAATAATAATGCATATGTTTAAATTTGTGTGCTCTCTCTCTCTCTGTCTCTCGTCTCTCTCTGTCTCTCTCTGTCTCTCTGTCTCTCGTCTCTCTCTGTCTCTCTCTCGTCTTTCTGTCTCTCGCTGTCTCTCTCTGTCTTCTCTGTCTCGCTCTTCTCTCTGTCTCTCTCTCGATCGTTCTTTTTCGGCCATGCTTATCATTCTCATTGTGATATATACACAGCCTTTGCCAAGAACGCAATTTTATGTCACATTGTTCAGTACCTTTTGGAGCTCTAGTGCTTGTCCTTCGGTGAAGTGTCCGATTTCAACCAGCGTTTACTGGGTTCGCTTTCCGTTATCCTTTGACTGTCCCCAGCCAAAACCAGCAAGGCAGCAGTTGGTTTGTGCCTTCTTAGATACTTAATCTCAATACAATAACACTCCTCCATATTTGCGACAACCCACCACAAACAATCAAAGGCAAAGTATATGAAGAACATGAGTTCAATAAAATAACACTTGTCAATGAATTTAATTTAACTGAGAATGAGGTAATCAAATTGATTGATTGATTGATTGATAGGATCATCATCATCGCACATGGTGAATATATCCATGTGTGGTGCAATCTCTTTGTTACACAGTAAGATCTCAGAGGCAGCGCGCGCACTCCTTAGCACCGGCGAGGGTCTTCGATGGAATTTTGAAGATGGTAGAAATGTAGAAATTTTGTTTTAATCTTATTTTGATTAGTTTTGCAAGGACGGTGACTGAACAGCTTATTCTTATAGATGGTCAAATGCCAAGGCGTCGTGTACGTGTTCAACATGCACACAAGACATACATGTTATCATCCGTCTCTGATAGGGTTAGGAGCTCAATACCATCTACATTGAATGGAGGCATTTGTTGTAAAATTAGCCCGAGCATTTCACACAGAAAACGAAACAAGTATTTTTGGAACGAGAGATGAGCAGTTTTCATATTTTCTTCTTCTTCTTCTTCTTCTTCTTCTTCTTTACCTTTCAACTCCCAAAGTATCGTATGTCTAGAGCAATGTCTTCCCGTCCTTCCTATCCCAGGCCATCATTTCCAATTCTTCCCTGTTGCTGAATTTAATGTCTATCTATAATTTATTTTACGAGATGGGGTAACCAGCCCCAACTATATCCTCCTTGCTCACCTCTTACAACATGCTTGGCAGGTACACATGTCTGCATAGTCTTTTCCCTCTTTCGGGCCCTGGCAACTCAGGGGCGGGCCCCTGCCGTAGTCGGTTTTTATGACATGTTTTGTAGTTCGCAATATTACTCTTTGCTCACTTGTAGGGTACTTGGGTGTTGCCGGGGCGTACAAGGGGAGACAATAATAGTAACACTGCACCTACAAGGCATGTCGTAAGAGGTCACTGAGGTATGAGTCTACGGAAGATATCCTAGTAAATAAAAAGCGTCTTTGAAATCGTATTTGCTTTCCTACTTGAAGGCGCATACATGGCAGAACGTACAATCGAACTGAGGCTCAAATCACATACAAATCACAACGAGTGATTTAACAAGAGGTCGATATCACGCGTTCGAAGAAGAAGATTAGTCCCAGGCCCCATTAACAAACTGACGTTTATATGTTGATTATCGTGGTAGGATTTATCATGAGAAGTCTGCTTAAGACAAGAAAATAAATATATAAAAGCATGCATAATTAAATAAAATAGAATACGACTTACAGAAGATAAGTCCAGCTTCTAGAGCAATTTCACAAAATTATCACTTGGCCTTATACATTGGTTTCTGGTTTCGATCCAGAAGCACTTGAACTTTCAGCTCTTCGGCTCGGTGCCACGAACACCGTAAGTCTGGAGAACCTGTGACTCTTCTGCCAGCCCGTGAAATTGCACCGCACTCACAGGGGGCTTTTCACCCATCATCCAACGCGCTACGAACAAGCTCGGCAGGCGGGAAAATACATTGTTTACAATTATCTCCACACGTTGAGTTTGTGTCTGCGTGTTTGGTGTTGTTATTTTAAATTTAGGTCGACATATTTTATTATCTGTCAACAATGACGCTTTTGTTGCTCGTTAAAGACAAGAAATCATTTTGGCAGAATTAAGTTGCCAGGCTAGAGTTACAGTTCTTTGTGCAGACTTGAAGGTTTTTTAGACTTGTGATGAAAAAATTAGTTTTAGTCCACATTGCGATATCATTATAAGGGGTTTCTGTAGCGTAGAGGTTAGGTGCTCGTCTCTCGTGTAAAAGGTAACCAGCTCGTTCCCTCGTGGAGCCATTGAAATATTTTTCCAGAGATCCCTGATCTCAGTGTAGGTGAGATCGAATTCAAACTCCTATCGGAGACGGACGATACAATGTGGGTCCCGTATTCAATTTGAGCACGTAAAAGAACCCTTGGAGAGCAGGCAGGAAAGTTCCTGATCGGGCAAAAATCAGTAGAAAAGATTAACAATAAAATTCCTACAAAATATCTTTACTATCTTTAAGATTACATTTCGGACCTTCGCCGGTGCTACGGAGTTCGTACACTGCAGCTGAGATCGTCTTGTATAAGAAAGAGATCTGAGTACGCATGGTTACTCACCGAAGTGCACATCTGGCTGCTGCATGCTTGTTTTAATTAGGTTCACTTTCCTATGTTGCGAGTTGAGGCAAAAAATAAGAACTATGGGAATTCCCCGTCCCTCCCCACCGCCCCACCCACCTAGATACGTGAGTCAGATCCCATCAAGCAACAGACTTCCCGTTTAAATTGCCCCTGTCTATACAACGTGGAGGTGGGGTTGGTATGTGAGTTCTATAGGGCATCAGAAGGCTACTAATTTTCATTGTTCACCATTCCTAAGAGATACTAACCAACCCCAACTCTTCATGATCAGATCCAGGCACTGAACTCAGCTTAAAGACCGTCTTAAGAACATCATATCACACGTTCTAATCTTAACGTCTTAGCTATTACCAAAAGATATTGGTCATGTTTGACAATATGAGCTGTGATAACAAAGTGCTTAGTCTGCTTGCTAGTTAGATGCCTGGTCCCAAACTATAAATATCACGTTGGAGTGTGTGTTTTATTATAGTAACAGCTGTCAGGTCGACCAAGACATATTTAAGTACTAGAGAAACACTGAGAAGTAAACTCGTCGTCCAGCGTGATGTTGACCACATTATAAAATCATGTACCATTAAAACTAAAGTCGTTACCGCTTTTTAGGTCAGTGTAGGACATGCGGGAAAGAAGGCAAGAGGAAGACCACGGAAAAGATGGTTAAATGGCGTAGCAGAATCCTGTGAAAGAGCAAAGATAACAATCACACAAGCCACCAGAACAGCGCAAGACAAAAACATAAAACCACGACACTGGGCAACAACCCGGTAGCAGTGTGTCGACAAAAGAAGAAGAAGAAGTAGGACATGTGGGACGTGAAAACGAGAATTTAGCGACCCCCATGGCTAGTACAGTCGCCGCTAAGCTGTTTAGGTTAAGTTTTTTCATTTTTCCCCACAACAGAAAAAAACATGCTAAACCGTTAATTGAACACGTCTTTCCCTCATAGGTGCCGAGTCCTAATCCATTCATCCAGATGCTCACATAGTGCGAAGTCTAGGAGTCCTAATCCATTCATCCAGATGCTCACATAAACATCATATTAAACATCCTATTAAACATCCTATTAAACATCCTATTAAACATCCTAGTAAACATCCTATTAAACATCCTATCTCGCCCGAATGGTTACCGGGGCCCAAATTTGGGGTGTAAGGAATAGAACCACTGTTACCTACCACGCATGTCGTAAGAGGCGGTTAAGGAGGTTTGGATGAAATCGGATGCACTTGTCCTAAACGTGTAGAAGTCTATGCGTTTAGGGGCCTACCAAACAAATATGCAACGTATACACGTTCTTGGCAAAGATCAAACATATCACAAAGAGGATTAAAATTGGTCGTAAAGAACGAACGCAAAGAAGAAGAAGAAGAAACACCCTGTTAAACATCCTATTATTCAATATAATATGTGATATGTTAGCGAGGCTCTATTTTATGTTTATACGCTGTTAGTAGAGGGGAAAAAGCACACATGAGAAAATGTGTTTTTATCTGCGAAGAGAAAATAGAAAATGTGAAAAGTTTGGATATTTCGGTTTGTTCACCGAGATGATGGATGAAATGGGATACAGAAAATGGGATACAGAAAATGGGATACAGAAAATGGGATACAGAAAATGGGATACAGAAAATGGGATACAGAAAATGGGATACAGAAAATGGGATACAGAAAATGGGATACAGAAAAAGGGATACAGAAAATGGGATACAAAAAAAATGGGATACAGAAAATGGTGGGGAAAAATACAGGATGGGATAAAAACAAACATGATCTTGCAAAAAAAAACATTTATGAACTGTATGTGATGAAACTGATAAAATAGATCAGAATACTAAGAGCATGTATATATTTCTTGTGGCAACATATGGATGTGAAGTATGGACATGTAACAGGACAATGGAAATATTTAAAATATATATATACAGTGGCGGTTCGTGGTCACTTTTCTTGGTGGGGCCAGACACAAATTTTCGGAAAAATCATAGTTTTGGATTTTTTACTATTATTTGTCTATTCCGGGAAATTATTCTCCTTTCGATTATTGGTGGGCGGGCCCCACTGGCCCTCAATGACGAGCGCCCTGTATATATAATATTTATATATATATATATATATATATATATATATATATATATTTGTGTGTGTGTTTTATCAATGTTTTTAGCGATGGATGGCTTGTATCATTATTATTCAGAACTTATTAACGATCACGGTATGGAAAGAGTTCACTAGATTTGTTGGTATACTTGAACTTGTGTGAATATGTTGTCCATGCTCTCAACTTTTAGTTGTAGTAAACTATAACATTGATATGCAAATTGTATTTGATAAGCGGTTAAGAAGTTTGTTATCTGTTCTGAATGCCATTGGGAGCTGCAATGGAACGAAATGACATTTTTAACGCATTGAGAGAGTCTTTCCAAACAGAGGAGTTTCAGGGTTGTAATCCCATTCGTGACCAGATTGAGAGAGATGAGTGTCGATATTGGTACAGCCTGAAAAGCTCGACATACTAAATATGCAAACAGAAATTGGTTAATTAACATCGAATTGGCGTGTTAGGCCGTTGGACACTGCTGGATTTGTTGAGATGGAGATGAGAGCATATATGGATATATGCGAGTGCTATGATGATAGTTCTTACAAACGATAACTGAAAACTGATGTCCGATGGTTCAATTCCCGAGCACGGAGTACGATTCACGAGTGATTTTTTTTCTGAAGATTCGGTGCTATGCAGCTGTGAAATACGTGCTATCAATATGAAGATTCGAAGCTACGCAGCTGTGAAATACGTGCTATTAATACGAAGATTCGGTGCTATGGAGCTGTGAAATACGTGCTATCAATATGAAGATTCGGTGCTAGGAGCTGTGAAACTACGAATCTGAGCTGGCTATTAATACGAAGATTCGGTGCTATGGAGCTGTGAAATACGTGCTATCAATATGAAGATTCGGTTCTATGGAGCTGTGAAATACGTGCTATTAATACGAAGATTCGGTACTATGGAGCTGTGAAATACGTGTTATTAATACGAAGATTCGGTGCTATGGAGCTAGTGAAATCACGTGCTTATCAATATGAAGATTCGGTGCTATGGAGCTGTGAAATACGTGCTATTAATACGAAGATTCGGTACTATGGAGCTGTGAAATACGTGTTATTAATACGAAGATTCGGTGCTATGGAGCTGTGAAATACGTGCTATTAATACGAAGATTCGGTGCTATGGAGTAGTGAAATACGTGCTATTTCTACGAAGATTCACCGAGTCGTATGGAGAAACCTTGGTTCAGTGAAACCCATCCTTAGCCTTCAGGCCCTCAAGCAACTTGATCTCATTATTAACGAAGCTAGATTGAGTGACATCTTTTCAAGGATGCCTTCAGCAAACCGGATAATAGATGTTCATTGAGAGAAATATATATACTTTTGTTTGAACAATCTGGCCAAAGTCAGATATGTATTAACTAGGAATAACTCCAGGCCAAGATGTGCAAGTGTGTGTCTGTTTGTCTGTGCGAATCATGGAATATATACAAGCTAGAAAGCCCGCCTGCCCAGCGTATTCGTATCGCGTTGGACGACGGGTGACACGCCCCTGTGAGTGCGGTTCAATTCCGGGGCTGGCATAAAAGCCACAGATTCTCGAGATTACGTTGTTTGTTTCACCGAGCCGAAGGGTTACGATGTCCATGGCACCGAGCCGAAGAGCTGAAAGCTCAAGTGCTTCTGGATCGTAAAGGAAATAAAATACAAGCTGGAAGACTGATTAAGTGACTTATAGGGTCATCAGCATTGCACTTCGGTGAGTAACCATGTGTGCTCCAATCGCTTTCTTATACTGGAAGATTTCAGCTGCAGACCACGAACTCCGTAGCACGATGTAACTTTGAAGATGGGGAAGATGTTTTGTAGAGACTATTTTTAATTTTTAATCCTTTCTAATGAATTTTGCACGAGATGTCCAGCCTACTCTTCGGCACAACTCCTAGAGGTCTCTAGAAACATTGCACTCGTGGACAGAACTGTGCCGTCCGGATTCAAACACAAAACTTTTGGAATGCATGGCAAGTGCTTAACCACTTAGTTACAGAGACCCCCGACTTAAGTGTGTGTAATATGAATACATAAGACTTGAACGAACTCACAAGGGACAGGTCAGCTTTAGGCGTGTGTAATATGAATACATAAGACTTGAACGAACTCACAAGGGACAGGTAGCTTTAGGCGTGTAATATGAAGATTTGAATCAGGACAGGTCACTATGGCAACTAACATGTTTTAGAATTGACCTTGCCATATCACCCGTGTGTTGCAAGTGCCCACACGGAAACAAAGAATAGTACAAGGCATATCGTTAGAGACGACTGAGGTAGGAGCATATGGAAACTACTATATCAAATAAAAAGCGTCGCAGAAATCGGATGTGCTGGCCCACTTGTACTGACACAAATCACATAAGGCTCAAATCACATCAAATCACAAAGAGCAGTTAACAAGTGGTCGATATAGCGCATGCGAAGTGGAAGAAACCTTATAGTTACGAAGACAGAAATAATATTTCAAAAATGGACAGACACACACACACACACTCTAAACTAGACTTGAGACATTAAGTAAATAAATCCTGGACATCGGTAAACAAAACAAAAAGGTTGTCACAAAGTCGGAATGCAAACGATAAAATACATAAGAATCAGTGTACTTATAGCAATTTATTCTTAGACAACTTAAATGTCTAGACTAGGGATTCTCAAACTTTGTAATCAAAAGTATACCATATCTCTTGTTCTTTTTCTTTTGTCATCATACAGTTACCGTGATACAATAATACAACCAACCACCAATAACAACATCATACAGATACCGTGATACAATAATGAAATACAACCAACCATAAATAACAGCATACAATAAAAAGAGATCAGGTAGTAGAGCCAAGGGAATACCAATGAAAAGATGGATAGACAATATCAAGACTAAACTAAATAAATACGGATGTAACGCAATAAGGGCGACTCATCTGGCCCTGGAACACAAATTCTTCTTCTTCTTTGCGTTCGTTCTTTACGACCAATTTTAATCACTCTTTGTGATATGTTTGATCTTTGCCAAGAACGTGTATACGTTGCACATTGGTTGAACACAAATTAAAGCTCCCACCCCTACGCTTAAAGGCAAGAGTGGATAACAAATTTCATCATCCACCTGGGGAAAGACAATAGACAGTTACCGGGTTGTTGACAATATCCGTAGTTTCGTTGTGGTTTTTTTTTGTCGTGCTGCTCTAGTGGCTAGGGTGATATTTATATTTGTTTTGTTTTTTACTGGATTCTGCAATACCATCTAATATTTGTCGTGATCTTCATCTCGCGTTCTTGCCGGTTGTCATGTTGTAGAATACTGTATATACAGTGGAAATAATCATGGAGAGATAGATAGATAGTGACAAAGGATGACTATTTTAGACAGTTAAACATCATGGACCGCGAGAAAACCGTATCAACTGTATCCAGAAACAGACAGATGTCAAAGAACATTACAACATAAGCGGTGTATTACATATATTGGTGTAGAGAAGCATCTGGCAGAATGAATTAGAGCGCGTCTCACATCCGTGTTCAATTCATGGTACGGCTAAGCATGTTATTCAGTTGTAGGCAGTGGCGGCTCGTGGTCATTTTCCTTGGTGGGGCCAGACACAGATGTTTGGAAAATCATGATTTTTTAAGTATTTATTATTATTTGTCTATTCCGGGAAGTTATTCCCCATTTCGGTTTTTGGTGAGGCCGGGCTCCACTGACCCTTAAAGACGAGCCGCCCATGGTTGAAGGTATAAATTAAAAATCCTAACCTGAACAGCTTCAAGTCAACTGCACTAGCCATACAGCCATTAAATCCCTCTGGCTCTCGTTCAACCTGTTCTCATCATCAGGTGCCGTCTCCACATCGAAGGTTGGCTGCAATGAATCTCCAGCATCCTCTGTCTTTCGCCTTGGTGTTGCACACTGCCAGACTGTAACCTGTCCATTTCTTAAAGTTTCCCTCCCACTTATCTCTCGGTCATCCTCTTGCTCTTCTCCCCTCAACTTTCCCTCTAGTAAATGTTTTATCATGGTGTCATGCCTTTTTATGTGCCCAAAATACTTTACTTGTCTGAATTTTATTTCTCTTAATAATTGTTTCTTCATGCCTAGTTTTCCTAAAACTTGTTTATTTGTCTGTTTTTCTGTCCATGAAACTCTGCTTATTCTTCTATATATCCACATCTCAAATGCATCAATTCTGTCTTCTAACTGCTTGTTCATTGTCCATGTTTCGAGCCATACATTAATATAGGATATATATAGCATTTGATCATTCTAATTTTTAGCCTGTTTGTGATTTGTTTGGATGTCAGTAACTTTCTCATACTATTGAAATTATCCTTGGCCATTCCTATTCTCTTTTTAATTTCAGTTATACATCTGCCATCATCTGTTATCATCTGACCGAGATAGGAGTAGCTTTTACTTGATGTAGTAATTCTCCATGTATTTTTATATTCATTTTAGGTTTTCCATTTCCTTGTTGATTACCATAGTTTGTGTTTTATGTATGTTAATGTCTAATCCATATTCCTTGCTAGTTCTGTCCAATTGGTCCACTAATTCTTGTAGATCTTGTTCATTTTCTGCTACCAATACTGTGTCATCTGCATATCTTAAGTTATTTATTATTTTTCCATTGATCTTGAGTCCTGGCATTCCCTCTAGTTGTTTGAAGATTTTCTCTGTGTAGATGTTAAATAGGCTTGGTGACAGTATGCATCCTTGTCTCACTCCTCTCTTTATGTCTATGTATGGAGAGTAGCTATTTTCATATTTTATTATTGCTGTCTGTTCCCAGTATATGTTACTTATTAGTCTGATATCATCCCCATCTAGGCCTATTTCTTGTAGACATATGATTAGCTTTTCATGTTGGACTCTGTCAAAAGCTTTGCTATAATCGATGAAACACAAGTAGATACTTTTTGCACTTCTATATACTTGTCAGCGAGTAGTCTTATACAAAGTATTGCCTCTCTTGTTCCTCTGTTTTTTTCTAAAGCCAAACTGTTCTTCTCCTACTTCTATGTCTATCTTGTTTTAATTCTTTCATGTATGATCTTGAGTAGTATTTTTGTTATGTGGCTCCCTGTTCTACACCAACATAAATAGCGGTACATAGGCAGTAACGACAGTTTTTTTTTTAAATTGACGTAGCACTTGATGATGATGAACCTGCAAAAGTAATTCCATTTCTTATTTTTTTTAATGTATTTTCTCCTTCTACCATGATTTCTTTATTGTTCTTCTTCTTCCAGCTCTCCATATCGATCATTTGTTAACCTTTCTTTGTAATTTGTATGTGATCCGAGCCTAAGAGCTATTGTAGATTGTTCTAATTATGCGCCTACATGTAGATTTCTGCAACGCTTTGTATTTCCTAGTATAGCTTTCCAAGGTCACTACCTCAGTCACCTCGTACGTTATACCTTGTAGGTCACAGTGTTACTATTCTTTGCTCCCATTGAGAACCCTGACAACGCATGGGTATCTTAGCTCATGGTAAAGAAATTTCTTTTTCTTTCATTTCTAATATTACTCTTTATCTAAACGTTTTATAATAACTATGATGATAAGACACAGTCCTTCATGGCACCTGCTAATATTCACGTCAGTCTCTTATAATTTGTTAACTTATTTTGTTATGCTCTCCTTTCTAAATCAGCGTTTCCCAAAGTGGACGGTACCACCCCGCAGTGGGCGCTGAAGTGTCCAAGGGGGGCGATGGTGGGTTCAGTAGAATTTGGCAGGTGTTCAGGGGATTAGGGGTCGTGACTCCTTAAAGAAAAAATTAATAATAAATATTTTAAAATAAATTATTTTATGATTTTGCGATTGAATAATCATTTAAAATTTGAATTCTGCATTTAAATTCATCTTATGCCCATCTTACACGATCCATTTTTTCATTAATTTTCTATTTCATGCATACAATCATTTGAAAATTGACCATGTATTACAGAAATATGTATCAATTTTCAATGTCAAAGAGAAAATAGAGCATGTATATACAAGGGAAGTCAATAAGTAAGCCACAAATGGCTGTAGAAAAATAACTAAACATGATAACAACTTGAAATCAGTTTATTTTTATACATACATTGTTCCTTTATTTCTCAACATAATTTCCACCAACATTGATGCACTTATCCCATTGTTTTATCAGTCCTCCCAAACCGGCTGCATAGAACTGCGGGCTCTGTTTTCTAAACCACGTTTTCACTTCACATTCAACTTCGGCGTCATTCACGAAATGTCTCCGCCAAGGTGGGTTTTCAGTGGACCAAAGAAGTGGAAATCGATAGATGCTAAGTCGGGACTGTAAGGTGGATGTTCCAGAACTTTCCACCTTAGTTGGTTAATTTTCTCCTCAGTTAATCGAGCCGTATGTGGTCTGGCATTGTCATGAAGAAGCAACACTCCTCTAGTCAGCAACCCTGGACGTTTTTCGAATTGCATCATGAAGCATCGATAGAACTTCACAGTACGATTCGGAATTCATATTGTCACCTTTCTTCATGAAATTGGTTAAAAGCACTCTCTGATAATCCCAGAACACCGTCAACATAACCTTCCCTGCTGATGGCGTAACCTTGAATTTTTGGACACAAGGCGAAGAAGGATGTTTCCACTGCATTGAAGCACGCTTTGATTCGGGCTGGTAGTGATGCACCCATGATTCATCCCAGTAACAATCCTGTTCAGCATCTCTTCTCCTTCATCTTCGTATCGACAGAGATGATGCAAGGACAGGCCAAATCGGTTCATTTTGTGTTCCTCTTTCAATTGTCTGGGTAGCCACCTTGAGCACACTTTCTTAAATTTCAATCGATCATGCATTATGCTGTATGCTGAAACATGTGAGCACCATATTGCAGATGCTACAGAGTCTACCGTTACTCGTCTGTTACCTCTAATCATCTCCTCCACCCGCTGCACTGATGCTTCTGTTGCTATCTCAACAGGACGACCAGATCGGATTTCATCAACAATTTTAGAGCGTCCATGAGAAAATTTTCTACCCAACTATGCACCGTTTTACAGGACAAACATTTGTCAGCATAAACAGGAAGCATTTCCTTATGAATGTCTATTGAAGGCAGTCCTTTTGCCAACAAAAAACGCACAACAGCACGTTACTCTTTGGTTGTACTCTCCGTAAGTACAGTCGACATTTTGTTTATGCGCTGCACATGCGCATGAGACACATAGCGCCACCTGGCGAACGGGAATATAAAGTTGGATGTTGCTGTCACCTAATGACACTTTTAGAAAACACCAACTACATTTACCTACCATCTCACATAACTTTGTGGCTTACTTATTGACTTCCCCTCGTATATATATATATATATATATATGTGGGTGTGTGTGTGGGTGGGGGAGGAAGGTGGGGGGCGTTGGCAAACTGTTATAATATGGATTGGGGCGTTACAAATGTTATGTTGTGCAAAGTGGGCGGTGGGCCGAAAAAGTTTGGGATTCTATGTTTTAAATAATCTGTAATATTTTCTGATATCTTTACAGCTGTTTTATTGATTTTGTTTCTAACATAATTGTTTGTTTTCTGTCTAGAAGCTTAGCTCTTTCTAATACTTCGTTTTTCTCTATGTGATGTTATTTTTCTCGATTAACTCTTTCAATACAATTCAAGTTACTGACTTCTGATTAATAAATTGATAAGTGTAGATTGAAAGCCACTTCTTACCCTTTTTCATACCTCTTGGTTAGAATACGCTGTTGAGTTCGTATTTTTCATTAATACCCGGCACACGATGGGTGATGTAGTCAAAGAGAATTTCTACTCCGATACAGTGGATACAAAGTCGAAGGCCTCCCAAACAAAAGGTGGACTAGGAAATAAAAGAGATATTGAAAAATATTAATTAAGAAGAACACACAAGTTCGAGAGCCGCGGTAGCGTAGTTGTTAGTCAACTCGCTTCGCAAGGCTGGTGTTCTGGGTTCAACTCCTGCAATGCGCGTTGAATTTTTCCCGACCGCTACAGCTCTCAGGTAGATCCAGCCTCAATTGGGTACCAGACATGCTCTGGGAAATTAAAGGCGGCCGGCGTGATGCTGACCACATCACCCATCTTGTGCCGACGGTCAATGAAAAATACAGGCCTAACACTGTATTGCCCTATATACCACGAGGTATGAAAATGTTCCTTTACTGTTTTTTACTTACACAAAAGTTCGTTCTATAAATCTCTTTTACTGACGCTGTGAGGTACAAACGGATTAGAAAAAACGAAAGAAAAAGATGTGTTTTTTATATATTGTTGCGAGCATCGTCTTGATCGTTCCCTGCCTCATCTACCAGAAACAATGTCGTCCATGGTTTTTCTTCTTAATCGATTGTAACGTTTAACATTACAACCAAAAAATATCAGATTCCCAGGAATGGTGTTGCTTATCTCCTAGTGCTCCTCGATATCCAGCTATTGTAGAACGTCTAGTTTTTGGGGTTTTTTGTACATAAAATGAAACTGAAAATCCTGGCCTATTCTTTACATGGCATCGCCATCAATCACAGTAAACGAGTCTTTGATTTTCTAAGCACCACTTATACGTTCAGTAGTTCGCCATTGCTTTCTGAGCGATGCGCGGAAACCTACAAATCTGAGGTGGTCAGAGCAGATCAAACCAGATCTGGAGAAAACCGAGGGGAGACTGTGGTGATATTTAATAAATTGGCGTTTGAGGACTAAGACTTGTATGTATGGTATCACATAAGCAAGCAAAATGATGAAAAGTGAGGTCTATTTTTACCTTTCGTATAAATCCACGTGCACAATTTTGCATCCAAACTGCCCAGCGCAGTGTTTGAACCAGGTACTCTTGGGTAATGATCGAGTTCACTACCGCTAAGCCACAGACGTCTCCCTGTACATGGTGTACTAACAAAATGAGAATGTTGTATTATTTTCAATCGATTTTGAAAGCTAATCAATTTTGTTATTGAGTTTTCGCGTAATTTTTCTTGTTTCACATCGATACATTGCCCCAAGAAAAATACATTTTTTCATAGAATAATACTTTTTTTTTACTTGTGTTATGCTATGGGTGTTTTCAAGTTTATTATTCTCTGTCTTGTTATGACTATGTCTTTTTTTGATTTCTTTGTATAGTTTCCATTAGTGGTAATCACGATAACAAGACATTCAAAATTTGTAACATTTTCAATGTTTATATTACTAGTACGTCGCACAGGTTGATGAAAAGAGGGCTGACACAAGGTAACTTCCTGGGCCTAATGGTTGGGGGTTGGACAATACTCCTGACAAAACATACAATGTAAAATAACGATGTCCAACTTGGTGCCCGCGGAGGTCATCGAGACAGTGTCATACATTCATGTAAAATAGCAATGTCCAACTGGTGCCGCGAGGTCATCGAGACAGTGTCATACATTCATAGCGCCCCATCATTTACTTGACCGGATCTAACATTAATCAGATTTTAAGAAAGAATATATTTTTCAGTTTTTTCGTAAAACTTTCATGAAATTCCCTAGTAAATAAAAAGCGTGGCAGAGATTAGATGTGCTGGCCCTCTTGTAGGCGCATAACTGGCAACACTTTTTTCCGATCCAGAAGCACTTGAGCTGAAAGCTCTTCGGCTCGGTGTCATGACATCGTAACCCTTCGGCTCGGTGCCACGAACACCGTAAATCTGGGGAACCTGTAGCTTTTCTGCCAGTCCGCGGAGTTGAACCCACACTTACAGAGGACTAGTCACTCGTAGTCCAACGCGCTACGAACACGCTGGGCACGCGGGCATCTGGCAACACTTAAAATCACTCTTATGTTCAGATCACATACAAATGAAAAAGATTAGTTAAACAAGTGGTCGATATGAAGCGTCGAAAGAGGAAGACAGAAGCTTCAATATCCTAGCCTAATCTTACATGAGGAGGGTGACCAACATGAAGAAACTATGGCACGACACAGGCATGGAAACATAAGTTAGACTTCTGAGAACATGCATATTCCCTGTGACCACATATGAATGAGAATCATGGAGCATAACACAAACATTAAAGAACAAAATGGAAACATTTGAAACAAGGTATTACAGAAAAGTTCTTAGAACATCATGGACAGATAACCACAAAAAAACCAACATTCTACCAGACCTGCATTTTGAAGAGCATTGGCTCATAAATACTATCATGTCCCGGAAGCTGGAATATTTTAGCGATGTTAAACGTACCAGTGGTTTGGAAAGATACCGTAACGGTAGGCATAGTTCCTGGAGTACGAGGAAGGGAACAATCAAGACGAAGGTGGCAGCGTGGAATTAAAGAAACATTGAACATGAAGTTGATTGATGCGTGAGAACTTGCTAAAGACAGAGAAGTTGTCTCATGTGGGCTGTGATGAAAGTGACGTTAAGTACACGCTACTACTTCAAATGTAAATGTTGATTCAGAATGAAGAAATAGTAACAGTATACTCAAAATACACATCTCTTTTAGAATAACGATTTTTCATTTAAGGCAACTAACGCCAGATTTATTTAAGGATTCAAATTATTGCACCACCATCCTCGTTCTGTCAAGATAACGTGCAGAGTTCACCAGCAGATGTTTGGCTTACTGGCTTCCGGTGTCTTCCCGCCCATTGTTCGAGATGTTCAAATCTCATCGTAAACATTGACTCATTGCTTAACAAGAAGCAAAATTAGAGTAAGTTCAATAGAGATTTTAAATCTAAATTAAGACTTATTCATAATTCTCTGCTAATAATCAGTCTCAGATATTTTTATTTTTATTAATTTAAAAAAATAAAACCGGAAAGGAAAGATTTGTAGCTTGATTATTGAAAATAGAAATTATTGATCTTCTTAGAGTGGATTAGAAGTTGCAATTTTATCATATCAAAAATAGCATTACTGATTCTGTTATATTTGATTAGTATTATTGATTTTCTTGAACATACGAGAGAATGTAGTAAGGTACTATTTATGAGTTATATGATGACTAACATCATAGTAGTCCGTACATGTCCAGATCTATTCCCATCTCCGCCTAAACAAAGGTAGCAGCGTCTTGCAGTTTTGTGTTATCTGTATCAGCGTCTTGCAGTTTTGTGTTCTCTGTATCAGCGTCTTGCAGTTTTGTGTTCTCTGTATCAGGTCTTGCAGTTTGTGTTCTCTGTATCAGTTCTTGCAGTTTTGTGTTATCTGTATAGGTCTTGCAGTTTTGTGTTCTCTGTATCAGCGTCTTGCAGTTTTGTGTTCTCTGTATCAGCGTCTTGCAGTTTTGTGTTCTCTGTATCAGCGTCTTGCAGTTTTGTGTTCTCTGTATCAGCGTCTTGCAGTTTTGTGTTCTCTGTAGCAGCGTCTTGCAGTTTTGTGTTCTCTGTATCAGCGTCTTGCAGTTTTGTCTTCTCTGTATCAGCGTCTTGCAGTTTTGTGTTCTCTGTAGCAGCGTCTTGCAGTTTGTGTTCTCTGTATCAGCGTCTTGCAGTTTTGTCTTCTCTGTAGCAGCGTCTTGCAGTTTTGTCTTCTCTGTAGCAGCGTCTTGCAGTTTTGTGTTCTCTGTAGCAGCGTCTTGCAGTTTTGTGTTCTCTGTAGCAACGTCTTGCAGTTTTGTCTTCTGTAGCAGCTCTGCAGTTTGTGTTCTCTGTAGCAACGTCTTGCAGTTTTGTCTTCTCTGTAGCTTTGAGGTTAGCGGCTCGTTTCTCAAGTCAACCGTATCAGGTTCGTTCCCTCCTGGAGTCATCTGAATATTTTTCCAGAGATCCCTGATCTCAGTGTAGGTGAGATCGAGTTCCTATTCCTAACGGAGACGGACGATAAAATATAGGTCCAGTGTTCAAGTTGAGCACGTAAAAGAACCCTTGACAGTTGAAAATCGAGAATAGCAGACCGGAAAACCTGATTGTGAACAAAGTTCATTAGAAAATCGAGAAGAACAGACTAAAAAACCGATTGGCGAACAACATTCATTAGAAAATCGAGAATAGCAGGCTGGAACATCGATTGGCGAACAAAATTTATTAGAAAAGATGACAAAATAAAATTCCTTCAAAAATATCTTCACAATCTTCGAAATATATCGAGAACCCTAACCGGTGCTACGGAGTTCGTGCACTGCAGCTGAGATTTTACTGTGTAAGACAGAGGTCGGAGCACACATGGCTACTCACCGAAATGCAATGATGATGGTTCTATCAATCAGTCAATCAATCAATCAATCAATGAATCAATTGATCAATTAATCAAATCAATCATTCAATCAAATTAATCAATAGTGAAACTATTGGCAGGTCATAACTACAGATTAACTAGTTGATATAACCAGGAATTGCATGTAAATACTATGGATTCGACGGCTGGCTTCACAATCGGTAACAAAAATCTTTTCTATAGTCCTGTTTTGCCTCACATCATTAGGATAAGAAGAGATTTAAAGTACGTGCTTTTGTGTGCGTTTCTTCACTGATTGGCTTCTATAAGTCACTGGGAGCGGCCACTTTTTATTTTTTTTAGAACGATCTTAAAGAATATTCATTTGCATATACAATGAATATTACGAACACCGTAATATAGTTTTTTATACAGTTTAGTTTGCATATAGTTTACAGTTTTTATTTTTTTTTTTTTTTTTCGATCCAGAAGCACTTGAGCTTTTCAGCTCTTCGGCTCGGTGCCATGGACATCGTGACCTTCGGTTCGGTGCCACGAACACCGTAAATAGGGGGGATCTGTGGCTTTATCTGCCATCCGCGGAATTGAACCCGCACACACAGAGGGATAGTCACCGTAGTCCAACGCGCTACAAACACGCTGGGCAGACGGGCGTATAATTTCAGTTAAAATTGTTCTGTTAAAACTGCAGTAATTTGTAGATACACCTGCAATGTGAAATATGACCTAAATTTAATTCAACCACAACCTGTTTTTTAATTCAGTAATTCATTAGTTAACCAGTTAAATATTGTATTTTAATTCAGTAATTCCTTAGCTAATCAGTTAAATATTGTTTTTTAATTCAGTAATTCCTTAGCTAATTAGTTAAATATTGTTTTTTAATTCAGTAAATTAATTAGCTAATCAGTTAAATATTGTTTTTTAATTCAGTAATTAATTAGCTAATCAGTTAAATATTGTTTTTTAATTCAGTAATTAATTAGCTAATCAGTTAAATATTGTTTTTTAATTCAGTAATTCCTTAGCTAATCAGTTAAATATTGTTTTTTAATTCAGTAATTCCTTAGCCAATCAGTTAAATATTGTTTTTTAATTCAGTAATTAATTAGCTAATCAGTTAAATATTGTTTTTTTAATTCAGTAATTCCTTAGCTAATCAGTTAAATATTGTTTACCACCTCTGCTATTTTTGTGTTTTACCTTTTGCGTATACCACCTTTTGATTTACAGCAACTGTATTGGCGTAACATTGCACTTTGAGCTACACTGTCTGTTGGTAATCTGCTTATGTTACTGAACCATTCAATTTGTTGTTCCAGTACTGGACTTGTACCAATTTGTTTCTTGATTTCTTCAATTCTAAACCAGTCTCTTCTTAATACTCCCAGTATTCTGTGTCCATTTTTAAAAAAAAATTTGTCACTCCTGTTTGTTCGTTTGCTTGATGAAGGCCTTGTTGGTCGAAACGTTGCTGTATTTTGTCATTGCTTTTGTAATTTGTAAAACTGCAGTACTTTGTGATTACGTGTTTTGCCAATCAAATAGTTTTACTGCAGTCTCATCTATTTTGTCAGTATTCTCGTAAGCACTTCATCTCTGTCGTGACTAGTTTTCTTCTATCACTTGATACCAGCGTCCAGGTTTGACCCTGATAGTATAATGTGAGGAGAAAGATTGTACTATTATTGACTATTCTGGGAAGTTATTCCCCCTTTCGAGAAAAGAACAAATCTTTCTGTTCTGCAACATCTTGATATTAAAGAGAGTTGGCTATTAAAGAGCATAAAATCAAGGAAAATTAAATATTTCGGACACAGCAAACGACATGAGTGCCTAGACAAGATTAGATTTAAAAAATCTTGCCTTAGCGTAGCAGATGGATTAACTGAAACAAGAACAACTTGACACAAATTAATATAAACTGACAAAGTGCATTCGAAAATTAGCAGATAAGTTCCTCTGCAAATACTTTTCGATCGAACCTTATCTGATTATTCTGTGTCTAACAAAAACAAAGCGTTTGTGAAACACACTGCTCAGTAAAGCCACTTTTTTAAAAAGACTACCTGGTTGTGTTCGTAAAAAACACTCGTATTGCTAGGCTAGGCAATGGGTGCGGTAAATACAAGGGTAATGGTTGTAATCCTGTGTTAGTTAATTTGTTTTTTTGGGAAGCTTCTAATACTTGTACACTATTTACTGATCATATGCATTGCGTCCGTTGCTCGCTATTGCGTTGCCGGGGTCTTCAAGAGAAGCAAAGAATAGTAGCACTGTGACTTACACGGCATGTCGTAAGAGGCGACTGAGGTAGGGGTCTATGGAAGTTACCCTAGTAAATTAAAAGCATCGCAGAAATCGGATTTACTGTAGGCGCACAACTGGCACAACGTACAATCGCTCTTAGGTTTGGATCACATACAGCTCACAAAGAGTGGTTTAACAAGTGGTCGAGCTCACAAAGAGTGGTTTAACAAGTGGTCGAGCTCACAAAGAGTGGTTTAACAAGTGGTCGAGCTCACAAAGAGTGGTTTAACAAGTGGTCGAGCTCACAAAGAGTGGTTTAACAAGTGGTCGAGCTCACAAAGAGTGGTTTAACAAGTGGTCGAGCTCACAAAGAGTGGTTTAACAAGTGGTCGAGCTCACAAAGAGTGGTTTAACAAGTGGTCCAGCTCACAAAGAGTGGTTTAACAAGTGGTCCAGCTCACAAAGAGTGGTTTAACAAGTGGTCGAGCTACAAAGAGTGGTTTAACAGTGGTCCAAGACTAGAAGAAGAAGGTTCGTTATTTCTACTGAGATTCTTACAACGACAAAAATTCTTCTTCTCATCCACCTCCCAACACACTTCACTAATGTACGATATGGAAGAAGAGAAGAAGAAGAAGAGGATGTAAAATAAGAAGCCCAGTTAATAAACAAAAATATTGACGACGAAATCAGTGTTCAATAATATGAAACATATATTTTTTTGTAAACGGATAATAATACGAGACTAGATGTTAAAGAAATCTTGCCTTCAATCTAAATGATAGAATATTAACAAAAGCGGTGCAGAAAGGGCAAACAATAATCTGACCTAAATAAATAACCGGTGATTCTATCTTTTTCCCTAAGGAGTGTCTGGACTAATGTATAAGTGCGTGGCTCCCATTCTTGAGACCCGTGTTCCATTCCCGGAAAGGCCATGAATTTTTTTCTGTTGTGGGCATAAATGAAAAATCCTAACCTGAACAGCTTCGCAGCGACTGTACTAGCCATGTGGCCATTAAATTACTCAGGCTACCGTCCCGTCTGTCCTACACCGCCCTAAAACAGGCAGTAACGACAGTTTAAACGTATTGGGAGGGGGGAGTGGGGAATATAGTGATCTTGTGTGTGCTTATTGTAAGGCACTTTGTGCGCTGTTATTCGTTTGATGTCGTCCATTTTGGTATTATTCCATGTTCTTTTCTCGTATACTTCCAGTTGATTTGCGTATTATTCCCCATGTCCTGTTCTCGTTATACTTTCTTTCAGTGTGATTTGCGTATTATTCCCCATGTCCTGTACTCGTTATACTTTCTTTCAATGTGATTTGCGTATTATTCCCCATGTCCTGTATTCATACTTTCTTTCGATGTGATTTGCGTATTATTCCCATGTCCTGTTCATTATACTTTCTTTCAATGTGATTTGCGTATTATTTCCCATGTCCTGTACTCGTTATACTTTCTTTCAGTGTGATTTGCGTATTATTCCCCATGTCCTGTATTCGTTATACTTTCTTTCAGTGTGATTTGCGTATTATTCCCATGTCCTGATATACTTTCTTCATGTGATTCTATTATTCATGTAATGTACTATACTTTCTTTCAGTGTGATTTGCGTATTATTCCCCATGTCCTGTATTCGTTATACTTTCTTTCAGTGTGATTTGCGTATTATTCCCCATGTCCTGTATTCATACTTTCTTTCAATGTGATTTGCGTATTATTCCCCATGTTCTGTATTCGTTATACTTTCTTTCAGTGTGATTTGCGTATTATTCCCCATATTCTGTATTCGTTATACTTTCTTTCAGTGTGATTTGCGTATTATTCCCCATGTCCTGTATTCATACTTTCTTTCAATGTGATTTGCGTATTATTCCCCATGTCCTGTATTCATACTTTCTTTCAATGTGATTTGCGTATTATTCCCCATGTCCTGTACTCGTTATACTTTCTTTAAAGTGTGATTTGCGTATTATTCCCCATGTCCTGTATCTTATACTTTCTTTCAATGTGATTTGCGTATTATTCCCCATGTCCTGTATTCATACTTTCTTTCAATGTGATTTGCGTATTATTCCCCATGTCCTGTATTCATACTTTCTTTCAGTGTGATTTGCGTATTATTCCCCATGTCCTGTATTCATACTTTCTTTCAGTGTGATTTGCGTATTATTCCCCATATTCTGCATTCATCTTTGTTTCAATGTGATTTGCGTATTATTCCCAATGTCATGTACTCGTTATACTTTCTTTCAGTGTGATTTGCGTATTATTCCCATGTTCTGTATTCGTATACTTTCTTTCAATGTGATTTGCGTATTATTTCCCATGTCCTGTACTCGTTATACTTTCTTTCAGTGTGATTTTCGTATTATTCCCCATGTCTGTATTTCATACTTTCTTTCAATGTGATTTGGTATTATTCCCATGTTCTGTATTCGTTATACTTTCTTTCAGTGTGATTTGCGTATTATTCCCCATGTTCTGTATTCGTTATACTTTCTTTCAGTGTGATTTGCGTATTATTCCCCATGTCCTGTATTCATACTTTCTTTCAGTGTGATTTGCGTATTATTCCCCATGTCCTGTACTCGTTATACTTTCTTTCAATGTGATTTGCGTATTATTCCCATGTCCTGTACTCGTTATTTTTCATGTTTTCGTATTATTCCCCATGTCATGTACTCGTTATCTTTCTTTCACAATGTATTTGTCGACGTTATTCTCTATGTCCTTTTATGTATTTTAACTGTGTCTCGATTTACATACTATTTTTCATGTGAATGAATTCCAATCTGTCTTATATTTCCATGAATTGTAAAGTTCCAGTTCTGATTCGTATATAGTCAGGTTTTGGTAACAGGTATTCAATTTTTGTCAAGGGGCGATTATCAAATGTGACGTAAGGGAGCGATATTCATGAACCATTTCAATGATTGATATTCCCATGCCATATGTACTGCACCTTTCAATTTGTCATTTGCTATTCATGTTGTATTCACCTGTACTTTCTTTCAATGTGATTTGCGTATTATTCCCCATGTCTGTACTCGTTATACTTTCTTCAGTGTGATTTGAGTATTACCATGTATGTATTACCTACTTCTCAATGTGATTTAATAATCATCTGTATTCATTCTTTATATCAATTATTCAGCATCCGTCAGTATCTTCATTGACATTATTCACATGTCAGTATCATCACATATCAATTATTCAGTTTTCGTCCGTATCATACTCCATCATTCGCATTTCAGTATATACTCATACATTATTCAGCATCTCGTAGTATCCCATGCCTGTTTCAGTACATGTCAGTAAGCTCCATTGATATGCATTATTTCAGCAATCGGGTCATTTATACTGATATCAGTACATTAAATTCGAGCATCTGTCAGGTATCATTACATCCAATCATTCAGCATCGCAATATCATCACTAAAATTTTCAAGCATCAGTCTGTATCATCACGTACATTTTCAGCATCGTGAGTATTTTTCTAGCTTACTTGTAATTATCTCAGTGTTTCTACTCTGTATAGTATATTACATCCACCATTCAGCATCATCAGTATTCATCATACAATTATTCAGCATCGTCAGTATCATACATCCATTATTCAGCATCGTCAGTATCATACATACATTATTCAGCATTGTCAGTATCATTACATCATTATTCAGCATTCGTCAGTATCATACATCCATTATTCAGCATCGTCAGTATCATACATACATTATTCAGCATCGTCAGTATCATACATACATTATTCAGCATCGTCAGTATCATACATCATTATTCAGCATCGTCAGTATCATTACATCCATTATTCAGCATTGTCAGTATCATTACATACATCATCATCAGTCATCTCTTTTTTCTTCTTTTTTTCTAATCATGTTTTTTGCCTCTCAGCCTCAGAAATAGATATCTAGAATAGGTTTTTGTGAGCGTTTCACCACAATTGTTTTCGTCGTCTCTGAGGTCTACCTTTCAGAGGATGACCTTTTGCTTGGTATCCTCTGCATTGGTGCAGCATTGCTCATTGAGGCGCACTGTCTGTTGGTAATCTATTTATGTGGCCGAACCATTTAACGCTTACAATACGCATACTAAAACCGCATTTTTACGTACTGTTTTTGAAGAACACATTTTAAGGCGAAGATGTCCTTACAAAAATTGTTATAACTTTCTTACATTCAACAGCAGAGACAAACTGCATACACCAAAATGTGCGCAATTGAAAGATCTATTACAAACACACACTTGCTGTATTTGAATTTATTTTTGAAATACACTTAAAGCATTAAAGTCCTCTACGATATATTAACAACTGGATAGAACCATATGGTCCGTGAAGTGACTTTGCGTAAAATGGGAACTAACTTTATGGTCTGTCAGATGGCGTTTCGTATTCTAAGAGTTAATTTGTTATTTCTTGAAAAAAGTTCAGTATTGATGTGTTACTCATTTTTTTCCTGATGTCTCCATTTCCCTTTTTGATACGCCTAGCATTATGCATAGATACAGGTAGATTAATTGTAGGATTTTACAAATAGTAAAGGCTCAACTTATACCATCACATATATTGATGTATACTGAAGCATTGTGTATGATGCGACTGGTCAAATCTGAGCTTCCCCCCGAGCTGAATTAAACCAGAGGGTGCAAAGAACATAATACTATAAATGAGCCTAAAGGCAAAGAATTGTCTTCATCTCACCAGGGTTTACCACTTATGAATCGGTTCCCCCTCAGGAGAAATGGCACGCCATTTGCCAAGAATATTACACAAAACACGATCTCCTTTGCTCCAGTAATAATCCTAGGAATCTCTGAAAAACATTGCACTCATGAATATCACATAGCGGTCCGGATTGGAACCCACTACCTTTGCTCCAATAACATAGGCATCAAGTAATCTCTGAAAGAACATGTAGCATCATGACATAAGTAAATAGCTGTAGTCTAATAACATGGAATCAAAGCAAATCTGCCTGGTAGCTAATAACATGAGCATCAAGTAAATCTGCCTGGTACTAATAACATGAGCATCAAAGTAAATCTGCCTGTAGCTAATAACATGAGCATCAAAGAAATTAGCCTGGTATCTAATAAATGAGATCAAAGAATCAGCCTGTAACTAATAACATGAGATCAAAGGAATCAGCTGGTACTATACATACCAAACTAAAGCCCGGTCCTGAATCAAACCTTCCTTGCATGGAAAAAAACACCTAAACCCTTCTCGGGTCCATGTCCTGTTCAATGTATACACCGTCGGGGTAACCAGCACACAAAGGGTCGAAATTGGCAGAACAATGTCGTTCGCAGATGATATTCTGGTGTATCGCATGGGCAAGGACAGAAATGAGATCGCATCTGCATTACAGTGTGAGCTGAATAAAATTGGTGACTAGTGCAATGAATTCGAAGTGAATGTGAACCCAGCAAAGACCTCTCTGACATGGTTCTCTCTGAACACTCACATAGTAAAGACACCTACTCCGGTAGTCAGCATGTGTAACAAAGACATTGACAGAAGCGAAACACTAAAATATCTTTGAATAACAGTTGACAGAAGCCTGTCATTTAAGAGCCATGTTGAGAACGTAATACTAAAGGCAAGAAAAGGGCTAACCGCTCTCAAAGTTATGGCAGAGGCGGATATTGAACAACGCCTGCTACTTTTTCTTTATCAGGGACTAGTGCTGAGCGTGGTGGACTATGACCTTGGTCTTCTAACAGTAAGCAGAACACCGCTGGATAAGTTATACAGGGTTCAAAATGAAGCGATGAGGCTCATACTTGTTTGCAGACGTGACACTTCATGTTAGGCAATGCGCGATGTCCTTAGATTGCCAACGATGGCCATGAGACACAAAGTCGCACAGGTGAAAGCTTATCTGAGAGTTTCTGCAGACACAAATCATCCTCTGCACAAATCCATAAATGAAAACAAGGGCAGGCGATTGAAGAGAGGTCGGTCCTGGAATGCCGAGGCAGAGGATGTTATTAAACAGGTCTGTACTCTAGATGAGTTGAGGTATGGTGAAGAATGGATGCCTATATCAGAGGATATGACTGCTTACGCCAGGGTTGTCAGCACACTTGGACGCCGCTGTAGAGAATGTGCTCGGGCGTCGTCAATGCGGAAATTATTGCACTCGTTGACCAGCACTCCCATCCAGGTGATATCATCATCTACACCGATGGCTCTGTCAAACGTGGCACCAGATCAACGTGTGCTTACTCAGCACAACGAAACGGTCGCACACTTCATGAGGACTGCGGGCTTTCGAGACAACGACATCGAGCATGACTATGGAGATCACCGCTGCCTCCAGGGCTCTGTCATGGGTGGCTGAGCAACAGGTTACCCATACGATCATCATATCAGACTCGATGAATATGCGTCAAATGATAGCATCTGGAAGTATGCGTGTGGAATGGGTGAACAGCATTCGGAGATCACATCTCAAGAAAATGACTTGACTGTACACGCCTGGACATGCTGGAGTGCGGGGTAATGAGCGTGCTGACTCTCTTGCAAACAATGCCCCGACTCAAGTGGGCAGAAGTATGGACAGAGCCGATATCATCAATGCTGTACGCTCTCAATTGTGTGACATGGGCGGGTCTCAGACACTGGAACGAGTTCGAGAATTAGGTGTTAAGTTTGGACATGCAGACAGTGTCGTCTTCGTGGTAGAGAGAGAAGATATAGTAATCAACTTCTCATGGGTAGTATGAGCAAATGGACTTTGGGAGGGCTGCTGCAACGGAGGACAGAGCACGAATGGGAATGCCCAATGTGCCCTGACGTCGATCGCATAACATAACATAACATAATATAGCATAACAGAACATGAGAATCAAAGCGAATCATCCACGTAGCTAATACCATGAACATTTTGTGTGAGATAATTGCTTACCAAAAACACTCAAAAAATGGTGCGCAGGTAATGTGTTTAATCAAACGTCAACAATTTGCTGAATTACACTCATCTTCTTTCCGAGGAACATAGGTATCGATGGCAATGAAAGATCAGACAGGCTTGCTGGTTCTTCCCCATATCATATCTGCCCCAATGGATGAGCCAACATTGTTTAACTCCCTCATAGAATGTAGCCGCAAATAGTATTTTAATTCCAATCCACGTCAATTGCTAGATTGCAAGAGTTTGGATTGAAGATTGGAGTGTCCAGAAAATAGAGAACAACAGGTAGATGAGTAGGATCATCAATCAAAATCGAACTGGTACGGTCAGTCACTGCTGATGATATTGCGAAGGAGATCGAAGAAACAGTGGACATATCCGGAGTGCAATGAAGAAGGCAAGAGGAAGACCACGAAAAGATGGTTAGATGGCGTAGCAGAATCCAGTGAAAGAGCAAAAATAACAATCACACAAGCCACCAGAACAACGCAAGACAAAAACAGAAAACTACGACACTGGGCAACATACCGGTAGCAGTTTGACGACAACAGAAGAAGAAGAAGAATGAAGATATTCTAAAATAAAATTCAAACAAATAAATATATCAAAAGTAAGTTTAGAGAATATTGTTTTGTTGAAAGATGACAACATTGAAAGCTTGTTATGCTCCATTTGTTGTTATCAAAGGATGGAATCTCTGAATATCTTGCTGAAGTAACTAGACAACGCAACATCTATTGAGTTAGAGTAGACAACGCAACATCTATTAAATTAGAACTCATGCGGAAGTGATGGAATAATAGATAACATCACCTTATATAGAACAGGAAATCAACTGGAAAATATAGGGAAAGTACAAGCGATTGTGAAAGCTGTGAGAAATAAATGTGTGCTCGTAAAGTTGAATTGTTCCAATCACATTACCTGAGCTGTTTAGCGAGGGTGCGATAGTACGAGTTATTGAGAGTGTGGTAGGAAGATACAAGTAGTTTTGATAATAATAAGATTTTTTTTTGTCAAAGAGAAATTGATTGAGTAGGGTGTACTACCAATTCTTACACATTTTGGTATGCGATTTTAGTATTAATTGTTTGTTATTTTGGTTTTATTTTCTTCAAGCCAAGATTGCAGATTTTGCTATCTTTTTTCCCGGAATGAAAATGTCTATGCTTGTGTCTATATATATATATATATATATATATATATATATATATATATATATATATATATATATATATATATATATTAAAATATATATTACAGGAATATGCATGCTCTTAGTATTCTGATCTTTGTTTTGTTATCAGTTCCGTTCCATACTGTTTTTAGTTGTTTAATGTTTGGTAAAGCCATGTTTGTTCTTATTTTAATTTCCTTCATCCCATTTCCATCTGTTGTTAACAGTGAACCAAAATATTTCAAACTTATACACTTGTTTAATATTAGCTATCTTGTTATTATAGTTATCTTGGACTAATTATTATAATGTTATATATGCTTTCAGTGTTCTTCTTGAGTTCTAATAACGTTTAAGTTACTCATTACTGAATACAGCATAAGAAAGAAAGTTCGCACAGAACCTTGCTTGAATTACATTGAGAAACAAACAATCCAAAAGGGCAGGTTTCGATATCTGTGGATGTTTATATAAGTTTCTAACCTCCAGAGACTTAGAATGATATACTGTCTTGGGCATGCGGGTGTTTACGGCAATGAGAGAGCGGTCAGGCTTGATCATCAGCATCGATTGTTGGGGAGTTGAAGATGGACAAAGGGGATATTCTTCGGTCTCTTCGTGACTGTCTGTTGGATGAGGAAACTAAAAAAGATATTGAATCTATCGAGCAATTTAAGCAGTTTGGAGTTACCCGCTGTACAAGTCGAACTGGATGCCAGAGAGGCAGAGTGAGGAGTGTATTTAATCAGCGAGCCACGGGAACTATCAGTATGCATACTCTTCGATATCTTTAGTGGGAGACTGAGCACATGTGGGTCTACCCGGAGTGTTATGACGTCAGTTTAGTAACCAGTAACCAATAAGCGTTAACATAGATAAACAAAGAATGAAGTAGTTTGGCCACTTAATAAGAATGCAACCAAACTCCACAGTATACAGAGTCTTCTACAACAGAACATCAGGAAAGAAGGCTAGAGGTAGACCACGAACACAGATGTTTAGATGGCATAGCAGAATCCTGTCAAGGAGCAAAAAATAATCTCCTACGCCACTTAAACAGCGCAAGACAAAACACAGAAAATCAAGACACTGGGCAACAACCTGGTAACAGTGTGACGACAAAAGAAGAAAAATATTACCGAATTCCAAATTCGTTATCTCCCCCGATTAGAGGAATCCTCCAGCATTCCCTGATTTCGGGTTATGTGTTTCTGAATGTTGTTTTGTAATGTCTGTTGTTTATGTTTCCTGCCTGGTTTACTTTAATGTCTCATACGTTTGTTACGCTACTTAAATGCTAATAGTGTCTACATGAGCGCTATAGTTTTGTATTAAATTCATCCACAGGTCATGGTGACTTACCTCGTTTCAGTTAAATGAATTCATACGCTCATGTATTTTAATGTATTCTACTTTTTGTAATTGACAATCAATGATGTTTATATGCACTGCAACCAACAAGGCATGTCGTAAAACACGATTAATGTAGGGCCTAGGAAGCTCCCTTTGTAAATAAAAAGCATCGCAGAAAACGGATGTGCTGGCCTACTTGTAGGTGCAACATTTTCACAACTTACAATCACCTTAGGCTCAGATCACATACAAATCAAAAAGAACGGTTTAAAAAGAGCTAATAGATTGGCTGGCATGGTTACAATATCAGGGGGAGCTGCCATGGATCGAAATGACATTCTTCACGCATTGAGAGAGTCTTTCCGAACAGAGGAGTTTCAGGGCTGTGAATCCCACTCGCTGACCAGATTGAAAGAGATGGGTATCAATATTGGTGCAGCCTGAAAAGAACGACATACTAAATATGCAAAGAGATTGATTAATCAACATCGAACTGGCGTGTTGGGTCGTTGGACGCTGCTGGATTTGCTGAGGCGGAGATCGGAGCACATATGGACATGTCCGGACTGCTATGATGATAGTCCTTATATAAGTCTGATAACTGATAACGTGAACGGTTTAACTAGTGGTCGATATAAAGCATTCAAAGCAGAAGAAGAACTTGCGTTATCTGATGCCAGCTGTTTAATTGTGGTAGTAATGCAAGAAAGAAAGATTTGAGTATATGATACTCTCTCTCGCGATCGTTCTAAGGCTGCTTTTATCATTCTATTGTGATATATAAACAGCCAAACATCAAGAACTATGTACGTGCACAGCCTTCAGTACCTATTGGATCTCAGGTGCTTATCCTTCGATGGTGTGTTCGATTTGAACCAGCGTTTGAAGTATATGATACGATTGTTGTCCACATGGATTCACAAAGCTAATATATAAAGATAGGAAGTTATACAGAAAGTATTGGTAAATATTACCTTTATTCAGCTCATGCCTAGAGATATGTTTCATACCTTTATTATAGTATTTTCTTGTCTTGTTCGTCTGCCTGGTTGACTGTCAGATTTTATAAACATTCTACACTTGTCATTATATGTTCACATGTCTGTTTGTTTAGACGGAAGGAACAGTTGTGTGCTGTTTGAGTGATGCATGGACTCATTTGTAATGATATCTGTACACGGGTGTCTTTTAGTTACTTGATGAGGTCTGTGCTGTCCATGATATGATACTTGATGAGGTCTGTGCTGTCCATGATATGTACTGATGAGGTCTGTGCTGTCCATGATATGTACTGATGAGGTCTGTGTGTCCATGATATATGTATTTTGTGTATGTATGTATGTATGTTTTGTATTTTGTGTATGTATTGGGATGTATGTATGTATTTTCTTTTTCTTCAATTCTGTTTTGCCTCAAAGCGTCAGAATAAGAAGAGATTTCTAGAACGGACCCTTGTTTGCGCTTCATAAATAGTGTCTTTCGTAGCCTCTGTTATCTCTGCTGTCCATCTTTCGCGTGGCCTGTCTTTTGCTTTGTATCCATTGTATCGGAGCAACATTGCTCTTTGAGGTCTGTTAGTAATCTACTTATGTGATCAAACTATTTAATTTGTGTTTTTTTTATGCAGTTTAGTACTGATGCTGTAACCACTTTTTTTACTGATGTCTTCATTTCTCAACCGGTCTCTTCTTGTTACACCCAGAATTCTGCGTAGACACTTCATCTCTGTCGTGACTAGTTTTCTTCTATCATTTATTGTCAGCGTCCAGGTTTGTATCTGAGATGTAAATGGGGGAATACTGTAGAAGGTCATGTTAGTCTGATGCAGCGTGATGTGTGTGAATGAGTAACGATTATAAATATCCCTCTTGTCTCCTGATATATTATTATCATCACATCATGGACCAGGAAATATATTATCGCTACATTACTTTATTTTCAAAAAGAAAAATAATTTATCGTAACTGGCATCAAAACTTGCTGAAATAAAAGTTCCAGAACAGTTCTTTAATAAAACAAAACAAATGTTTAAATATAAAATTTCCGAAATCTCCGTTCGAGATATGCCATGTTCATACCCACGTATATACTTTTATATAAGTTCTCCATATATATGATACGTTCATACCCACGTATATATATGATACGTTCATACCCACGTATATACGTATATATATGATACGTTCATACCCATATATACGTTTATATATAACGTTCATACCCACGTATATACGTATATATATATGATATGTTCATACCCACGTATATACGTATATATATATGATATGTTCATACCCACGTATATATATATGATATGTTCATACCCACGTATATATATATGATATTTGATATCGTTATACTCGTATATATATGATATGTTATACCACGTATATATATGATAGTTCATACCTCGTATATATATGATACGTTTATACCACGATATATATGATACGTTCATACCACGTTATATATATGTATACGATATGATTTGTATCCCACGTATATATTGATACGTTCTATACCACGTATATATATGATACGTTCATACCACGTATATATATGATACGTTCATACCACGTAAGTATATATAACACGTTCATACCCACGTTATATATGATACGTTCATACCACGTATATCGTATATTATGATACGTTTATACCACGTAATATATGATACGTTCATACCCACGTATATATATGATACGTTCATACCCACGTATATATATGATATGTTCATACCCACGTATATATATGATATGTTCATACCCACGTATATATATGATACGTTCATACCCACGTATATATATGATACGTTCATACCCACGTATATATATGATACGTTCATACCCACGTATATATATGATACGTTCATACCCACGTATATATATGATATGTTCATACCCACGTATATATATGATATGTTCATACCCACGTATATATATGATACGTTCATACCCACGTATATATATGATATGTTCATACCCACGTATATATATGATATGTTCATACCCGTATATATATGATATGTTCATACCACGTATATATATACGTTCATCCCACGTATATATATGATATGTTCATACCCACGTATATATATGATATGTTCATACCCACGTATATATATGATACGTTCATACCCACGTATATATATGATACGTTCATACCACGTATATATTGATACGTTCATACCCACGTATATATATGATACGTTCATACCACGTATATATGATACGTTCATACCCACGTATATATATGATACGTTCATACCCACGTATATATATGATATGTTCATACCCACGTATATATATGATATGTTCATACCCACGTATATATATGATACGTTCATACCACGTATATATATGATCGTTCATACCCGTATATATATGATACGTTCATACCCACGTATATATGATCGTTCATACCCACGTATATATATGATATGTTCATACCCACGTATATATATGATATGTTCATACCCACGTATATATATGATACGTTCATACCCACGTATATATATGATATGTTCATACCCACGTATATATATGATATGTTCATACCCACGTATATATATGATATGTTCATACCCACGTATATACGTATATATATGATACGTTTATACCCACGTATATAAGTATATATATATATGATACGTTTATACCCACGTATATAAGTATATATATATATGATACGTTTATACCCACGTATATAAGTATATATATATATGATACGTTCATACCCACGTATATAAGTATATATATATATGATACGTTTATACCCACGTATATACGTATATATATATGATACGTTTATACCCAAGACACATAGCGTGATGTTTAATGTTTGTTTGTTTTGAAATACGGTACAAATATCCATCAATTCCGTAGTGCATTGCATTTGAATATTTTAAAACTCTTTTGTTAAAGGATGTATGCCACTAAGTGATCGAGAAGTGTGTCTTGCGTTTTAAAGGTCGTGTGTTTAAATCTGGACAGCGCAGTTATGTTCATGAGTGAATAATTTTTCAGAGACCCTTATAATTTTGGCCTGAGCTACGAAGATCTATGGAGTTTGTTTCGATTTTTGTGAGCATATCTTCCTTTCTAAAGACATGTGGTGATGGAGAAGACCATCATGGAAGGAGGCATACTGGCACAGATAAGAAGAGGAAGACCAAGGAGAAGATGGATTCAGGATGTTACTGATTGTTACCCCCAACACTTCCATAAAGAAGTAAATGGTGGAAGAGAAGAAGAAGACTGATTGTTTGAACATGACGGCTTCAGAGGCAGGACATCTGTCCTATGAGAAAGATAAATTCCGGAGGACTGTTAGGGTGGCAAAGTTCTGCTTAGGACAAGCTATTTGATGATGGTATCTTCTATTTCTTCTTGCTAGCATTGCTTATTATTTACCAAGTTAAACACTTGTTACGTTCTGTGTGGTTTGTAACCGGGACATCGGCAGATGGAACAAGAGATAAGGATCAGAAGGTGGCGATGGATAGCCTAGAATCCGTTATCCTACTCCTCATTGTGAGGGGACGTTGCACCATGTAATGTGTCTTATGACCTGGTGCATCCGATATCTACAAGTATCTGTTTCCGGTTAGAATTAATTAGATTAATCTCAGCATATCATCTTAATCGTCTTCTGTGCGTTCTTTTTTATCAACCAAGTTAAGCCCCTCAGTGTGATCTGTATGGTATTTGCGCCGAGAACATGAATATGCTGCTCTCTGGTTCTCATACACCTATACCATATAAAATCCAACTTTCAGCATATGTGAGCAAATACAGAAAGAAAAAAGTTATATATAGATTTTCTTACCTTACATTTCAACCCCCATTGGCAGCGGACACACTTTCTGTATAATTAAAAACAATTGCAACAAAAAATCTGATTTCTTTTATATTACATTTCTCCGTGTCTCCTCTTTATGCCTGTCTGTCAAAGAAAAATCAATTTTGCTGACCAAAGTTTTCTTCCTTCATGAAATGAAATAAATAAAAAAAAAATGATAAAATCACGATGCACTTTATTCATCATCATACAACCTGTTTCTGCTTACAGAACGTGTGTACGTGTGTCTGGATACGGGCATATTTGTGTTACAGTACGTGTAGAAACAGAGGCGTATCACGATTAGCAGCGAGTGAGCGTGTTAGGAATGCTAAAACCTACTTTTAGAATGATGAGATTCTGTTGTCTAATATTTTATGTATTAATAATATTATATTTTAATTATTTCGTTCCGTCAATCCATTTTCTTATGTACATATTCACGCTCGTGACATATTTCAACATGATGTCCATTTTGTGTCTCTGAGATTAATTGTTTGTTATAAACTGTCATGGACAGATCATTATTTCCCCAGATTTTGTTATTATTTTTTTTCTATCCTGCATCAAAAAAAGGTTTTTAAATGTCGTTATACTTCTTCTTCTTCTTCTTCGAACGCTCCATATCGATTGTTAAACCAGTTTTGTGATTTTATGTAATCCGAGCTTGAGAGCGAGTGTACTTTGTTACAGTTATACGCCTACAAGTAGGCCAGCACATCAGATTTCAGCGACGCTTTTTATTTACAAGGGTAGCTTCTCTAGCCCAATACCTCAGCCACTGCAACATGTCTTGTAGGCCGCAGTGTTACTATTCTTTGCTCCCCTTGCCAGCCCCGACAACATACGAACAAAACGTAGATATAAACATGTTACTATTTCGGACAAAACGAATGTGAATCATCTTTTGTTGTCATCACACTGCTACCAGATTTTTGACCAGCGTCGTTGTTTTCTGTTTTTGTCTTGCGATGTTCTAATGACTTGGGTGATAGTTATTTTTGCTTGTTGACAGAATTCTGCTTTACAATCTAACCATCCTCTCTGTTGTCTTCCTCTGGCCTTCTTTCCTAATGTTCTGTTGTAGAAGACTGTATATTGTGGAGCTAAGTTGCATCCTTATTAAATGGACGAACAACTTCATTTTTTGTTTCTCAATCTAGTCATCAAGTTGCTTGTCTGCTCCGGAACTTGGCTCTCATGACATAAGTCCTGATAAACTCTCCCATTTGCAAGTTGACCGACAAGTAAAATAGGACCAGACCACTATTGTTACAAGACACCCATTGCCACAAGCCTGCAGTTATGACTAGACGTTCATGTCACAGGGACATACATTGTGACAAGTAAATTAGGACGACCATTGTCACAAAACACCATTTGCCACAAGAAGTTCATTATGACCACACAGTGTTGCTCACCGAAGTGCAGTGGTGGTGGCTTTTCCAATCAATCAATCAATCAATCTTTAGCGTCCTGGTAGATCAACCAATATTGCATGTGTTTCATTGTACTGCCAGCTTTATAAATCGATTTTATTTCATTGAAAAAAACCCGAATCAAATTTAGGATCAATAAAAGAAACAGTTTAGTTTCTCAGTCCACAGCTGTTGTCTTATGTCATGGCATCAAATGATGAATCCATACATACTTAGAATATATTTAGTAATAGTTTCTGAACCAACCGTTATTGATTGATTGATTGATTGATTGATTGATTGATTGACTGATTGATTCATTGATATGACCATTATCATTGCACTTCGGTAAGTAACCATGTGTGCTCCGATCTCTTTCTTACACAGGACGATTTCAGCTGCAGTGCACGAACTCTATAGCACCGGCGAGGGTCCCTGATGTAATTTTGAAGATGATAAAGATATGTTTTCAGGAATTTATGTTTAATCTTTTATAATGATTTTTTCCCTGGCAGCTGCTTTCCAGCCTGCTTTTTTCGATTTTGAACTGCCAAGTGTTCTTTTATGTGTTCAAATTTAATACATGACCTAAGTTTTATCGTCCGTCTTCGATAGGGTTTGGAGCTCGATCGTATCTACATTGCAATCAAGGATCTCAGAAAAAATATCCCGATAGCTCCATGATGGTTACCTATGTCACGAGTGGTGAGCACCTGATATCTACGCTACAGAGACTACAAGCCAGGAGGTCACACGCTGTTGTTTCATACATTGTTGTTGCTAGTTTCAGTTTCTTGTATTATTTTGTCCACTCTCTACTTCTTCTTCCTCACTCTTCGCCCCCAGGGAGGTATAGCTCCACAACCAAGGCCTTCCAAACCCACCTATCCAAGGCCATCTTTTCCAGATCTCCTCCTTGCAGGGTCCCTCTTCTTCCTCGGGTGGCGAGCTACGAATTTTCCTGGTTGTGGTTTCTGTTGCTATCTAGTGTTTTTTACAGGGTGGGGTAGCTAGCCACAAGTCCTACCTCCTTATGCCTCTTACGATATGCGTGGCAGGTAACAATGGTTCTATTCTTTACACCCCAATTTGGGCCCCTGTGACCACTCTGGCGTTGTCCACTTCATTTACTTGTAATTTAGAATGTTTACTGCTGCCGTTAGTGTCACATGTTACTGTTCCTAACTTCGCTATTTGTACATAGTTATAAAATTTCACATATTTGTACCTAGTCATAAAATGTCCAATACCCATAGTTTCACATATTTGTACCTTGGCATAGTTTTCACATATTTGTACTTTGGCATAGTTTTCACATATTTTAGGTATTTTAGTAAGTAATTATTTTATTTTTTTAAAAAGAGGATGGCGTTGGTTAGGACACACTTTGACAAAACTAGAAGGGAATATATCAAGAAGGGTCCTTTCCTGAACACCACCGGAACAGGTAAGAAAGAAAAGGAGGCCTAGAAATACATGGAGACGAGATTTGGAGGTAGAGATCAACAATATAAAGAATAGCTAGAGGCAGCTGCAGGATAGCTAGAGATAGGAAGACTTGGCATGAGTTGGTTGAGGGCCTATTCCCCACTCCAGGTTAAAAAGACAGAGAGAGAGAGATAGTGTTACAGTACTTGACCGTGTTAATTCTGACACATTCGGAGCACCATATGTACAATCTATTTATAATAGCACAATCATTTCCTGAAAACTATCGTTAATTCCATAATTATATAAAATTGATTGTGTTTATAAGATTATAGACTGGGAATGTATGGAAATAGTACGTTTATAAAAATATAGAACAGCCAAAGTAAATAGTTATTCTGTACATTGTATCAATCATTATTTTCTCATATTTTGTACCTATTCATTATTTTTTTATATTTTGTACATGAAGTCATTACTTTTACATATGTTAGAACCTAGCAATTATTTTTGCATACTTTGTACATAGTCATTATTTTTACATGTTTCTTCGGGGTGGAGGTTAAGTGCTCGTCTCTTTTGCCAAAGGTACCAGGTTTGCATCCGTGTGGAGCCATCTGTAGATTGTTCTAGACACCCGTCATCTCAGCGTAGGTGATATCGAGTTCCTAGTCCTATCGGAGACCGACGATGAAACGTATGTCCCGTGTTCAATTTCAGCACGTAAAAGAACCCTTAGCAGTTCAAAATCGATAAGAGCAGGCTGGAAAGCCGATGCCCAGGCAATATTCATTAGAAAAGATTCAAAATAAAATTACTACAGAAATATCTTTATCATATTTAAAACTACATCGGGGACCCTCGCCGATGCTATGGAGTTCGTACATTGCAGCTGAGATCTTCCTGTGTAAGAAACAGATCGGAGCACACATGGTTACTCTCCGAAATGCAATGATGATGATCATATCAATCAATCAAACATACTTTGTACATAGCCATTTTCTTTAAATATGCGGGTGCCATAATCTGCCATTATTTTCCTATTTGTGTGTACTTACCAATTATTTTAAGTAATCTTAGTCTTAATCATTATTTTCACATAATTTGTACCTAGTAATTATTTTTAAATTTGTTCATAACTAGCATTTTTGTTTACATTTTTGTATTACTTTTCAGTTAAAGTAATTTATTTTTATATTTTAATGTTATATTTATCTACTCTTTTATATAAATATATTTTCCCATATTTTTGTTTTAAATCATTTCTTTCACAAGATGGTGTTTTTCACTTTCAATCTGCATTACATGTGTACACAAATTAATGTTATATATTGAATCGGTTATCCTGTGGCACAACAACAAACCGGTAATCCTGTCGAACAATAACGAACCGGTTATTCTGTCGAACTAAATATTAAAATGGGTTATCCTGTCGAACAATATTAAATGGGTTATCCTGTCGAATAACATTAAATGGATTATTTTCCAAAAAGAACGTCGAACAATATTAAATGAGTTATCCTGTCGAACAATATTAAATGGTTTATTCTGTCGAACATTATTGAATCTTCTATCCTGTCGAACAATATTGAATCGTCTATCCTGTCGAACAATATTGAATCGTCTATCCTGTCGAACAATATTGATTAAATATCAACATATTGTGAATCATCTAATGCGGAAAATGTTCATTATAAATCAGAATAAATGGAAAATTATCTCTTAATTTGCTAAATCAAATTCTTCCTGATGTACAAAGCAATGCACGACAACTTCGTTTTATTATCTACGTTATCATTATCAATAGTTATCAACGCTTCCACCACTTCAAATAATGTATATGTTCTTTATTCCCCTTTCATTTCTTCATGGGAGCGTGTACATACAAGGCAGTTTTTTTTCTTCTTTTCTTTCTATCGCTGGCTATAAATTCATGCGTAGTTGTAACATTTTCTTTTCTTTCTGTCGCTGGCTATAAATTCATGCGTTTGTAACATCTTATTTTATTTTACGAACGCTTCATATCGACCACTTGTTATCACTCTTTGTGATTTGTATTGATCTGAGCCTAAGAGCAATTGTACATTGTGCCACTTATGCATCTACAAATAGACGAGCACATCCGCTTTTCGCGAAGATTTTTATTTACTAGGTAGCTTCCTAGGCCCTACCTCCGTCACCTCTTATGACGTGTCTTGTAGATTGCAGAGATATTATTCTTTGCTCGCACTTTGGTCCCGGTACCACATGGACGTCTTTGGTATTTCGTTAAACTTTATAATAAATTTCGTTAACTTTATAATAAATTTTGTTAAACTTTATAATGAATTTTGTTAAACTTTATAATGAATTTTGTTAAAATTTATAATAAATTTTGTTAAACTTTATAATAAATTGTGTTAAACTTTATAATGAATTTTGTTAAACTTTATAATAAATTTTGTTAAACTTTATAATGAATTTTGTTAAACTTTATAATAAATTTTGTTAAACTTTATAATGAATTTTGTAAAACTTTTAATACATTTTGTTAAACTTTATAATGAATTTCGTCGTTAAACTTTATAATAAATTTTGTTAAACTTTATAATGAATTTCGTTAAACTTTATAATGAATTTTGTTCAACTTTATAATAATTTTTAAACTTTATAATAAGTTTTGTTCAACTTTATAATGAATTTTGTTAAACTTTATAATGAATTTTGTAAAACTTTTTAATACATTTTGTTAAACTTTATAATGAATTTTGTTAAACTTTATAATGAATTTTGTTATACTTTATAATGAATTTTGTTAAACTTTATAATGAATTTTGTTAAACTTTATAATGAATTTTTCTAGAGCAGTAGCTTTCCATTGTACTCTTCTCGATGTTCAACTGCCAAGAGTACTTTTACGTGTTAAACTTCAACATGGGATTAACTTTTTTTCATCCGTCTCCGATAGAATTATGAATTTTATCTGAACGTACGGGAGATCAGGGATCACTTGAAAGATATCACAATGACTCCACGAGGGAGCGAACCGAGTATCTGTGGAACTAGATGCGAGTAACTAACCTCTACGCCACATAGACCACCAACATGGTGTCTACTCATTCAAAACCACAGCTTCTCATCATGAATGTCCTCGGTGTACTCATCGATTTCTGCTAAGATCATTACATGCATCGTTGTCTGTTTCGCCAGTCACGAAATCACCGTAGAAACGACAGCTACCTCCATTGTCAAGCTTGAATTTGATTTGGTTGAGTAGATGTACCTCTATGATAATGCAGTTATCTTTCTTACTTAATATTTCAGAATGGAAAATACTATTTTCAATAATTCCAGATTACCTCCCTTGCAACCTTGACCTTGTTGAAGCCACACAATCCAAATATATAGATCAACGATTTATAAAACGGCTCAATATCTTCATCTTCCTTTGTTTACCGTTACAAATGAGTTTCTGAATACAAGTAGGATTAACTTGTTTGGCAAGCAGAATATGTTTTCAAAAAAATAATAAATTTCTAGTCAGGATAACATTTAAAACAAAATTAATGTTGGTATTGATTGTTCTTATTTATTTCTTTAATCATCTTTTGCCTAACAGGGTCAAGATAATAATGTATTTCTAGAACGAGCTTTTGTGTGCGTTTTATAAACAGTGTTTTTCGCTGGTTCAGTTATTTCTGAAATCCACCTTTTCCGTGGACGGCCTTTTGATTTGTATCCAGGGCCGTGCGGTGTATTTTCTCAGTGTGATGCACGTCTCCAGAAATGCCGTCCCTTAACACTTTTGCTGCCACCCATTTTTAACAAAGTCTGGCTCACTGCCACGGTATTTTGGGGCAAAATAGATGAGACTGCAGTAAAACTATTTGATTGGCAAAACACGTAATCACAAAGTACTGTAGTTTTACAAATTACAAAAACAATGACAAAATACAGCAACGTTTCGACCAACAAGGCCTTTATCAAGCAAACGAACAACAGGAGTGACAAATTTAAAAAACAAATGGAAGACCAAAAACAAACGTTTCTAATGAAAATATGGGTACATGTTGCATGTATTCAAGTTATATATTTACTAGATTTTTCATTGTTTCTCTTCCGTTCTATTTCTAGTTTGTATGTGTGTTTTTTTGTGTTACATTTATTTCGTTATTCGTTTTTATTCCCAGATTTTCACTAGAAACGTTTGTTTTTGGTTGTCCATTTGTTTTTTTAAATTTGCCACTCCTGTTGTTCGTTTGCGTGATAAAGACCTTGTTGGTCGAAACGTTGCTGTATTTTGTCATTGTTTTTGTAATTTGTAAAACTACAGTACTTTGTCATTACGTATTTTTGGGCATGATCAGTTTACAGGGTGGTAATTTTTTTTTTAATCATAAAAAATAAAAGAATAAACTTATAATTTTGAGACTATGGAATAATGTTCATATATGAATGAGCTACTTACCTGTCTATATGTAGAGTATATTATTAATAATCCAGAAGCTATTGCTGTAACTGCTGTTGGCGTCGCTCCCCATACCTATACACAGTATGATACGCCACCGTTTTCGAGGTGGATGTCCATCACCTACACCTGTACCACTGGTAATAACTGCTATTAATCTATAAGCATCGTCATTTGAATCAAAGTCCAAATTTGTATCTCATTCAGAACCCGATTTATCACTATCATTGACTAAGAAGTCAGAATCAGAGTTATTTTAGACTTGACTATCATCAGATAAATCTTCATTTCTAAAATCTTGGTTTACTTACCATAAAAGAAGCCGGACGACACAAGTCGTAGGCGGCGCCAAAGGGAGTTTGTCTTTCGATTTACAACAATCTAGTATAGTTTTACACTTCTAACTTTAACTTTAGCAAATTCGTTAATTACGGATGTGTAGTCTGTAGTGGCAGATAGAAGTTAATGACAGATTTCTAAGTTTTGTTTGACTTATTGAACTTCTTTCTTTCTCGAATCCTGTTTGCTTCACAGCGTCAGGTCAAGAAGAGATTTCTAAAACGGGCCCTAGTATGCGCTTTGTGAATAGTCTCTTTCGTCGCCTCTGTTATCTCTGAGGTCCATCTTTTGCGTGGCCGGCCTTTTGTTTTGTACCCATTGTATAGGAGCAGCATTGCTCTTTGAGGTGCACTGTCTGATGGTAATCTGCTTACGTGGCCGAACCATTTAATTTGTTGTTTCTTGATGAAGTCTAGTACTGATGTTGTACCCAATTTTTTCCTGATGTCTTCATTTCTCGACCGGTCTCTTCTTGTTACACCCAGCATTCTGCGTAGACACTTCATCTCTGTTTTGACTAGTTTTCTTTTATCGTTTGTTGTCAGTGTCCAGGTTTGGCACTGGTAACATAATGTGGGGAGAAAGATTGTGTTGAATATTGTTCTTTTTGTGTTCATGGTGACGTGTTTGCATCTTAAAAGTGGCGCCATTTGCCCTATCATTTGATTTGCTTTGTTGCATCTGTGTTGAATTTCATTAGTTATTCTTCCGTTTACAGAAAAAATGCTCCCCATGTATGTGAAGTCTTTTACTTGATTTAGTGGGCGATTGTCGATTGGCGATTGTTAATTTTAATTTGAAAAACTTCTTTCCCAGTAGCTACAGAAAGAGGGAGTGTTAATAAAAATCTCAGAGCTACAATAGTATTCGGATACAAATTAATCAAGTTCTTTTGGCACAAACAATTTAAAACACACAAAAGTTTCATAGAACATGATAGCATTTTGGATACATCACGTAATTCTTCTTGAAGATCATTTGCATTTATTTCTGATTCATTTTCGACCGAAAGTGTTGATTGGAGATTGGTACAATAATTTTCTAGCGTTTCGTCATCTATATCCTTGAGTTTTAAAATGTCATATAAAAACTGAAAATTACTGCTAAGGATTATTTCCAGAAGCATGAATCGTTCATTCAGAGAATTTAGGGTAATGTCCAAAATATAATTGAAGAATTTATATTAAATTTATTCTCCTCTGTTAAGGGTTCATCGGCAGCTTTTTCATAGTCAAATTTACGTTTTTTTCCTTCTGGCTCCAACTTCAGTTTCGGCAAGACATTCTGTACTGCATTCAAGATTCTCTGCAATCTATTAGTAGCAATTTTTATCTGATCATATCCAGATTGTCTATAACTTTTCACTTGTTGTATGGTTTCTAATAACATCCGTACACAATCTGACAAATTTATAGTTACATATTATATTACATATCAGATTACATATACAGTTATAATATAGTTTATATTCACAACTATCTAGTTGAACCTAAATGTAGTCATGCTTGTCCCATAGTTTACTTTTCAATGCACGACTTCACACGATCTCACGGCAAAACCGATAATTGTTCCTTAGATGTCACAATTTTATTTGGCAACTGTGGCAACTATTACGCTTATGAAAATCGTGGCATATCCCAAAGGACGTAGCCATCAACCACAGTAAACAAGTCGTTGATTTTCTAGGCACCACTTATACGTTCAGTAGTTTGCCATTGCTTTCTGAACGGGTGGCGCCATCGTCCTTTGTTAAAATCAACGGAAACAATTTGCAAGCAAACTGTCGCAGCGTGATTCGAACTCAGAACGTCGGGGTTAATAGACAGAGTCACTAACCCCTAGGCCACAGACGCCACTGATTACGCTTATACTGATGTTAAATGCGCAAAGATGAGTACACTTTAAACCCTCTCTTTAGCGAAGATCTGGCTGGTAAACAAATGTTTGATTACACACTTATATATCCTTCCCTTTGGATAACACAAATGTTGCCTAGATGGTATCACAATAGTACACAACATTTTTTAATTGCGCCAGAAGAAAAAGTGTACAGGATAGTACACATACTTCTTTTAGTTATAGAAGGAAATTTAAAAAGTGTACAGAAAAAAAATGAGGACTCAACTATGTATTAGTAATTCAAGCTAAAAGAAAAAAAGTGTACAGATAAGATTATTAATAAATCTTGGACTGTTTATTGTTTAGAAATGTTCAATATGAACATAACTAGCTTTTTTGTTTTAGTTTAGTCGTAGGATCATTATCACTGCACGTCGAACCGATTAGTTTGTAAGTGCTCCAATCTTCCACTCAGTATGTCTCTCAGCGTGTAGCGACTAACGATCTTCCACTCAGTATGTCTCTCAGCGTGTAGCGACTAACAATCTTCCACTCAGTATGTCTCTCAGCGTGTAGCGACTAACAATCTTCCACTCAGTATGTCTCTCAGCGTGTAGCGACTAACGATCTTCCACTCAGTATGTCTCTCAGCGTGTAGCGACTAACAATCTTCCACTCAGTATGTCTCTCACCGTGTAGCGACTAACGATCTTCCACTCAGTATGTCTCTCAGCGTGTAGCGACTAACGATCTTCCACTCAGTATGTCTCTCAGCGTGTAGCGACTAACAATCTTCCACTCAGTATGTCTCTCACCGTGTAGCGACTAACGATCTTCCACTCAGTATGTCTCTCAGCGTGTAGAGACTAACAATCTTCCACTCAGTATGTCTCTCACCGTGTAGCGACTAACGATCTTCCACTCAGTATGTCTCTCAGCGTGTAGCGACTAACGATCTTCCACTCAGTATGTCTCTCAACGTGTAGCGACTAACAATCTTCAACTCAGTATGTCTCTCAGCGTGTAGCGACTAACAATCTTCCACTCAGTATGTCTCTCAGCGTGTAGCGACTAACGATCTTCCACTCAGTATGTCTCTCAGCGTGTAGCGACTAACAATCTTCCACTCAGTATGTCTCTCAGCGTGTAGCGACTAACGATCTTCCACTCAGTATGTCTCTCAGCGTGTAGCGACTAACGATCTTCCACTCAGTATGTCTCTCACCGTGTAGCGACTAACGATCTTCCACTCAGTATGTCTCTCAGCGTGTAGCGACTAACGATCTTCCACTCAGTATGTCTCTCAGCGTGTAGCGACTAACAATCTTCAACTCAGTATGTCTCTCAGCGTGTAGCGACTAACGATCTTCCACTCAGTATGTCTCTCAGCGTGTAGCGACTAACGATCTTCCACTCAGTATGTCTCTCAGCGTGCTAGCGACCTAACAATCTTCACTCAGTATTTCTCAGCGTGTAGCGACTAACGATCTTCCATCAGTATGTCTCTCAGCGTGCTAGCGACAACGATCTTCCACTCAGTATGTCTCTCAGCGTGCAGCGACTAACAATCTTCCACCAGTATGTCTCGCACCGTGAGCACTAACGATCTTCCACTCAGTATGTCTCCACGTTTTAGCGACTAAACGATCTTCCACTCAGTATGTCTCTCAGCGTGTAGAGACTAACAATCTTCCACTCAGTATGTCTCCACCGTTAGCGACTAACGATCTTCCACTCAGTATGTCCTCAGCTGTAGCGACTAACAATCTTCAACTCAGTATGCTCTCAGCGTGTAGCGACTAGCAATCTTCAACTCAGTATGTCTCGATTAGTGGCGACTAACAATCTTCCACTCAGTATGTCTCTCAGCGTGTAGCGACTAACGATCTTCCACTCAGTATGTCTCTAGCGTGAGCGACTAACAATCTTCCCTCAGTATGTCTCTCAGGTGTAGCGACTAACGATCTTCCATCAGTATGTCTCTAGCGTGTAGCGATAACGATCTTCACTCGATGTCGCTCAGCGGTAGCAACTAACGATCTTCCACTCAGTATGTCTCTCAGCGTGTAGCGACTAACGATCTTCCACTCAGTATGTCTCTCAGCGTGTAGCGACTAACGATCTTCCACTCAGTATGTCTCTCAGCGTGTAGCGACTAACGATCTTCCACTCAGTATGTCTCTCAGCGTGTAGCGACTAACGATCTTCCACTCAGTATGTCTCTCAGCGTGTAGCGACTAACGATCTTCCACTCAGTATGTCTCTCAGCGTGTAGCGACTAACGATCTTCCACTCAGTATGTCTCTCAGCGTGTAGCGACTAACGATCTTCCACTCAGTATGTCTCTCAGCGTGTAGCGACTAACGACTCCAGTTCTTTGTTGGTTTACTTATTCTTCTTCTTTGGCTACCAGTAAAGAGCTCTTGTCTAGCAGCTACCACACTTGACATGGAATTCTTGAAGTCTGGTTAGTGTAGTAGATTCACCATCATTACTTGAATCATGTACACGTCCTCTCTTCCTTAGGGAATTTATAATATCAACCTGGTACATTTCTCGCCAGCTTTTTGCAGCAGTCATACCTGCAACCCTATAAGTGCGTTCATTTCTCTTATTACACTTGCATGTTCTGGCACAAAAACTAAAACTGATTTTTGTCAGCTTAGACCTCCCCAGCGACTACAACCATTGTCTCCGATCTCATTAGCTTTCTTTGTTATTGGTTATTGGTTACTAAATTGACGTTATTGCACTCCGGCAGACACATAGGTGCTCAGTCTCCCCAACAGATATCGAAGAGTATGCATACTGATGGTTCCCGTGACTCGCTGATTAAACACACCTCTCACTGCCACTCAGGCATTCAGTTATACTTGTACAACGGGTAACTCCAAACTGTCTAAATCGCTTGTGGGTACAATATATATTTTAGTGTCCTCATCCAACAGACAGTCGCTAAGAGCCCGAAGAACATCCCCCTTATACATCTTCAACTCCCCAACAATCGATGGTTTTGATGCAAGCCTGACCCTCTCTCATTACCCGCAAACACCCGCATTCCCAGAACAGTATACTGGGCACTACGTAAGCCTCTGGAGGTTAGAAACTTCTATAGACGACATCCACTCATACCGAAACCTACCCTTCTGGATCTTGTGAAGCATCGACTGAGTCAGAAACAACGTTGAATCTAGGGAAATAGTTAGTAATTTCACTGTCAAATGTTATATCTTTGAAGTTAGCTTATAAATAACTTGGTTACTTTACTTCTAAATTTTACATCTATGAAATTAGCTAAGAAATAATTTTAGTCACCTCACTACCTCATGTTATATCTATGAAGCCAGCTATTAAACGAGTTGACCACTACACTTAGTCACCTCACTACCTCATGTTATATCTATGAAGCCAGCTAATAAACGAGCTGGCCACTACACTTAGTCACCTCACTACCTCATGTTATATCTATGAAGCCAGCTAATAAACGAGTTGACCACTACACTTAGTCACCTCACTACCTCATGTTATATCTATAAGCGTAATGAACAGCTGGCCACTACACTTAGTCACCTCACTCCTCATGTTATATCTATGAATGCAGCTAATAAACAGCTGGCACTCACTTAGTCACCTCACTACACTCATGTTATATCTATGAAGCCTAATAAACAGCTGGCACTACATTAGTCACCTCACTCCTCATGTTATATCTATGAAGTGCTAATAAACAGCTGGGCACTCCTATAGTCACCTCACTACCTCATTTATATCTATGAAGCCGCTAATAAACAGCTGGGCACTAACTTAGTCACCTCACTACACTCATGTTATATCTATGAAGCGCTAATAAACAGCTGGCCACTCACATTAGTCACCTCACTACCTCATGTTATATCTATGAAGCCAGCTAATAAACGGCTGGCCACTAATATCACCTCTACCTCATGTTATATCTATGAAATGTTCAATGTGGTTTATCATTTGATGAGAGATGGTTGACGACATTCAGAAAACATTGCATACCATCTCGGGTTGGTGTAGAAGTCGCTATTAGGTCAATCCTGAAAAAGCGTGTATGTTGTGGTGCTCGTTGAATAATCACATCGTCAGCTGACCTACCCTGTAATCTTTGATGAACATACCATCGAGCGCAGAGACAGGCTTCGCTATCTTGGAATAACCTTGATCGTAGTCTATCTTTCAAACACCATATTGAACAGACGATACAAGCGTGGTCTTGCGGCTCTCAAAGTTATGGTGGCCCACACTTGAGCAGAGACATGCCCTTTGTTCGATCGACTGGTAATGTCAGTGGTAGATTACGGACTCGGAATTCTTACGATATCAAGATCACAATGTGAACGACTTGAACGGGTTCAGAATGAAGGTATGCGTATAGTTGTAGGCTGCACTAGAGATACCCCATTGTGAAGATGAGATATATGCTTGGCCTTCTGTCACTACGCTCCGTCATGCAATCGCCCAAACCAAGGCATATATGCGGGTTACTCGGATAAGAGACATCCACTTCACAGGAACACTAATGATGTTAAGGGCACTGAGAATCAATGGTGCATGTCGTGGATGGCCCAGGCTGAGAGAACGATTGCAGGTGACTACGGTTGCGACTCTACCAAAGGAGAAGAATGGATCCCACACGATGGAAGCATGATGAACTATCTCAACGTTATCATTACTCTTGGAAGAGAATGAGAGATTGGGCAACATGAAGGTGATCTGCAGTTAAGCAGCTGATAGAAGATAATGCAAGGGATGATGATGTTGTTGTATATACCGATGGGTCGGTTCAACGTGGTGAGAAATCCGGCTGGGGTTTCTTGGCTAATGCGCATGGTAGGGTTGTTGCAGAGCGAAGTGGGGCATACAGGACAACTACTTCTAGTATGAGGATGGAGGTTGAGGCCGTTACTGCTGCCCTCCATTGGATTTCTGGGACTTCATTTACTGGGGCAGTTGTTGTATCTGACTCTCAGTCGATGCTTCACAAGATCCAGAAGGGCAGGTTTCGGTATGAGTGGATGTCGTCTATAGAAGTTTCTAACCTCCAGCGGCTTACGTGGATATACTGTCCTGGGCATGCGGGTGTTTACGGTAATGAGAGAGCGGACAGGCTTGCATCAACAGCATCGATTGTTGGGGAGTTGAAGATGGATAAGGGGATATTCTTCGGTCTCTTCGAGACTCTCTGTTGGATGAGGACACTAAAATCGATGTTGAATCGATCAAGCGATTTAAGCAGTTTGGAATTACCTTTGTTCAAGTCGAACTGGATGCCTGAGAGGCAGAGTGAGAGGTGTGTTTAATCAGCGAGCCACAGGAACCATCAGTATGCATACTCTTCGATATCTGTTGGGGAGACTGAGCACCTATGGGTTTGCCCGGAGTGCAATGACGTCAGTTTAGTAACCAATAACCAATAACCAATATCTATGAAGCCAGCTATTAAACGAGTTGACCACTACACTTAGTCACCTCACTACCTCATGTTATATCTATGAAGCCAGCTAATAAACGAGTTGACCACTACACTTAGTCACCTCACTACCTCATGTTATATCTATGAAGCCAGCTAATAAACAGGGTTTACCACTACACTTAGTCACCTCACTACCCATGTTATATCTATGAAGCCAGCTATTAAACGAGTTGACCACTACACTTAGTCACTTCACTACCTCATGTTATATCTATGAAGCCAGCTATTAAACGAGTTGACCACTACACTTAGTCACTTCACTACCTCATGTTATATCTATGAAGCCAGCTATTAAACGAGTTGACCACTACACTTAGTCACCTCACTACCTCATGTTATATCTATGAAGCCAGCTAATAAACAGGTTGACCACTACACTTAGTCACCTCACTACCTCATGTTATATCTATGAAGCCAGCTAATAAACGAGTTGACCACTACACTTAGTCACCTCACTACCCATGTTATATCTATGAAGCGGCTAATAAACAGGCTGGGCACTACACTTAGTCACCTCACTACTCATGTTATATCTATGAAGCCAGCTATTAAACGAGTTGACCACTACACTTAGTCACCTCACTACTCATGTTATATCTATGAAGCCAGCTAATAAACGAGCTGGGCACTACACTTCCCAAAGTTACATCCTACTGCTGGAAATTTGTATACTTTTATTTTTCAAAAATGACATTTTATTCGATAGTTACCATTTCATTAGAGCAGGTATTGATACACAAAACATAATTTTATTTAATCGAACCATTTACTTATCAATTTATTGATTTATTTTCCAATGCAAGTGACGGGCAAGTTAGTATTTAACTGTAACATGTTGCAAATTAATCGTTTAATTTAATGTTATAGTTTAGTGTTTATGAGTATCGTTAGCAACCGGGCAACTCCGTATAATAGTAGTAAAGAACTTACTTTCATACCGTGAGTTTTTATATTAGGAACTATGATGTTAATCACATACTATTTGTATCATATCTACAGAATCTATCGATATGGGGAGTTGTTGACCTTACATCAGTCATAACCACTTAGCTGCAGAGACACACCATCATCTATTATTTCAGACTTCTATTAGTTGTTTTTGTTCAAACATAAGTTAGCTTACCATCCAAATATCAGTTCATATATGTTTAATATTGTGCGATTCACTCCATTGCACAGAGTTTTACCATATCGAACATTCTAGGCTGAAATTCCGAGAGTATTGCACATTCCTGAAATCTGTATCTCAGCAATAGTACTCATCATCATCATCAAGTATTTTGTCCCTTACAAAACCTGGCTCCCATGACAGTAGTGATGAAAAACTGTCTGTTATCTGCAAGTTGACAGGCGTCAGTAACAGTCATTCTCAGATCGTCAATGACATCTTGCACTTCTAGGCTTCATCTCATTCTTCTTCAGGCACCATTCCTCCAAAATTATTCTTTGGATGGAAATTATACCTGCAATAATATTACAGGATCTCAAAAAACAAGCACACAAGAATCGTGCGACATGACAGGCTGGAATCGAACCAACTAATTTTAGAAAGTAGGAAAAACTTAAAAGACTGGGTTTTGATTTTGAACCTACGACCTTCACAAAGGGGGCTTCTTAACCACTTCTACATAGAACCACTTCTCATCCCACCCCACCCACCCCCACCCCTTCCCCTCCCCATCATCATATATTAGTCAGACGATCACCCAGCTCCTTGAAAATGAAGACATCAGAAGCAGAGTGGGCATAACTTCATGCACGAATACATTGAAAGACAACAAATGCAGTGGTTTGGACATTTAATGGGAATGGAACCACCAATAACAGCATGCAATACACATAGATCGGGTACTAGAGCCAAGGAAAGACTAAGAAAAACATGGATAGACAATATCAAGACCACACTAAATAAATACAGATATAACACAAGGGTGACTCATCTGGCCAGGAACGCAAATTAAAGCTCCCACCTCTACGCTTGACGGCGAGAGTGGACTACCAATTTCATCATTCACCTGGGCAAAGACAACCTGGTAAAAGACAAGAGACAATCCTTCAGGAACGTAAGCGACCTACATCTGTGACTTAGTGCACAAAGCTTGAGAAGTCAATGCTGCGTCCTTCTTTGACTTGGTGCAAACAGCTTGAGAAATCAGTGCTGCGTCCATCTATCATTGACTAGTGCTACTCGAAACACTGACAGTTTGAAGATCTTTTGATCTAGTTCCAGGTTTACATTCTCTGTTACCTCATGCAGTTCAGGAAATAGAAAATGCAAGTGTTGTACTGTTTCCAAAAGAAACTAAACTGCTCACACTTATTTTCTGATGTTACCCGGTATACTTACTTGATTGATTTATTGAATGATTGATTGGACAATAATCATTGCACTTCGATAAATAACCGTGTGCACTCCGATCGATTTCTTACACAAGAAGATCTCAGCGGCACTGCACGAACTCCGTAGCATCGGCGATGATCCCGATGTAATTTTTAAGATGGTAAAAATATTTTGTAGGAATGTTTTTATTTTAAATATTACTAAAGAATTTTGCCCAGGCAGTGGCTTTACAGCCTGTTTTTCTGGATTTTTGAACTGCCAAGTTTATTTGACATGCTGAAATTGAACACGGAACCTCCGTTTTATCATCCGTCTCCGATCTTTCTTACTTGTTAGTTGTATTTTATATCTTCTTAGTTTACAAAACTGTAGCACGCAAGAATTATGTAGCACACAAGCATATTATTCTGATGAGTTTACACATAACTGTGCATCTTTCTTTCTTTACTTCCATTCTGTTTTGCCTCACCAGCGTCATGATAAGAAGAGATTGCTAGAACGGACTTTTGTGCGCGCTTCATAAATATTGTTTTTCGTCGCCTCTATTATCTCTGAGGTCCATCTTTTGCGTGAACGGGATTTTGCTTTGTATCGACAATATCTGAGTAATATTGCTCTTTGAGGCGCACTGTTTGTTGTTAATATGCATATGTGGCCGAACCATTTATCTGTTGTTTCTTGATAAAGTCCAGTAGTGTTGTTGTAACCACTTTTTTCCTGATGTCTTCATTACTAAACCGGTCTCTTCTTGTTACTCCCAGCATTCTGAGTAGACACTTCATCTCTGTCGTGACTAGTTTTCTTCTATCATGTGATGTTAGCGTCCAGGTTTGTCACTGGTAGCATAATGTTGGGAGAAAGATTGTGTTGAACAATGCTCTTCTTGTGTTCATGGTGACACAACTGTAGTATCTATTAGTCTGGTTAGAACACTATACTGTTTAACAAATTTAAAATTGGGACAACTAGCCTGTACCCCTGCGAAAAGGTGGACTGGACGGCAGAGCACATACTGCATGATTGTCAACTGATAGCAGGTATAAGAAAAGAAACCTGACCCCAAAACACAGAGCTTCACGAGAAACTGTACGGAGGAACGGAGTCCCTTAAAACCACGATAAAATTCATGAAAAAAGTTGGTTCATCAGTCTAGGCCGGGATCGAGAGAGAAGACACTCTACTGTAGTCTATTATAATATTGGTATAACACACAATTTTAGTAGATATTAGTTTTAGTAGATGTGTCGTATAAGGATATAATCTATCAAAGGAATAAGTGATTGATCGTTACCAATACTCAATCACTCTTAATTAAATATCGATTAACTGTGATATGAGTTTTGAGACAATGCGTCACTATTGGTAAATGTTTTGTTGAGAACTACATATGCATTAAAGAAATCGATTATATCTATATTTAAATTAGATTAAGCCATTCAAAAAAAAATTTAATACAATTTAAAGGGTAATTGTATACGTGAGATTGTAACAGAGATTAGAAGTAAAATAGCTCAAGTGAATGCAACTTGTATGAAAATGGAAGCACATTATGTGTGAATTCCCTACCAATGACAATACGGAAACGAGTACTTCAGTGCTATATTGAAACAATACTTATGTATGGCAAGAATAATGGACAATGAACAATCAATCAATACGATCATTGGAAGACACAGAGATGTGGTTTTACAGAAAAGGGCTGGAAATTCCATGGACAGCGAAGAAAACAAACGATAGTTTTAAAACATTACTGCACACAAAGAAACCTTTTCAAAATAAAAAGAGACAATCAAGGTTCTTCGGGCATATCAGGCGAAAAGGAGGCTTAGAACATGGTGTGTTAACGGGTACAATTCAGAGAATGAGGTAGAATATAGAATATGTTGAATGTAGGCAATATGTGAGACACCGTGGTTCGACAAAAGATGGGCATCAGAACTGATTACCTGCACCAAGGAGAGAGTTGTAGAGAGACATGATCGCCTACGCCGAGAGGCATATCATTTGATTGAGGGAGCTTGGAACCTTAAATATTACATATCGAAAATTTCAAATATGCCTGTCCTACACGTTTAGGGGCATTCGAACAGAACCGCAACGTATGGTCGTGTTTGGCTAAGATCAAACATTTCACAAAGAATAATTTGCTCATTTATTTTATCAAACATTGTGATCAATAAATCTAATATCTTTTTTTGAAAATTACGATACCGTCTCTTGTTTTTGAATATCGTGATAACGTGTCCCTTTATCTCTTTGTACCGTGTGATAATATGCCCCTTTATCTCTTTGTACCGTGTGATAATATGCCCCTTTATCTCTTTGTACCGTGTGATAATATGCCCCTTTATCTCTTTGTACCGTGTGATAATATGCCCCTTTATCTCTTTGTACCGTGTGATAATATGCCCCTTTATATATGTGTACCGTGTGATAATATGCCCCTTTATATCTTTGAACGTGTGATAATATGCCCTTTATCTCTTTGTACCGTGTGATAATATGCCTTATATTACCGTGTGATAATATGCCCCTTTATATCTTTGAACCGTGTGATAATATGCCCCTTTATATCTTTGTACCGTGTGATAATATTCCCCTTTATCTCTTTGTACCGTGTGATAATATTCCCCTTTATCTCTTTGTATCGTGTGATAATATTCCCCTTTATTTCTTTGTTTATTGGTTATATATTTCCCCATTAAATTCTCGTGTCATTTCGTTTTCTATAATTCCATTTGACCTCAGTTCGTCAAGATAAAAAGCGATTTCTTGAGAGGTCTTTTGTGTACGCTTCATAAAAGTCTTTTCACTGTCTCTTTTATCTCTGAGTTCCACCTTTTGTGTTTACGGTCTTTTGCTTTGTATTCACTATATCGGCTTAATATTGCCCTTTGAAACACATTGTATGTTGGTAATCTGCTTAAGTAGCCAAGCTATTTAATTTTTTGTTTCTTAATGAAGTTCAGTACTGATGTTATACCTTATTTGTTCCTGATATCTTTATTTCTAAACCGATCTCTTCTTGATACTCCCAGCATTCTGCGTAGCTAATTCATCTTTGTCGTGACTATTCTTGAATAATGTAATAACTTTTCATTTGTGTTCCCAAATAGCGTGATAACCTTCTTTATTTACTTAAACAGTATCAGTGGCGGCTCGTGATATTTTTGTTGGTGGGGCCAGACACAAATTTTCTAAAAATCATGGTTTTGGGTTAGGTTATATTTTAATTTATAAAATAATTAATACACGTTACATATTATGTTTGGCGGGGCCTGGCCCCACTGGCATCTAATGACGAGCCGCCAATGAACAGTATTATATATTAGTAGTACGGAAGAGATCGAATAACACATGGTTAATCACAGAAGTGCAATGATGATAGTCATATCAATCAATCAACACTGAGATCGAGAATGTGTCCTCTATGGACAAAAGCAACATCATCAATGCTCCAAGAGAAAATATACGCTCTGAAGATTTCAACGAAGATAAAGTTGTGCATACCGGTTGCGCGAGTTATGTATACCGATATGTGCAGCAAGACGGGAAAACCATAAGAGAAACTCCAGTAGATACATTAATCAACACAGAACGGGAATTGTTAGTCTAAACACATTGAAATACATGCTTTGGAGAAGATCATAGCAATTATGGACATGTCCGATATGTGATGAAAATGATATTCAAATGAACAATGAACTAAATAGTTCATCAAGAAGAAGGCATAATATCAGGATGTTTCGATCATTGTTCGCCCGTGTAGTGCCGGGGCCCACAAGGAAGCAAAGAATAGTACCACTGCGACCTACAAGGCATGTCGTAAGAGACGAGGGATGTAGGACCTAGGGAAACTACCCTAGTAAATAAAAAGCATCGCATAAATCGGATGTGCTGGTCTTCTTGTAGGCGCATAACTGGTATAACGTACGATCGCTCTTAGGCTCAGGCAGTGGCGGCTCGTCATTAAGGGCCAGTGGGGCCAGGCCCCATAAAAAATAATGTTTAACGTGCATTTATTATTTAATAAATTAAAATATAACCTAATCCAAAACATGATTTTCCCGAACATTTGTGCCGGACCCCACCTGCAAAAACGATCACGGGCCACCACTAGGCTCAGGTCACATACAAATCACACACGGTGGTAAACAAGTGGTTGATATGGACCGTTCAAAGAAAAAGAAGCACATTCTTCAGTTGTTGTTTTCTTCCCCGGAATAATTGTGTGCGCCTAGTGTGTAGACTTAAACTGACATCCTAGCTGTAGGTTGTTCAACTGTGGTCGACAAGCCACCAGCATTTAAACCTATCAGGGAAGGTTATTGAGTGTCCTCTTAAATCACGGTTAGACCAATCAACCAGTGTCTCTCTACCCTATTACCTCGCTTTATATTACAAATCGATTACCAGGAATGATTGCGGAGCGGAACTGGCCTCGTTTCCAGACACTTGTTTCCTTTTTTTAATCACATCTTTCTATACAAAAGATGGCTTCTTAGTTTTCTAGACTAAAACTGAGAATAGATTCGGGGACAATGGAGAGGAAACAAAATGGATGTGGGGACACCATGATGGGGGAAAAAATATAATTAGTTCAATAAAAAGGGATGTTATCGTTTAGGATGTTAAAGTGTGTTATTGTTTAAGGTGTTAAAGTGTGTTATTGTGTGAGATGTTAAGATGTGTTATTGTTTAAGATGTTGAGGTTGCAATATAACTAACATTGATCTCTGTGCGAGCTACATAAGACATTGATTGATTGATTGATTGATTGATAGGACCATCATCGTTGTAGCTGGGTGAATTACCATGTGAGCTCTGATCCTTTTCTTACACATTAAGATCTCAGATGTAGTGCACGAGCTCCGAAGCACTGGCAAGTGTCCCTGGTTTTGTAGACATTTAAAAAAATCTTTTCTAATGAATTTTTCCCGGTCAGCGGTTTTCCAGCCTGCACTTCTCGATTTGAACTACCAAGGGTTCTTATACGGGCTCAAATTGAACACGGGACTTACTTTTAATCGTCCGTCTCCGATAGGACTAGGAACTCGATCTGACCTACACTTAGATCAGGGATCCACTTAAAATATCCCTGATCCCTGATAAACTATTGCCAGTCTGATGTATTTATAATTAAGTTATACATACGTACCCCTAAGCTTAACGGCAAGAATGGACAACCAATTACATCATCTACCTGTGAACAGATAATAGACAATACACGCATATATAATCATATATTCTAAATCTATATTGATCTTCAGAATTGCAGGTAATATTTCCCCAATGGGACCTCACCCTTCTCTTGAATCAATACCATTATGAAAGTCTCAGGCTGAACCGTAGGAGAATGTTTGACATCAAACAGATAAAAAGCAATGACAGATGAGAGACAAGAGACATGAATGTTTGACATCAAACAGATAAAAGCAATGACAGATGAGAGACAAGAGGATTTGAATGTTTGACATCAAACAGATAAAAAGCAATGACAGATGAGAGACAAGAGACATGAATGTTTGACATCAAACATATAAAAAGCAATGACAGATGAGAGATAAGATACATGAATGTTTGACATTAAACAGATAAAAAAAACAATGACAGATGAGAGACAAGAGACATGAATGTTTGACATCAAACAGATAAAAAAAAATGACAATGACGAGATGAGAGACAAGAATGTTCTCGATGAGCAGATAAAGAAATGTTTACAGATGAGGAGAGCAGTTCAAAATGATAACCAGCTGTAAAAATAACTGAGAGCCGCAATAGCGTAGTTGTTAGTCAACTTGTTCCTTACACGCGTGATCCTTCCTCTTACCCCACAGTAGGTGTGAAATATTTCCCAACCGTAGCGTCTCTCAGATCGAACCATCTTCACTTGGGTACAAGAAAAAGGCACTAGGAAGTAAAGGTGACTGACATGATGTTGACCACATTCCTTATAGCGTGCCGACGGTCAATGATAAATAAGGACCTAACACTGTATTCCTCAATATACCTCTCGGTACAACAAAAGATTCTCTTACTTTTCCTTTTACAAAATAACTTTATGGAGCGAAAAAAATGTCAAATTTAGAAATGATATTTACTTCTTAGTAGAGACAATTGCGAAGCTTAATTATTGTCTACGCCAGCCGGGATACCACTCAGTTAGTCATCATACACTAGCTTGTCTTGCTCAGAGCTTTACCATCCTAAGAGTCATTCGAAATGTCTCTTTCCCTATGTCCATCATCCACTTCTGGCAGGGTCAAATTATCTATCAATGTCCAGTCTTCACTTGCATCATGCTCAAATTATTTACCTTGGCCTTCCTTTTATCCCCTTTGCCAGGATGTCTCCTTCCACAGTTGTCTTCTCTAGTTAGTAATGTCTTTCTTATATGTGCAAAATACTTCAACATTTAATTTTTAATTTTTGGCAGCATCAGCCATCTACTTTCATATCAAGTTCTTTCTAGGTAGATCTATTTGTTCTCTTTTCTTCTCATGGTATACATAGAACTCTACTGTAACAATTTTATTCAAAAGCACATATATACAATTTTCCACTGTTTTTCTACGTTCTCTCCCTTGATTATTTGTTAATTATTCTATGTTGTCTGCACTGATAATTTGTTAATTATTCTACGTTGTCTGCACTGATAATTTGTTAATTTTTCTACGTTGTCTGCACTGATAATTTGTTAATTATTCTATGTTGTCTGCACTGATAATTTGTTAATTATTCTATGTTGTCTGCACTGATAATTTGTTAATTTATAAACGTTGTCTGCACTGATAATTTGTTAATTTTTCTATGTCGTCTGCACTGATAATTTGTTAATTATTCTACGTTGTCTGCACTGATAATTTGTTAATTATTCTACGTTGTCTGCACTGATAATTTATTAATTATTCTACGTTGTCTGCACTGATAATTTGTTAATTATTCTATGTTGTCTGCACTGATAATTTGTTAATTATTCTACGTTGTCTGCACTGATAATTTATTAATTATTCTATTTTGTCTGCACTGATAATTTGTTAATTATTCTATGTTGTCTGCACTGATAATTTGTTAATTATTCTATGTTGTCTGCACTGATAATTTGTTAATTATTATATGTTGTCTGCACTGATAATTTGTTAATTTTTCTATGTTGTCTGCACTGATAATTTGTTAATTTATAAACGTTGTCTGCACTGATAATTTGTTAATTATTCTATGTTGTCTGCACTGATAATTTGTTAATTATTCTATGTTGTCTGCACTGATAATTTGTTAATTATTATATGTTGTCTGCACTGATAATTTGTTAATTATTATATGTTGTCTGCACTGATAATTTGTTAATTTTTCTATGTTGTCTGCACTGATAATTTGTTAATTTATAAACGTTGTCTGCACTGATAATTTGTTAATTATTCTATGTTGTCTGCACTGATAATTTGTTAATTATTCTATGTTGTCTGCACTGATAATTTGTTAATTATTCTATGTTGTCTGCACTGATAATTTGTTAATTATTCTATGTTGTCTGCACTGATAATTTGTTAATTATTCTACGTTGTCTACATTGATAATTTATTAATTATTCTACGTTGTCTGCACTGATAATTTGTTAATTATTCTATATTGTCTGCACTGATAATTTGTTAATTATTCTATGTTGTCTGCACTGATAATTTGTTAATTATTCTAAAAATAGATAAGACTGCAGTAAAATTATTTGATTGGCAAAACACGTAATCACAAAGTACCTTAGTTTTACAAATTACAAAAACATTAACAAAATACACCAACGTTTCGATCGACCAACAAGGCCTTTATCAAGCAAACGAACAACAGGAGTGACAAATTTAAAAAAAACGATTATTCTATTATTCTACGTTGTCTGCATTGATAATTTGTTAATTATTCTATGTTCTCTCCCTTATAATCTGTTACTTGTTATACCTTATCTCCCTTGATAATGTGTCCATTTCTCTTGTGCTCAGTTGTCATTATTGTTGTTATTGTCACATTAATATATATATATAATGTTTCTTTGCTTTTCTCTTGCATCGCCCGTATTAAAAACATCTTTTCAAATGCTCATTGAGCCGTATTTTAGTATGTCTGCTTTAACGAGTATCAAATTTATAGAGAACAAACTACTCTCCAGCATTTTAGCAGAACTTATATTAACATAATCTTCCCGCTTTTGACATATAATTTTTCCCTGTAACCACTTCACTGATCCCAAAATCCAACTCTTTTGCTTTTTTTTTCTGGAGAAATGATCGGCACCTAAATAATTTTTTTTTTAATTGCATAAAACACACCCCAAACGAATGCAATTAATCTTGTAAATCGTATAGTGCAGACGAATGTGGTCAGGCCTATTTTAACGGCAAGGTAAGTTGCTGATGCATTGTTGAAAATATTGGCAACCTTTACCCTTCTTATACGCATAGCGGTTTTTAATAGTAAGCAGAATATAATATTAGATATATGATAATACGGAACAGTCCTCCGTATATCATCGACAGAGAAGAGAACAAATAGATCTATCCAGAAAGAACTCAAAATCAAAGAAAACTGACTGATGCTACAAAATAAGGAAGAGAAAATTGAGATATTTTGGACATATAAAAAGAAAAGAAGGGATAACGAGACTGGAGAAGACTATCATGGAAGGAGACATCCTGGCAAAGAGAAGAAGAGAAAGACCACGGAGAAGATGGATTCAGGATGTAATTGATGGTTTGAGCATGACGGCTGCAGAAGCAGACATCTGACCTACGAGAGAGAGAAATTCCGAGAGGTTGTTAAGGTGACAAAGTTCTGCCCAGGATAAGCTACTTGATGATGATGATGAAAGAACATACACACTGATGGTTCATAAAACCAAACAAAAAATAACATATACTTAGCTATCACATTAAAATGATATTGCTTTAGAAGTCATAGTAACCCTTAATAAAATCAAACAAAACCACAACAAAACAGAAATCAGACAGCGGACAGAAACATGATCGACTACACAAATAAACAAGGTCCTTGGTGATTATCTTCAACAAACCGACAATTTTATGAAGTTTTTTTGGTAGTGGAAACTTCAGCTTGGCCTTGGTTATCCTCGCTAGTTCTTGATCTTTACCTAGCAACCACCACTTCACAACATGACATTTATTCGGTCAGCGACTGCTAAGTCTCCACACAAATCTCTTCATCCATCCTGGAAAGAATATTACTCTACTTCCGAGTTATTGGCATCGTGATGACATATCGCTACACAATTTGATCCGGGATTTGGACATTGCTCTGACAATATCTAGTTTCAGTATTTGCAGTTTCATTACTATTTTGTCTGGTTCAGTCATACGGTCTTGGACCCAATCTGTTCAGGATTTGTGTTTGAATTTACTCCCAGACTAAAATGAACAACCATGATGAATTGTAATATGCGACATCATTTTCCTTGGAGGCAAATAGTATAACATGAGGAGGGGGGACAGATGAGTGGAGAAGATGGGGAGTGTGGACTTTAAGATCAGATGAATAATTCTAGGCATCTGATATTGAAGAGAACACGGGTGTATTATGTAGGCTATACTTGCTAGCTATAACGTATGTGTATTATGTAGGTTATACTTGCTATAACTACATGTGAAATGCGTTGTCTGCGAAAAGTTACCAGCAACACAAGAAAAGACAGAATCACTAACATCAGCATAAGAAAGAAAGTTGGCACAAAACCGTGCTTGAATTATATAGAGAAACAAAGAATGAAGTGGTTTGGCCACTTAATAAGAATGCATCCAAACTCCACAGTATACCGAGTCTTCTACAACAGAACATCGGGAAAGAAGGCAAGAGGAAGACCACGGAAAAGATGGTTAGATGGCGTAGCAGAATCCTGTGAAAGAGCAAAGATAACAATCACACAAGCCACCAGAACAGCGCAAGACAAAAACAGAAAACCAAGGCACCGGGCAACAACCCGGTAGCAGTGTGACGACACTGGGCAACAACCCGGTAGCAGTGTGACGACAAAAGAAAGAAAGAAGATACTTGCTAACTACTCGTATAACGTATGTGTTTTATGTAGGCTATACTTGCTAACTATAACGGATGTGTATTTCGTAGGCTGAATTTGCTAACTATAGCGTAGATGTATTATGTTGGCTTAATAGACTGAAGAGAACGTGGGTGTATTATGTATTCGTTACATATGAATATAATATGTGTATATTATGTCAGAGTTACATATGAATAAACACGGGTGTATTATGTAAACATTACATAATCTCTTCTTCTTCTTTGCGTTCGTTCTTTACGACCAATTTTAATCACTTTTTGTGATATGTTTGATCTTTGCCAAGAACGTGTATACGTTGCACATTGGTTTGGTAAGCCCTTAAACGCATAGACTTCTACATGTTTAGGACTCGTGCGTCCGATTTCAGCCAAACCTCCTTAGTCACCTCTTACGACATGCATGTCAGGTAACAGTGGTTCTATTCTTAACACCCCAAATTTGGGCCCCGGTAACCACTCAGGCGACATTACATAATGAATAGAACATATGTATATTATGTAGACATCAGTTATTGAATATAACATGGGTGTATAATGTAGGCGATATATGATGAATCGAACATAGTGTATTATGTAGGCATCTCGTACTGAATACAATGTAGCTGTATTATGTAGGCATCTCGTACTATATGTAATGTAGGTGTATTATGTAGGCATCTCGTACTACATATAATGTAAGTGTATTATGTAGGCATCTCGTACTACATATAATGTAAGTGTATTATGTAGGCATCTCGTACTGAATACAATGTAGGTGTATTATGTAGGCATCTCGTACTACATATAATGTAGGTGTATTATGTAGGCATCTCATACTACATATAATATAGGTGTATTATGTAGACATCTCGTACTACATATAATGTAGGTGTATTATGTAGACATCTCGTACTACATATAATATAGGTGTATTATGTAGGCATCTCGTACTACATATAATGTAGGTGTATTATGTAGGCATCTCGTACTACATATAATGTAGGTGTATTATGTAGGCATCTCGTACTACATATAATATAGGTGTATTATGTAGGCAGTAGACATTGAATGTAGGATTATATTAGTATTACCTAGGTAGTGTGATAGCTAATGGATGAATGTATTTGTATTATATAATGTTTTATCTCTGCTCTTCGTAGGAGCATGGGAGAATAAACAGTTGAGCTCCACTTGTACATATCTCTTACCGTTTTCTTTATTGCTTCCAGGAAAATTGGATATCCCTCATTTGCTGAAGTAGACTCAAATTTAAGGTTCCTCTTGGAGGGTGGTAGTCCTCTTTTTTATTTTGCCATTGCGGGTTCCACTCTAGTGCATGTTTAGGGACATTCAACTATGTATTCCGGAGGGTATTTACGACACTGCTATTTATCCTTCTAATTTTGGTTTCAATGATACTGCCCTGTCTTTATCCGCAGTTCTTGCTCTACTGTTCTTATCCAAGTCGTTTTGGGACTTTCCCGTTTTCGTATACCCTCTGGTATCCACCTAAGTACAGTTTTCTTGATAGAGTTAGTTTCCATCAGCATTGCACTTCAGTGAAAAAACCATGTGCACTCTCATCTATTTCTTACAGGAAGAGTTTAACTGCAGTGCACGAAGTCCGTTGCAATGGCGAAGATCCCGATTTAATGTTAGCGATGGTGATATTTTTAAGGGAACTTTATTTAAATATTTTAAAATGAATTTTGCCCGTACCGCTTCTTCCCAGCCTACTCGTATTATTGTTAGACATAAAATGCTTTTTACGTGCTCAACTTTAACAAGGGACCTACGCTTTATTGCTTATCTCCGATAGGACTAGGAACTTGATCTCACTTGCACTGAGCTCAGGGATTCCTGGAAACTATCCACATTCCTCCACGTGGGAATCGAACCGAATATCTTTGGAGCGATATGCGAGCACCTTAGCACCATGTCTTTAATATGTCGATGGAGGTGGCGCCCTGTGTTACTGTGGCTCACAAGAGGAGCAAAGAATAGTAACTTATGCCTACAAGTCATGTCGTAAGAGCGACTGATGCATAACCTAAGAAAGCTACCTAATAAATAAAAGCATCGTAGAAATCGAATGTACTGGCCTACTTGTAGGCGCATAACTGGCACAATGTATAATCGATCTTAGGCTCAGATCACATACAAATCACAAAGTGTGGTTTAAAAAGTTGTCGATATGAAGCGTTCAAAGAAGAAGTGGAGGGAGAACTGGCTAGATATCGATTATTTCATGAGGGATGTGATGAAAACTACACACTGCATGTGTTCTACAAGTGACAAGCATTTTGAAAAGTACAAAAAACATAATTTGTAAAACATATTACAGCACACATATCCCTCTTGTGGACATATTAGCAGCTTTGACATATATATCACACAGCAAGATCAAATGTGATAATAAGCCCATGTTGTGCATTGATATCATTATATCATGGTGATAACAACATAGATGATAAACATGCATATCAGCTGATCAACAAGGGACTGCAGTATTTGCTTACAACAACAACAACCCGGTTAGAGCTAACTTGTAACACAATTAAATTAACAAATAATGAATAATGCATGCATTCATTAGTAATATATATTTCGTTTTACTTTTATCGCGTGTATATATATCTATAAATTCTTCTTCTTCTTCTCTATCTTCATTGTTCTACAGTAAGTTGTTAGGGGGAAGGGGGTAATGTACTGATCTTATGTCCATCGTGTCAAATGCACTTTATGCGGTGGTATTCATTTCAATATGGAGCTCCAGAAATTAGTTCTTAAGGTTGTGACAGAAAGTAAAACAAGTAATCACAAAGTACTGTAGTTTTACAAATTACAAAAGCAATTACAATATAGAGCAACGTTTCCACCAACAGGGCCTTTATCAAGCAAATGAACAACAGGAGTGACGAATTAAAAAAAAAATTACATATGGACGACTAGATACGGAGACATTCAAACGCAATTGTAATTGTATTTGTACTTGTTGTTTTTTTGGTCCAATTCGTCCCTCCTGTTATTCGTTTTCTTGATAAAGGCCGTGTTGGTCGAAACGTTGCTGTATGTTGACATTGTTTTTGTAATTTTTGAAACTACAGTACTTTGTGATTACGTGTTTCGCCAATCAAATAGTTTTACTGTTGTCTCATATATATTGTGACAGAAAGTAACAACACAGGACTTAGTCTGAATGTTAAGAAGACAGAAGTTATGATCATATAAAAAAAAAACAGACTTTGACAAAATGTACCATCACAGTAAATGGAACTGAGCTAAGACAAGTGCAGCAATTTAAATACTTCGGAGTTCTGGTAACATCAGATGGCAGATGCAGATCAGAAATAAAGAGCAGAATAGGACAAGCGAAACATGGTTCCCAAAAATTAGAAGCATTATATGCAACGTCCTTGTCAACTGCAATCTAAGAATGCTAATTAGTGCTATAGTCTGTCCATTAATTCGTGAGCACGTTTGAAATTGATTTTCTCGAAAACTACCTGTTGGATCTCAGTGATTTTTGCATGCAGCCTTAGAATATCCATGACGCTAAAATAAAGCTAACCAGTAGTCCATAGATGCTACGGATTTTGCACATCGGCGAATTCCTTTGATCTTTATGACAATTGCAAATACGGGGGCTCAAATTTTAGATTTTACAGTAACCCTAGAATTTGTCCATGTCAATTCTATTCATATTAATATCTCCATATTAACTTGATAGGTCAAGTAATTAAGTGTGTTGCCTTTATGTGCAATCGTGAACTTGGATACAATATGCAACAGTTAGTCCTCCCTTCGGTCACCATTAGACCCCAGGGTGTCTTAACTTCACCACAAATTGTATGATGGTAGACGCATTTGGATATGGAAATGTATACGTTGCTATTTCTCAGTCTGTAATCAAAATATGATTTGTATCTGACGATTCCATGAGGTTGATAATTGTTACTGGCTGGACAAATTGTAATCCATCTCGGTGCCAGTACTCGTCTTCCTCTCGGAGCACATGTTCAACACACTTCTTCCAGAACTGCATGTCTATCATTGAGAAGGATTCACGTGTCAGAACTTCAACATCACACATTTTAAACGTCCTGTTCTGTTCGGCAACTTGCCCTTTACTTTAGCCCAGACAAGCTCTATCGGATTGAGGTGAGCATGATATGGAGGTAGTCGCAAAGACGTGTGGCCGTATTCCGCAATGATTTTGTCAATATGAAACACCTTTGTCTTATTTGTCATCCTCACCAGGTGCAACAACTCGGTTTCAAATATGTATCATCGAAGCTGACATTTTCCTTAGCAAGCCAAGTCCTAATTTGATCTTTTGTATTTGATGCAGTTGGTACTTTGTCTTCGCTGATACTGCGTTGTGATAGGATGCATTATCCATTACCAAGCATGATGGTCTGTTTAGAATTGGAAGTAGATCTTTCTCCATCCAGTGCCTGAAAATATGTCCATTCATTTCTGTGTGGTAGTCCCTACCGTCGGTACTTTTGATTGGAAAATAAGTCCAGCGTCATGGACAAGACCTTCTTCACTGCTTCCTGCATGTGTTAGTATAATACGCTGGCCTTTGCTGCTTGGTATTTTTCTTTTCTGTTCACCGTCTACTGATTGCCATTCTTTAGTATTGGTGTGGTGAGCATTGACCCAGGAATCGTCCAAATATACAATATCATAGCCTTGCCTCCGCCGCTCACGGATCTGCCTCAGGTATTTACTTCAGGCAGCAATTAAATGTGGCTTTTCACAAATAATATTCCTGCCGCCTATAGTTTTTCTGAAGGTGAAGCCGGCGGCTCTTACAATTTTCCATAGAGTACTTTTAGAAATGTCTATGCTGCAATCTGATTGCAGTTTTAATTTCAGTTTCCTGAGAGTAACAAGTTGATTTGTCGCAAACATTTTCAAGAGCTCCCGTCTTATGACATCTATGTCAAAGTCGTCAATTGTTCTTTTCCTTTCTTGCTTGACATTAGTGCATTTTGTGTCCTGTTTAATCCATCGGGAAAAGTATTCTCTATTCAGACCAAGCGCCAGTTGCGTTCGTTTCTCAGGGTTATGAATATCGCAATATAGATGACCTCTCTTAGATTCCCTACGGAAGTGTTGGTATAGTAAAACTGTAACCTTCTGCATTGTTATAAATGTGCACTTCAGACTCATTATGAATGTGATATCAATGTCAGTTTTGATAAGCCAACAAATATGATACAATAGCTTTATAAAAATAGCGAGATACACCTATAACTATACAACGGTATCCCAAGTATAACGTCATATGCTTTCCGCTTTCAAAGTCGACTGGGTTCGGTGCACGGGAATTCCTGAAATTGTTGTTTACTCACGATATTTCAATATTACCATAATGTATTTTTAGAACAACGCGTCTGTGTACCGTAGATCTGTTACTATTGTGTACAATCCGGTGAGGTTGATTTTAATATAACCTGAAGAAGAAATATTTCAAACTACATCAATTTTCTTGGAAAAAAAAATTTTCTCTTGCGTCATGGATATTCTAAGGCTGCTTGCAAAAAATCACTAAGATCCAACAGGTAGTTTTCGAGAAAATCAATTTCAAACGTGCTCACGAATTAATGGACAGACTATACATAGAACCAATACTGACATACGTATGCGAGTCATGGACAATGAACACACAGATAAAAAAATCTATGAGGACCACAGAGATATGGTTTTGCAGAAGAATGATGAGAATCGCATGCACTGCTAAAATGTTTATCGTTGAGGTGTTGAATGAGATCAAGACACAGAGAAAGCTTATCATCAATATAAGAAAGAGGCGGTCGTCACTTTTCGGACATGTGATGAGGAAGGGAGGTTTAGAACACATTGTGAGAACCGGTAAAATCGAGGGCGACGAGAGAGGAAGACAGAGAGAGAGAGACAATTTTGGATACTTGACTTCATGGCACGGAAGAGCGTGAACATCTGAATTGATAGCAAACATCAAAGATAGAGATTTGTGGAGATCCATGATCACCTACGCAAGCCGGCACGGCCCCTGATGATGATGAATTTCTATAAAGTTTTTATTGATGCAATCATTCCATCTTTTGTGAGGTCTACCACTTGCTGCGTATTAATTATAGTTTTTGCAATGTGGCTATCTGTGGTAGGTGATACCATCTATTGTGAGGTCTACCACTTGCTGCGTATTAATTATAGTTTTTGCAATGTGGCTATCTGTGGTAGGTGATACCATCTATTGTGAGGTCTACCACTTGCTGCGTATTAATTATAGTTTTTGCAATGTGGCTATCTGTGGTAGGTGATACCATCTATTGTGAGGTCTACCACTTGCTGCGTATTAATTATAATTTTTGCAATGTGGCTATCTGTGGTAGGTGATACCATGACATGCTTGTCAGATGAACAAGCTACTTCTTCTTCTTCTTCGAACGTTCCATATCGACCACCTGTTAAAACACTCTTTGTGATCTGTATCTGATCTGAGCCTAAGAGCGATTGTATGGTGTGCCAGATATTCGCCTAAATGTAGGTCAGCACATCCCATTTCTGTGACGCTATTTATTTACTAGGGTAGCTTCCTAGGCTCCTACCTCAGTCGCCTTTCACGACATGCCTTGTAGGTCGAAGTGTTACTATTCTTTGCTCCCCTTGCGAGTCCTAGCAACACACGGGAGAGATTGTAAACAAGTACTCAAAGTCTCTAGAAAAAAGACAATTATCAAATACAGGTTTTGAGCCACAAATCTTTCTTTCTTACGGTACTCATCGCTTAAACCTGCAGACGATTCGTTTTTTCAAAGCACATATCATAATATGAAACATGTATAAACGGCATTCCTCGTCAAGCAGGAATGTCAAGTTTCCTGACTGAGTTAATCTATCTTACTTAGTCATTAGACCATGTTCAACATATTACCGAATGTTTCTTTTGTTATCTTAGGTTTATTTTTGTTTTTTCTGATCCAGAAGCACTTGAGCTTTTCAGCTCTTCGGCTCGGTGCCATGGACATCGTAACCCTTCGGTTCGGTGCCACGAACACCGTAAATCTGGGGAATCTGTGGCTTTTTCTGCTATCCCGAGGAATTGAACCCGCACACACAGAGGGATAGTCATCCGTAGTCCAACGCGCTACAAACACGCTGGGCAGACGGGCGACAGTTATGTTAGGTTAAAGATGTATTATTTGCAGGAATGAGTGGTCAACAGGTTACTAAATTCTCAATCTAGAGAACGAAGAATCAAGATTTACACGTTTACCGTTAGGGATATGATGCTATCATCATTTACAAATTTACGGGTTAGGATATGATGTCAAGACTGATAAATTTACGGTTAGAGAAATTATGCTACCAAAATTTACAAATTTACGGTTAGGGATATAATGCTGTCCAGACTGACAAATTTACGGTTAGGGATATGATGTTATCAGGATTTACAAATTTACGGTTAGGGATATAATGCTGTCCAGACTGACACGCTGTCTGCCAAAAGGGGAAACTGGTATTTAATATGGATAACATCTGATACGAAATTCAATCAATCAAATACTATGCCTGCAGGCGTAGGCTATCTTGTATCTCCACAACTCTCCGTCCTTGGTGACTTTAATCAGTTCTAACGTCGATCTTTTGTCAAACCACTACGTCAGACCCTAAAACATCTTATCCCTCTGTCTTCCGCGATCTTTTTTACACTAAATGTTACCCATTGTCACCGTCGATACGAAATTAGCAGTCATAAATAGTGTCATTTAGAAACCAATAAACATATGAAATGTTTCTAACTTATCCTGAACACAACAACACTGTTTCCCATCACTAGACAAATAGCATGTCTAAACCTATTATCAACAACACTAAACGGTATGACACACAAGAGAGAGAGAGTGCGAGAGAGAGAGAGAAAGATAGACATAGAGATGGTTCATAGTTTATCCTCTCATATCCCTCATTCAATCCATCGATCAATCTACAACACATACATCTGGCTTCAACAATAAACTCTTCACTCACCCTCGCTCACTCCTCCGATATTTTATGACCAGGGAAGCATAAAAAACAAAACAACACCGTGGTTAGCGCTGGCGACTAGGGGAAAAAAAACCGCGTTAATCATATCCATTTTTCCATATCCCATGTGATCTGAAATATAATTTCGCTCTGTCAATTCGACATGTGCCCAATATTGAGGTTTTTCCTCCTCAAGCAATCCTCGCAATGTGTTTATAAACTGCTCGACGTTTGCAGCTCTCGCGCATAATCTACCTAATGATGATTATGAATTCCCAGTACTCTCTCTTCCCCCGGCTCTAAGGCATGCCTCATTTGCCTAGTTCGTTTTGACAAGATGAGCATGTGCTAAACCTTCAATGATCTATTTTTAGCACACCTGACACACGAAAACGCACGCGTATGCAGCAACTGTTGGCTCAAGATGAATGTTTAGAAGTTGCCTCCCTTGATATTTCTGCTACTCAGATTAATTTTTAATCTTCTTGGATTTTTATTCAGGTGAAGGTTTAATTCCCTTGAGTTTTCTTGTATCAGTTAAACTCCCTTTAAAATCCTGCTCATTGAATTAGCTCCCTTTACAACTATGTTTATTGTTTCCCCTTAATGATTTTTTTGTTGCTGAAAATCTGGGCTAGTGAAACGAAGATTTGTAAATCACTTAGTTCGGGTTTGCTTGTTTCTTGTCTAGTTTAGTTAGTGATAGTTTTATTCGTTATCTATATCTTCATCAAATAGCTTGTCTTGAGCAGAAATTTACCATCCCAACAGCACTTTGGAATTTCTCTCTCTCACAGGCCAGATGTTCCGCCTCTGCTGCCGTCATGTTCAAACCAACAGTTACATCCTGAATCCATCTTCTCTGTTGTCTTCCTCTTCTCCTCTTTACTGGTATGCCTCCTTCCATTATGGTCTTCTCCAGCTCCTAGTGTCTTTTTATAGATTCAAAATACCTGTATTTTCTCTTTCTTATTTGTAGCATCAGCCAGTTTTCTTTGATTTTGAGTTCTTTCTGGATAGATCTATTTGTTATCTTCTCTGTTCATGATGTACGGAGGATTCTCCTGTATCACTATATTCTAGAGCATTTATTTGTTGTTCCACTGTGCTGCTAAATGTCCATGCTTCACACCCATTTACATTGCTATCTACATTGATAGTCTTAATGTAGGATTATCTTATTTATTCCAGAGGGGTATGTGTATTGTGGTAAGAATTTAGCCTTGAGTTTCTTGGCTAGCAAGAATGGTAGGATTATTGCAGAACGAAGTGGAGCATACCGCCTGTGTGTTGCCTGGGATCGCACGGGGAGCAAAGAATAGTAACACTTCGACCTACGAGGCATGTCGTAAGTGGCGACTGACGTAGAATCCTTGGGAAGTTACCCTAGTAAATAAAAAGCGAAATCGGATGTGATGGCCTACTTGTATGGGCAAAACTGGCACAACGTACACTTGTTCTTAGACTCGTATCACATACAAATAACAAAGTGGTTTAAGAAGTGGTCGATATGGAGCGTTCGAAGAAGAAGAAGAAGAAGAGGAGCATACATGACAACAACAGCCAGTATAAGGATAGAGGTTGAGGCCGCTACTAGCTGCCCCCCATTGGTTCTCTTACACTCGGTGTACTGGGACCGTTGTTATATCTAACTCTCAACTGATGCTTCGGAATATGCAATAGAGCAGGTTGCGGTATGAGTAGATGTCGTACATATGTGTTATAACCTCCAGAGAATTACGTGAATGTAAATGTCTTGGACATGCAGGTATTTGCGACAATAAGAGAGCGGACATAACCCTATTTAGCTCGGTCCTTCTCCGCATAAATTGCACGCCATCTGCCGAGAGTATTACCTAAAGCGCGAGCTCCGTATCTCTCGCAATAATCTTAGGAGTCTCTGGGAAAACGCCATTCATGAACAGAAAGGCGCGGTCAGGATTCGAGACCACAACAATTGAGACCCAAGACAAACGCGTAGCCACATAGAACAATTGAACAGTTCGTCCGTTATCAGTTATCTGTTATTAGTTATCAGTTATATGAGAACTAATATCACAGCACATCGGATATGTTCAAAGGTGCTCAGATCCCTAATTACCAAATCCAGCAGCGTCCAGCTGCTCAACATGTCTGTTCGATGTTGATTAATTAATTTTTTTTATATTTGGTATGTCGGTCTTTTCTAAACTTAACAATATCAAAGCATATCTTCAACGATCTGGTCAGCGACTGGGATTCATAAACTTACCTGTTCGGAAACTTAACAATATCAAAGCATATCTTCAACGATCTGGTCAGCGACTGGGATTCACAAACCTAAACTTCTCTGTTCGGAAACTTAACAATATCAAAGCATATCTTCAACGATCTGGTCAGCGACTGGGATTCACAAACCTAAACTTCTCTGTTCGGAAACTTAACAATATCAAAGCATATCTTCAACGATCTGGTCAGCGACTGTGATTCACAAACCTAAACTTCTCTGTTCGGAAAGACACTCGGTACGACGGATTAAGAATGTCATTGCTGCACAATGCAGTTCAATCGTAGCCGTGCCTGTCTGTTAATCAGCTCGTTCATTACCCATAGCTCCTGCATGCATAGGAGGAAATTAAGGTGATTTCTCTGATCAATGTCTGTACCAGTACCTCCAACCAGAACAGACAAATCTTTGTTGCTAATTTTCCTTTTTTTACTTTTGTCATTCCCTGCCTCTTTGGCGTAAGGCGTAGCAGGTTTAACTGATGATCGGTTTCCAAGATTTCACTTACTTGATATGATATGATAGTGTGAATTCTTAAGATGTCTGTAACTCCACCAATCCATATTTTTCTTGGTCTGCCCCTTCCTCTTGATGATTCCATTTTCATATTGTACACTCTTGCAACTGGTGTATTCGGGTTCATTCTTACCAAGTAGCCAAGCCATTAGATTTTGACTTGCCAAAATATTCCCCAAACATTTATGGAATGTAGACAGTGTAGATGTTTACTTTACCATTGTTCTCTAGCATTGAGATCTGTACAACATCGCTTAAACTATACAGCTCTCATATATTCTTCATTTAGTTGTTGTCTTTTACTTGGTAATATCTACAAACTTTGTTTAGACTGGCAAAAGCAATTATGAATGTATTTATCCCTTTGCTCTAATCTTCGCCAACGTCTAAATCTGCAGTTACTTAACATCATCATCAAGTAGCTTGACCCTCCCGGAACGTGGATCGAATAACAGCAGTCCTGAAAAACTCTTTATTCTGTGCACGTTGACCGGCGTCAGCAGCGGTCATTCTCAGATCGTCAAGGACATCTTGCACCCGTTGTCTTCTAGGCCTTCCTCTCATTCTTCTTCCAGGCATCGTGTCTTCAAAAAGTATCTTGTCTAGACACTCATGTCGTTTGATGTGTCCGAAATATTAAATTCTACTTGATGTTAATAGCCAACTCTCTTTAATATCATGCTGTTGCAGAACAGAAGCATTTGTTCTTTTCTCTGTCCATGATATTCAAAGTATTCTTCTGTAGCATTTGCATTCAAATGCATTAATGATAATCTGTTGGTACCATCAACAAATAGCTTGTCCTGAGCATAAATTTGCCACTCAATCAGTCTCGGAATTTCTCTCATATGCCAAATGCCCCTCCTCTGCAGCCGTCATGTTCAAATCATCAGTTACACTATGAACCCATCTTCTCCGAGGTTGTCTTCTTCTTCTCTTTGCCGGGATACCTTCTTCTATTATGGTCATTCCCAACCTTTCCTGTCTCTTTGTATGTCTATAATACTTCTTCTTCTTCTTCTTTCGTGTCTCTTTGTATGTCCATAATACTTCTTCTTCTTCTCTGCGTTCGTTCTTTACGACCAATTTTAATCACTCTTTGTGATATGTTTGATCTTTGCTAAGAACGTGTATACGTTGCACATTGGTTTGATAGGCCCCTAAACGCATAGACTTTTACACGTTTAGGACACATGCATCCGATTTCAGCCAAATCCATAATAATTTCCATCCTGTTCTTCTCGATTTGGAATTGTCACATGTTCTTTCACGTGCTTAAATTGAACACAAATTTAAGTTTTTATCGTCTGTCTCCGATAGGACTAGGAACTCGATCTCACCTACACTAAGATCATGGATCTCTAAACAAATATCCAGATGTCTCCACAAAGGAACGAAATTAGTACATTTGTCACGAGCGACGAGCACTTTACCTCTACGTCACAGAAACCCCTCAAGCAGATTACCAACATACAGTGCGCCTCAAAGATAAATGTTACTCCGATGCATTTTGGGTAAACACACCCAAAAAGCAGCTTTTGTGACCAAATTTTGAGGGCATTTTACCCAAAATTTATTTTAAAATGTAATATTTAATATATCCTAAAAAGCATGTGTAATATTTTAGGTATTACAATTGCCCACCGTGGAGGAAAAATAGAATTAATTTACATTCATTAGATTCAGAGCCTTAGGGTTTTGAAATTTTAGTTTGTGGCGGACATTTTGTATTGTTTCCATGGCAACGCTTTGACATTTTTTTAAAACTATTTTTTTCTACTCTTCTAAGTCATAATCTTTCACAATAGTTATACAAATTTTACATTAATATGGAAACAATGAAAATAGCTTCTGATCCCCACACTACAGAATTTTCCCCGTGAAAGAACCAAATCCAACCCGAGCAACAAAAATAACACACAAGAAATATTAACAACTAGATCACATCTTCATCATCATCTTTAAACACATGTTGCTTATCAAAAAGATTTCCACAAAAACATTATATTAAGATTACTGGTTTAGCAAATAAGCCTGGTTTAAGTCTCGCTATTCAATATGTTTTGGTCAATAACTTTATTTGATAAGGGAGGTTCTGTAGAAGGTAGGGTCATAAAACAGTTTCACAACTTAAGAATGTCAATCGGCGACGATTTGTGAGACATTTATTAAGTCACTCACATGATGGATACTACCAGGCACATGCAACATCGGGCAGTGTATATATTTATCGTTAATTTTATTTCTTGCATTAGCTCTGTTTTGCTGTAATATTTTGAGATGTGTATCTAGCTATTGTTGATGTTTACTCTCAAGTGAGGTTTTGTTTTGTTTAATGCTAATCCGTTCCATCTTCGAGGTTTCTGTGACGCAGGGTTATGCGCTCGTCGCTAGTGCCAAAGGTACACGATTCGCTCCCTTGTAAAGCCATCTGGATATCCTTGATCTCAGTGTAGGTGAGGTCAAGGTCCTAGTCCTATCAGAGACGGACGATACAACGTAGACCCCATGGTTAATTTTGAGCACTTAAGAGAACCATTGACATGGAAACTCACAATCAAGAAAAACAGACTGGAAAGCAGCTGCCCAGTCAAAATTCATTAGAAAAATATTTTTAATAAAATTGCTACAAAAATATCTTCACCATCTTCGAAATTACATCGGAGACGCCGGTGCTATGGAATTCGTGCACTGTAGCTGAGATCTTCCAGTGTAAGAAAGAATTGGAGCACACATGGTTACTCACCAAATTGCAGTGATGATGGTCCTACCAATCAATAAATTCAGTACTTGATGTAATTATCTTAGTGGATTACCTTCTTGTTGTTTTACTGTACTTACATTAACTTCTGATTCCGTACCGTGGAACACTCAAGTGTAACTATTTCTTATCTGCCTGGACCACGCGTCGCTCAAAAGACGATTACTATTTTGTTGAGTTTTTATTATTTTTTGTTCCGATTGACGATTTATATTAACCGGAAACTACTTAGAAGTGATGTGTAAATGATAACAAATACATAGCAGCATGGCTTATGCTAGAATTCGAATTGAAACGGAGTTTATCAATCATTTAGGATTCCTGTGACCGTAAAAAACTAGCGATTTTTATGAATGTTCATGATGCTACTTTGTGAACAGTTAATAAACCATACATTCCTTCACTATTTTCTTAACATTTGTGTATTCATAAGTGGATTACATATATAAAGAGAGCAGTTAGACTGATTTATTCTACATAATGTCCATCAAGGCCCTTGAAAAGTTGGATATTCGTTCTCACAATTTCAATTAGTTTTTTTAAATACATGCTAATATTTTTCAAGCATAGTCAACACAACATTATATTTTTGGACACAATACATATTTTATGAAAGTACATTCATTTCTCTTTAATTTGATATATAATAAGTAAAACTTTAAATCATATTTAGAAACAATATTTTAGTTTAGCTAAAGTATGTGTGCAATATTTTGGAAACTAAAAAAATAATTCCGTCCAGATGCGAAAAAAACCCGGTAGTGAATCAATTAATTCGTGTAAGTCGTTCAATGAAAAATTACGGCTCTAACACTATATTACCCAATATACCTGGAGGTATTACATAGTGCTTCTTTACTTAAATGCTTGATTGCTTACTTGCTAGATTGGTTGCCTGCTTAATTGCTTATTTGCTCAATATTTTACTTGCTAAATCGCTTACTTGATTGCTTGATATCATAATTTATAAATTGCTTAATTGCTTGATTTATTGCTTGCTTCTTAACTGATTACTTGATTGATGGCTTACCTGATTACTAAATAGATTACTTGCTTTATTACTTACTTGCTTTATTGCTTACTTGCTTTATTGCTTACTTGCCAAATTGCTCATTTGATTGCTTGCTTGCTTTTAAACGCTTACTTGCTCAATTGCTTATTTCCTTGCATACGTAATTGTTTGATTGCTTAATTGATTGATTGTTTATGTGCTTGATTGCTTATGTGCTTGATTGCTTATTGGCTCGATTGCTTATTTGCCTGATTGCTTATTCGCTTGATTGCTTATTGGCTTGATCGCTTATTTGCTTGATTGCTTACTTACTTATATTCTTCACGATTGGTGGCGTACTAGGATTCAGTAAGAGCTTCCAATGCACTTCTTCCCCTGCAACCCTCGTTGTAGTATTCCATCGCATAGTTGAGATGAGACCTTTGCGGCACAGAGAAAACGAGCTGCGCAAAAATACAAAACACATAACACTCATATGTCTAATCTTGATCATGTGTACTCCACCTGTGGTAGGGGTCTTGTGTTCTAGGATTGTACTCTACAGTCACATCTGCACACACCAGAGAGGTGCAGTAGCACACGTCTGAGGCTGTTGTCATCATCGTTTGTGATGGACAACTATTATTATTGTTAGTATTCCATGCCAGTGATACTGTAGACGGTTCTTCTTCCATAATTTGTCTTCATGCTATTCTTGGTCTCATTTGTTCTTCCTCCGCTGGTGACCACGCTGGTACTATTTTCTATTATAGTAACCGTCCATCGTAAAGGATGATAACAGCCTCAGACGCGTGTTACTGCATCTCTAGTTGTTTCGGTTGTAGCTGTAGAGTCCAATCCTGTAACACAATCCCATAAGCTAGGTGGGTAATAAATAATCAAGGTTGGAAATGTGGGCGTTGCAGCTCGTTTTGTCCCCCCTTTAGCACAGCGAAGATTGTCAACAATGAGAATTTCTCTTGTGGGGGTGCAGCCGTGCCATATTTGGGGATCAAGGAAATGAATTTCCAGCGCGTTTCCTATATTGACGTATTGAAAAATGAAAATCGTTGCATCTTCTTTAGAGGACGTAGCCATCAACCACAGTAAACGAGTCGTTGATTTTCTTGGCACCACTTATACGTTCAGTAGTTGTCCCATTGTTTTCTGAACGGTGAGATCTATTGTTGCCTTTCGTTAAAAAGCCCACTGAAACGAATTTGCTTCCAAACTTGCCCGCTGCGGAGTTTGAGCAGGGTACGCTTGGGTTGTGATCGATCTAACTACCGTTTAAGTTACAGACCATCACATTGAATGATTGCAGAGACTATAGAGCTGGTAAAGGTTGGATTTGTTCACATAACTTGGCCGATTCATTTCCATCTCTTTCCTTTTCTTAATTGTCTGCGCCTGGAAGGGGTGGACTGCATTCGGAGATCATATTTTAAGAAAATAACTTGGCTGTACACACCTGAACATGTTGAATGTAGGGCAACAAACGTGCTGAATTTCTTGCAAAAATGCCCCGACTCCAGCGGGAAGAAGTATGGACAGAACCGATGTCATAAATGCTGTACACTCTCATTGATATGATACGCATGAGACTCAAACATTTGAACGAGTCCGCTAATTAGGAGTTAAGTTTAGACATGTTAGACAGTGTCGTCTTCGTTGTAGAGAGAGAAGGTATACTAATCAGCTTCTCATGGGTACGGTGAGCAAATTGACTTGGGGGACAGAGCACGAATTGTTGCAGCGGAGGACAGAGCACGAATGGGAATGTCCAATGTGCCATGACATCGGTCGTATAACATAACAGTTACGTCACTATTTTCTGCTTATATGTTTGTATAATCATGTTATTAAATACGTCCATGTATGCGTCTTAACGAATGTAGTCTATATTCGATGTACTCTTCCTTTTATTTCGAAACACATAAGAACATAGTAATCGTCATTGCTACAGTCTTCCCTTACATTCGATGCATTCTTGTTTATACGTTATAACCTAAGCAAACACTCAATGGAAGACGATACAAAGTACGAATGAAAGAGACAAGACAAAGTACGAATGAAAGAGACAAGACAAAAGTACGAATGAAAGAGACAAGACAAAAGTACGAATGAAAGAGACAAGACAAAAGTACGAATGAAAGAGACAAGACAAAAGTACGAATGAAAGAGACAAGACAAAAGTACGAATGAAAGAGACAAGACAAAAGTACGAATGAAAGAGACAAGACAAAGTACGAATGAAAGAGACAAGACAAAAGTACGAATGAAAGAGACAAGACAAAAGTACGAATGAAAGAGACAAAAGTACGAATGAAAGAGACAAGACAATATACTACATAAAAATCATTCTAAGTGCTGGTGTTAACATCCTATACGATATTCAAACCGTCTTCTTCAATCACTATGTCCTCGGCAGAATATCTTCTTATCATATCCCTTCTGAAAGTTTCTCATTCTCTAGTCATCTCTTTTTATTCTTGATTATCATGTTCATGATTTCTTTAGTGTATTTGTGCCACCTTCGTCTTTGTCGTCCACTCTTTCATCTTTCATGAATCATACTCTCTATTACTTCTCTCTTTCACTTGCACTCTAAACCAATGTGACATCTTCTTCGTCTTCTTCTTCTTCTTCTTCTTATGCTTCATATCGACCACTTGTTAACCGCTCTTTATGATTTGTATATCTGAGTCTAAGATCGATTGTACTTTGTGCCAGTTATGCGCCTACAAGTAAGCCAGTTATGCGCCTACAAGTAAGCCAGTTATGCGCCTACAACGAATATCAAAGCAGGCATTGAAGTGGGATGCAAATGGTTCAAGAAAAAGAGGTCGACCTAAGGAGACCCTGAAGCGAATTTTGCTGAGAGAGGCAAGAAATATCGGTCTCAGTTCCATGGAGGAGATTGGGCGAGTTGCCCAGGATAGAACGGTATGGAGAAATTACTTGCAGGCCCTATGTAACGTATAACGGTACGAGAGGAATTATTATTATTATTATTATTATTATAAGTAAGCCAGCACATCCGATTTCTGCGATGCTTTTAATTTACTAGGATAGCTACCCTAGGTCCTACATCTCTGCAGTTTACTTCCGGTCACCCAGTGTGCGGGCGTGTTAACTGTTTGCTCTTGAACTTTTAAACAAATTAATTAATCTGTGTAAATTCTAAACGGAGTACATATATATTTATATCATTATTCGGTTGTGTATAAGCAGTGAAAGAACTCAAGGTGTAATTGTGTTACTATCATCATCAATTATATTCTACTACAGTGTAAATAGAAAATAAAATCGTGTTTCTAGTCGACACCAGTTATCGATAAAAATTTTCAATTAACGCCAAGCGCTGAAAACTACCACGCGATTCCACCCAACAAAAGAAACACTTCACGCATCACCAGGAAGGTCAGGAAGGTCAAGGTCACGTACGGAACCTGTTAAAAGCGTCAGTGTGTTGTCTGCAAAGGTTCCTGTTATGTGCTGATGAAAAATACCAGCACACCTTGGGACAAGAGAATTGTCCAGTAATTTTTCGGACAGACACACATGCCAGGACAGGTCTATCCTACCGCCATCGCGCCGCTTCTGGAAATGTAAACTTACACACAGCAGGGCGGCCGGAACAATAGTTGTAACGTGACTACAACACACAACTCTTGCCTGTAGTTTAGCTGTAACATGCACAGCGACTACAACGGTTACATCGCCTATTCGGTGGTCAAACCAGGTGAGAGAAACCGATGGGTCTAGCAGCATCGGTAATCTAGGCACTGTCTGCCTGTACATGCAAAGACTGGATCCGGCTGACTTCGCGGATGAGGCCACTAGTTGGCTCAACGGTTAGAAAGGCGCATCACAGCAGAGCGGTGTGGACCGCATAGAGCACGGCGAGGCACTTTAGAAAGCCCTGGTCATCCACTGCATCTGGCACTATCTCCAGTCGTCTTGACTTGTCTTGCCCCTGGATACAGATAGTCCTGGACGAGAGAGTGAGGTTGACGAATAGCGCAACTTTTCCTCACTATAATCCAAATACAGCGCAAGCTACAGTTTCAGACAACTACATACAACACAAATCAAACAACATGAAGAACACGCTTAAAGCTCTCACAAGCGTCAACACCCTGTTGCAGAAGGCCCAACTGAGATGGGTCGGTCACGTTGCTCGAATGCCTGATAAACGCATCCCAAAACAGTTGATGTATGGCGAGCTTGAAGGGGCAGACGTTTAGCAGGTGGACAGAAAAACGCTTTAAAGACACTCTTAAAGTGTCTCTGAAATGCTTCGATATAGACAATACGTGCTGGGAATCCTTGCGCAAGATCGCCAAATGTGGCGCTGTAACAACAAAAGAGGAACCGAATAGCTGAGAATCATCGTATTGTTGAGTCACAGAGAAAACGAGCAGCGCGAAAAGACAGAGCACACAACACGCACATGTCTAACCTTGATCATGTATGCCCCACCTGTGGTCGGGATTCTGTTCTAGGATTGGACTCTACAGTCACCTCCGCACACACCAGAGAGGTGCAACAGTACACGTCTGAGATTGTTGTCATCATCGCTTGCGATGGACGGCTATTATATATACATCAGTCGCCTCTTATGACATGCTTTGTAGGTCGCAGTGGTACTATTCTTTGCTTCCTTGCGGGACCCGGCACCACACGGGCGAAATGTAACATCCAATATATATATATATATCGTACCGGTTATATATTACATGGTAATTTCTCCATAGCGCTCTGTCCTGGGCAACTTGCTCAATATCTTCCTTGGAATTCAGTCAGATATTTTTTGCCTCTGGTCTTGATTGTTTATACGAAATTTTGATTTATTTTCTGGTTGAGTATTATGTCTATATTAGTCTGTTTCTTTACTCATGGCCATCTCAAGTTATTTATTTGACTTTTGATATGAAACTACATGATATGTGGACCGGTTAATTTAAGTCGCGACGATATCCTTGTAGACGTCGTACATAGGATAATGATAATGTGATGGAGATGGCGGTAATGATGATGTTGATGATGATGAGGATGAATACAATGACGACGGTGATGACAACAAGAACAACAACGATGACTACAGTAACGATAACTATGACTACAATAACAACTATGACTACAGTAACGATGACTGTGACTACAATAACAACGATGACTACAGTAACGATGACTATGTCTACAATAACAACGACGATGACTACAGTAACGATAACTATGTCTACAATGACAACAACGATGACTACAGTAACGATAACTATGTCTACAATGACAACTATGACTACAGTAACGATGACTGTGACTACAATAACAACTATGACCAATACAACGTGAACATAACGATGACTACGTAACATACCATACGATGACTATACTAGTAACGATGCATCAGTAACGATGACTATGTCTCAAAACAACGATGACTACAATAAGAACGATAACTATGTCTACAAAGACAACAACGATGACTACAATAAGAACGATAACTATGTCTGCAAAGACAACAACGATGACTACAGTAACGATGACTATGACTACAATGATAACAACGATGACTACAGTAAGAACGATGATAACAACCACGATGATGACAATGATGATTATGATAATGAGGATTTTACTAGTGGTAACATTGATGATATCAAATATATATTCCGTGTCTAAGGTATTTTCACAAAATGCAGCAACAATCTCACAGTTTCGATAAGAAATTCTCTGATACACAACGTACAAGATAAATTTGTAGTTAAATAATTTCTCAAATCACGAAACTGTCAATCCAAAAGAAACAAGAACTCCAAAATTATCACAATTTTGTACATATATTATCTAATTCTGTACATATATTATCTAATATCTAATCAACTTATTTACAACGTGGGCATGTTAGTTTATACAACAGGTTTTGTTCTAGATCAGTGATTCCCAAACTTTATCAAGCAATCGACTCCTTGCACACTTCTTGGACACAATAGTGAATGAAATTAATACAAAGTTCGACAATCCAGACACTTACTTTCATCTTTGTCCCAGGTCATTCTGGGTTGAAGGGCAATGAGAGAATGGATGCACCGGCGAGAAATGTTAGACTAATTCCTCTATTCTTCTATAATATAGTTTGCTGGTTACATTACATAACAACATTTTGATTCTATAATTATTTGATCTGTAGGAGATTAAAACATCATTAAACCCATGCACGCCCCTTTCAATCTTAAGGCGAACCTTGATTTGGTTATATCAGATAGTGTAGGCCTACAAACATAGAATATGGACATTTTTAAAAAGTCGTGCGGATTTCTATTAGTAATGATCGTACAAACCCGTTTTCATCAGGATTTTACGATTATGCAATTCGTTATTTCCATCTGAACTTAAATATATTTTAATAATTATCTTTGAAATATTATTCTATTTTCTTGTCCTTAAACTAGTGATATAGGGTCCACTGCTGAGTGGGTTTACCCTGATATTCAAGAAACAAAATCCCATCTAAGGGCAATAGCCACACTGATTTGTGGGAAGCATTGTGAGCGGCAACGGCAAGGGAGTATACCAAAACAAAACATTTAGAGTAGAGCCCTAAGACGGACAGGCATGGTGTGATGCCCTACCAACAGCCCCTTGAATATGGTACCAGAGATCATGCATGCACTCCGCTGTAATATATCAGGAAAGTCGAGAGGGAGTAGTTGACGCTTGAACAACTCAGCTACTCCATACAAATTTCCCAGACATGCGCTACGAAGATGTCTCAGGACACATCAGCGCCATACGTCCATCTCAGGGCAACACCCAGATCAACACCAAAAGTCCTTCTTGTGGCTATACAGACATACCAGAACACAATACTCCCCAGTCATTGTTGGACTAGTCTCAGTCCACATAGCCACACACACACATAAATGTCCAATGCCTTCTTATATAACCAAAACCAACACCCATCTTAGGTTGAAGAGGCGTACCCCGTACACATAGAGGATTACTGCCCTATATAAGAAACAACACGTAGCACAGAAACGGAGAGGTCACTCCGTGGTCGACTTTGTCAACAAACTACTAAGTGACACTAAATATATTCTCCCTTGAGACAAAGAGGCCAATGATGATCAGTATTAAATTATTAGATCCTAAATCACTGTCTTCCCATCTTAGCCTTCGGATTACCCATTTATATCGCATCTTTCCCTTTACGGCGTCTCATCACTCCTCAGGGGCGACATCGCCTACTTTGGGAATCACTGCTCTATAATACTAATCAGAATGTTATGAACAATTTATTGAAAGGGAACATGCAGAAAATCATTTCAAGCGACTCTTGTCTACCAAAGCAAACATTACAAAACTCAGCAACAATAAAATGTAAGTACTTTCATTAATATATATATATATATGACATTTGTTGAAGAACAAACTTATATTGTTACTTTAATTTCAGGAATATGTTCGCTTTCAAACTACTTCTCAGTATGGGTAGTTTGAAAAACGCTAACATAATATATTAGTCAGTTAGTTAGTCAGTCAGATAGTAAGTCATTAAACTAGTTAGTTAATTAGTTAGCTAGTTAGTTGGTTAACTTGTTGGTTGGTTGGTTGGTTGGTTGGTAGGTCAGTCGGTCGGTCGATCAGTCTGATAGTTAGTCAGTCAGTAGGTTAGTTTGTTAGATGGTTGGTTTGTAGGTTAGTTAGTTAGTTTTTAGTTAGTTAGTTAGTTGGTTAGTTTGTTAGTTAGTTAGTAGGTTAGTTAGTTTTTAGTTAGTTAGTTAGTTGATTAGTTAGTTAATTAGTTGGTTAATTAGTTTGTTAGTTAGTTAGTTAGTTGGTTAGTTGGTTAGTTAGTTTTTAGTTAGTTAGCTGGTTAGTTGGTTAGTTAGTTAGTTAGTTAGTTAGTTAGTTATTTGGTTAGTTAGTTAGTTAATTATTTGGTTAGATAGTTAGTTAGTTGATTGGTTGGTTAGTTAGTTAGTTAGTTAGTTAGTTAGTTAGTTAGTTAGTTAGTTGGTTAGCTAGTTAGTTAGTTAGTTAGTTTCTTAATTGGTTAGTTAATTAGTTAGTTAGTTAGTTAGTAAGTTATTTAGTTAGTTAATTAGTTAGTTAGTTAGTTAGTTAGTTAGTTAGTTAGTTAGTTAGTTAGAAAGCTAGTTAATTAGTTAGTTAGTTGGTTAGTTAATTAGTTAGTTACACAGTTAGTCAGATAGTTAGTTAGCTAGATTAGTTAGTTAGTATTAGTCTAGTTAGTATAGTAGTTAGTTATTTTTAGTTACTTTATTAGTTATTTACTTTATTAGTTAATTAGTTAGTTAGTTATTTGTCCCTCACAATAGTAGGAAGACCACGCAAAAGATGTAGCGACGGCATCAAGAACAGCCTTACGAAAATTAATATCAGCTTACAAAGTGCCTTAAAACAAGCACACACACACACACAATCACTACGTCCCCCCTCCTCCATCCAAACACTGATATAAAGAAGTATATGGTGGAAGAGAAGAAGAAGAAGAAGAATAATAATAACAGCTCAGTAATGTTGTGCATACATCGAATGACATGAATTTTGGTAGGCTCTGTCTATATACAATTCCTCTCGTACCATTATACTTTACATAGTGCATGCATGCAATTTCTCCGTACTGCTCTATCCTGGGCAACTCCTCAATCTCCTCCATGGAACTGAGACCTATATTTCTTGCTTCTTTCAGCAAAGTTGGTGTCAGGGTCTCCTTGGGTCGTCCTTTCTTTCTTGAACCCTTTGCATCCCACTGCAATGCTTGCTTTTATATTCTTTGATAATTTCTTCTCAAGGTGTGTACTACATATCTCCATCTTCTCTTTCTTATAGGCTATGTATAGCGATAGTTGCATTCATATCGCTTCTGTATTGGCAGGAATCCTTGTCAGCGCATTTTACTTTTTCTTGTGTCTTCTCTCGTAGTCAGAATGCTATCTGATTGTAATCCAGTGTCGTCATCTGCTATGGTTATCTTGTTCATTTCTAGTGGCTTCAGTGATTTTGGGGATTTTTGACATGATTCTAAGACCTCTTCCTCAACGAAATATGAATTTTCTGATTTGGTTTGTTCTCTTAACCTTTGCCTAACGTGGATCTGCCTTCCTGGACTTGCAGGTGTTCGTGACAATGAGAGAGAGGTCATGTTAACATCGAAAGCATAGCTTGTCGGTGCGTTTGAATAAATGAAATTTTCTTAGGTATCTTGACGACCTCACGTAAGAATTGACTTTAAATGCATCCAAGGATTTATGACCTTTGTAATTGAAATGAAAATCGGATCATATCCGTTACAGGACGTCACCAACAACCAGAGCAAACGAGCTGTTCATTTTTTTAGGCATCACTTATACGATCGGTAGTTTGTCATTGCTTTCTCAACGGTGAGGTATATTTTTACCGTTGGTAAAAATCCACGGGAACGATATTGCACACTGACGCGACTTGGCATACCCTTTGAGAAAAACTGTTCTACACATAGGTATTTATAGCGTACGCTTACGTCTACATCAGTTACCTGGAAGTATCGACAGCTGACCACTTACACGGTCGGTTCAACTAGCATTACGAATTTATTTAAATTGAGAAAGTTTTTGTACCATCTTTCTGCTTGTTAATCTTCGATCCCAATTTGAAAAAAAAGTAGATGTATGCAAAGATCGATATTATCACTGATGTAGTATGCAGTCTACCATTCTGTAGCATAAACAATATCACAAAGAGACTACTTACTTCATGTATTGATTATTTTAAAAATAAATAAAGTAAAAGTATAATCGTTTCATTTCTCAGTTTCTGAACTTAGTCAAACACAATCTGCTTATATGTAGTGGATTTGCTTGTGTGTGTTCATATTTGATGTTGTGTTTGAGTCTGCGTACGTGCGTGTATGTGTACACGTGCCTGTGCGAGCGCACGTGCTTGTGGCTGTGTGCGTACGGGCTACGTGCGTGTATCTGTGCACGCATGGGCGCATGTGTGTATGTGTGTGTTTATGAGCACGTGTGTATGTCTTTGTGCGCGAGAGTGCGTACATGTGTATGTATGATGAAACTGAAAATGAGAAAAAATTGCTCATATTTTTGCTATCTACATAAAATGAGAATAATGAGGTTGTTTTTTTCCCCCAAAACCCCGTAGGAAGCAATGAATATGATCAACAAATAAACAGTGTATAAGTATTTAACAATGTTCGGGTTTTTTTGTAATGGCGAAGCGGGTTCAAATTCTCACGGCGTTATTCAGTTAGCTAGAGAGCATTTACCCTCGAGATACCAAGGATTCTTGCTCGATCTGGCTACAGACATTCTTCTTGGAGTAAGACGTTCATCAGGTGACGTGCCATTTCCGTGGAGAGGGATCTAGTCATATTGTCATTATTTTTTTCGCTGGCTATGAATTCAGGCTTAGTAATGGCGCCTCCTCATTCTTCTTCTTCTTCTTGCGTTCGTTCTTTACAACCAATTTTAATCACTCTTTGTGATATGTTTGATCTTTGCCAAGAACGTGTATACGTTGCACATTGGTTTGGTAGGCCCTTAAACGCATAGACTTCTACACGTTTAGGACACGTGCATCCGATTTCAGACAAACCTCCTTAATCGCCTCTTACGACATGCGTGGCAGGTAACAGTGGCTCTATTCTTTACACCCGAAATTTGGGCCCCGGTAACCACTCGGGCGAGTAATGACGCCTAATACGGCACCTCTGATTCATTTTTGCGTCAGTGCTTGCTTTCCTTATCACCAGTGTCCATCACCATTCAGGCAAGCTTTTCTTCGATTTCATAAGTAGCATATTAAGATAAAAAGTACAATGTAGTAAATCCTTCGTTTTTAAATCTTTTTTTTTTTAATATTCAAACATTTTAAAATTGTACAAATAGCATCTGAATAGAAATATTATTTGATAGAATATTGACCATGTTGTACCGGGTCAACAAGGGAAGCTAAGAATGATATCATTGTCACCTACACGGCACGTAACGTAACGTAAGAGGCATCAGGCAGTAACGTAACACGGCACGTAAGAGGCAGCTGATGTAGGGACTAAGGAACCTGTCCTAGTATATAAAAAGCGTTGCAGAAATCTGATCTGCTTGCCTACTTGTAGGCGCATAACTGGCACAGAGTATAACCCATCTTAGGCTCGGATCACATACAAATCAGAAAAGGTGGTTAACAAGTGGTCGGTATGGAGCGTTTGAAGACGTAGAAGTAGAAGAACAAGTAGGGCTGGATGTTTGTTGGGTAGAGAGAGAGAGAACGGAATGTGTTTGAACAGCGATCCACATGAACTATCAGTTTGCATAGCCTTCGAACTATGTTAGTGTAGACGGGTCTGCCCTGGGTGCTGTTATGTTAGTGTAGACGGGTCTGCCCTGGGTGCTGTTATGTTAGGTAGAGAGAGTCGCTGGATGCTGTTTGTATAGACGGTCCCAGTGCTTATGTAGTTAGATGGTCTGCCCTGGTGCTGATATGTTAGTGTAGACGGGTCTGCCCGGAATGCTGTTATGTTAGTGTAGACGGGTCTGCCCGAAGTGCTGTTATGTTAGTGTAGACGGGTCTGCCCTGGGTACTGTTATGTTAGTGTAGACGGGTCTGCCCGGAATGCTGTTATGTTAATGTAGACGGGTCTGCCCGAAGTGCTGTTATGTTAGTGTAGACGGGTCTGCTCGGAATGCTGTTAGATTAGTTCGGTAACCAATACAAAAATGTACATTTTGAACCTACGCCCGTACTGCGGAGCTTGTTCATTGTCGTTGAGATCTTCAAGTATAAGAAAAAGATCGAAACACACAAGGTTACACATTGAACTGCATAGATAGTGACATCATCATCATCATTATCAAATAGCTTGCCCGGAGCAGAACTTTGCACCCCAACAGTCCTTCTGAATTTCTCTCTCATATGCAGATGTCCCGCCTCTGCAGCCGTCATGTTCAAACCATCAGTTACCTCCTTAATCCATCTTCTCTGTGGTCTTCCTCTTCTCCTATTTGCCGGTAAGGCTCCTTCCATGATGGTCTTCTGCAACCCTTCGTGTCTTCATATTATCAATTCAATCTTAGAACATTACAAAACTTATGTATGACAGTGGACGTCATCCCATTGCAACATCTTTGAAAATGAGCACAAATAATGGAAGAAATATGATAAAAATTACCTCAATTTACAACAACGAAGATCTATACAGAAGCTAATACCTCTATACAGAAATGTAAATGTAGGTTGGATATCAAACACAAGCCACCAGAGAACATACACATAATACTAGTACAATAATGTAGACTAGATTATAACTTTGAATAGTGATGCTATAGAGTCGTTTTCTTCGAACGCTCCATATCGACCACTTGTTAAACCACTCTTTGTGATTTCTATATGATTTGAGCCTAAGATCGGTTGTACATTTCGCCAGGTATGCACCTATAAGTAGGCTAGCACATCCGATTTCTGTGACGATTTTTTATTTACTAGGGTAACTTCTCTAGGTCCCTACATCAGACGCCTCTTACGACATGTCTTGTAGGTCGCAGTGTTACTATTCTTTGCTCCACTTGTGAGCCCAGGCAACACACGGGCCGATAGTATAACAAAGTTGATAATATTCGGCGCTAGTGAAGACGCACTGGGAAATTTCCGAGCTTCGGATAAGCTTGAGTCAAACATACTCGGTGTTAACACAGTACGCACGGCACGGTACACGGGACACAGCTGCACACACTGATCTGTGAATATGAATGGGACCAGAACACATGACGACCCAAGTTACGAGGATAAAATGGCGGTGGTTTGAGTCATGGTCTCCGATAACATAAGGGGCCGGCGGGCTCAGATCAAAATTCTACGAAATAGGAACACAAGTGTCGCGTGATCATTGCATTCCAAGGTTGTCGTATATAGACTACGTCATTTGAAAAACAACACAACACGTTAAATCAATGTTATATTACGTTACAAATGAAGTCTAACACTCAGGAATGTCGAATCACCGAACCATCCGTATAAATGATTACATCATGCTCAGATGCGTTCTCAGAGGAGCTCGTGGGCTTTCACTGCTCAGGTCGGAGGTGATGTTGTGAAGGAAGACAGTGGTGGTTTTGCCGTGACTACAAGCAGTCTCACTATGGAAATCATGGCGGTTACCAAAGCGATGATTTGGCTAGAATCACAGACTTTTATCCATGCATGTTTTCTCAGTGACTCAATGAGTATGCTCAGGAAGATTGAAACAGGATGGGCTAGGAGACATTGGATAGAATCGCTGGGAGGTCTAAGCTGACAAAGATCAGTTTTATTTTTGTACCAGGGCATGCAGGTGTAAGGGGAATGAACGTGCGGATAGGCTTGCAGGTATGGCTGCTGTCCAAAGCGGACGAGCAATGGACCAGGCTGATATTATAAATTTCTTAAGGGAGAGAGGGCGTGTACATGATTCACGTAATAGCGGTGCATCCACAACACTAACCAGACTGCAAGAACTCAAAGTTAAGTGTGGTGTAGCTCGACAAGAACGCTATGCTGGCAGACAAAGAAAAATTGTAAACCAACAAAGAACCGGTGTCGTTAGTCGCCACACCTGATGGACATACTGAGGGAGAGATCGGAGCACTTATGGACTAATTTGTTCGACGTGCAGTGATGGTGATCCGACGACTAAACTAAACGACTAAAACTCAGGAATATCAGGATTATTAACATCTATCATCAATAAATTACCATAGAATTTCTCTCATCAATAAAATACCAGCCACCCCTTCCCATCCTTAAACAGGAATTTTCGATTTAATGTCTGAACTAGTCGATCTTATGTTGCCGGGGACTACGGAGGCTATGTTCTTCGGTCTCTTGACGACCTACTCTGGAATGATGACACTAAAATTGACGTTGACTCAATCCAGCGATTTAGGGAGTTTGGAATTACACAGTGTACAAGTAGAACTGGTTGCTTGAGGGCTGGAGAGAAGTGTGTTTAACCAGCGAGCAAAATGAACCATTATTAAACATACCCGTCGACATCTGTTTGTGGAGACTAAGCACCTATGGGTCTGCCCGAAATGCTGTGACGTCAGTTCAGTAACCAATAACCAAACTGATAGCTATTAGTTTATTTGTCGGATCGTTATCACTACACATCGAACCAATTAGTTCATAAGTGCTTCGATCTCCTGCTCAGTATGTCTCTCACCAACTATTATGTAACAGCTTGATATCAATTAGTTCAAATGCTTGATCTCCTCTCAGTATGCTTCACCAACTATCGGAAAGCATATCAATAGTTCATGCTTCGATCTCTCTCAGTATGTCTTCAGAACTATCGGAACAGCTGATATCAATTAGTTCATAAGTGCTTCGATCTCCTCCTCAGTATGTCTCTCACCAACTATTATGTAACAGCTTGATATCAATAGTTCATATGTTGATCTCTCCTCAGTATGTCTCTCACCAACTATTATGTAACAGCTTGATATCAATTAGTTCATAATGCTTCGATCTCTCCTCAGTATGTCTCTCACCAACTATTCGGTAACAGCTTGATATCAATTAGTTCATAAGTGCTTCGATCTCCTGCTCAGTATGTCTCTCACCAACTATTCGGTAACAGCTTGATATCAATTAGTTCATAAGTGCTTCGATCTCCTGCTCAGTATGTCTCTCACCAACTATTCGGTAACAACTTGATATTAAAGAGATTTGATTATTAAAGAACATACAAACAAGGAAAATAAAATATTACGGACACATTAAGAGTAAATATCAAGAAGACATGAATGCCTAGAGAAGATACTTTTGGAGGGAATGGTGCCTGGACGAAGAATGAGAGGAAGACCTAGAAGATGATGGGTGCAAGATGTTATTGACGATCTGAGAATGACTGCTGCTGACGACGATCAACTTGCACAGAACAGAGAGTTTATCAGAACTGCTGTTATGTGAGCCAAGGTCCTGAAGGGACGAGCCACTTGATGATGATGCTATCAATATTATTTAACACATTAACATTAACTAGAAACAAAAACTCACCAGTATTGATCAAAGTGTGAGATATCAGGGAAAAATGGATTCAAACGTATACCATCTAAAGATAACATACGAAGAAGGTGAGCAAAGCTAACTGGCAATTAGATTCATAATTAGGATCTTTTCTTGCAGTTACCCTAGCAACTAACCTCCCCCAGACTTGACTTCCAAGACACGGGATTATATCTGGAGAGTAGATAACATACCATTATTTTGGACTTCATTAGCGAGTTTATCAAGTCTGTAGTTGTTTTTCTGTGTATGCGTGAGTGTGTGTGTGTGTTGAAATCAATGCAGTCTATGTCATTTAAATGATATTTCTGTTTAAGAGAGATATGTGGGAGTTGTGGAGTGTAAATGTATAGTCTATGTCTGGTTGAATGGATTATAATGCGGCTCCCATGCCGGAGATCTGTGTTTAATTCATTGTAAGTACAAGGATTTTTGTTTAATAGTGATCAGTGGGCGTTGTGGAGTGTAAATGTAGTCTATGCGGGAGGACTAAAAGTAAAGTATAAATCTGGAGTTTAACAGGGAAAGACTACCTGCTGAGCTTACCTGTATAGTCTAACATGTGCAGTCTACCTGTAATGTCTACCTGTGAAGATAACCTGGTTATTGTTCGTGCTGAGTCTACCTGGGGAGTCTAACATCTGTAGTCTACCTGTTTAGTCTACGTGTAGTCTAACATGTGTATCCTACCTGTTTAGTCTACCTGTAGAGTCTAACATGTGCAGTCTACCTGTAATGTCTACCTGTGGAGTCTAACTTGAGTGTATTGTTCATGTTGAGTCTACCTAGGGAGTCTAACATGTGTAGTCTACCTGTTTAGTCTACCTGTGGAGTCGGCCTGTGTAGTGTACCTGAGGAGTCGACCTGTGCTGTCTACCTGTTGAGTTTATCTTTGATGTCTACCTGCCGGTTCTACCGGCGCTACCTGTTAAGGTGCACCTATGGAATTTCCTTGTAAAATATATCTGTTGAGTATATCTGCGAAGGCTACAAGTGGAGTACCTCTGACGCCGCAGTAAGGCTCACCTGAATGACGAGGCTTTCTGGTGATAGGAAAGCATGTCTTCACACAAAAATCAATTAGGCATACCATATTAGGACGCCCTAACTATGTCTGAATTCATAGTGGGCAACATAAGACACACAAAAACTTAAAAACCTTCATCATTTCAAAAAGACACATCAGTCACGTTAACCCCTTCAGCCTTCTGAACTGATATACATGTTCACAGTACATTTTAAGATGACGGAAAGCCTGCATAATGGCTATTTCATGATACATTAAAAGATAAATGTATCTGATGGTTAACAAAATTACGGATTGAAAGGGTTCAAAACCCCACTCCTTTAACAATAACAACCCCTTAATTGGCTTTAACATTTAGTAAACCATTCAGAATCTCTTTCCTCAAAATGACAATCTTAATTGTAAAATTCGTCTCTTGTAAATGAAGGACACACCAAAAGTGCATCGTACTGTGACCTTCGAATCCAGTACTTGTCTGTTTTGTCCACATATCACGTTTGCAATGTTGACATGAACGTTGACAAGGTTTCATAGACTTTCTATGTAGCTATTAAATTCTCATTCAATATTCGTGACTTGACTCCGGATCGAACATTTCTTTATACCTTGTTATTTTCTCTTTGTGTTTCTCACTGTCAATATCCCCACCTTGTCATTAAACTGATATCAAATCAGAATAAATATCAAAAATTCTTTCATTCTTCTTTTTTGTCACATTGTTACCGGGTTGTTGCCCAGTGTCGTGGTTTTCTGTTTTGTCTTGCGCTGTTCTAGTGACTTGGTCGATTGTTATTTTTGCTCTTTGACAAGGGTTCTGCTATCTTATCTATTCATCTTTTTCGTGGTCTTCCTCTCGCCTTCTTCCCCAATGTTCTGTTGTGGAAGACTCTGTACACTGTGGAGTTTGAATGCATTCTAATTAAGTGGCCGAACTATTTCATTCTTTGTTTCTCAATGTAATTCAAGCAAGGTTCTGTGTCAAATTTCTTTCTTATGCTGATGTTGGTGACTTTGTATTTTCTGGTGTTGGTAGCTTTTCGCAGGCACCGCATTTCACATGTAGATATTTTGTGTGACTGTACTGTGCTCATTGTCTATATTTGGCTCTAGTAACATATGATTATCTGGTGTTTAATTGTCAGTGAGATTTTTGGGCGTCATAAATAAAGTACACTATACAAATTGATATCAATTATAATGGAAAAAAAACTGATAATGAGAAGATGGGGGTTTGACGTAAGAAATCATGTGATATATACCACTAATGCTGCAACGTTATCGTAGTTGTTGGTGCTCTTGTTGCGTAGGTGTGTGGTGTCAGAATTCGATTCAACATTTAGAGTGACATTTTTTAAAACTATAGTGCTCTCAGATCTACTCAACCTCATCTGTGTACTTGTGAATTACTGCGAAGCGTTGACTGGGTACCAATGAACCACTGCGAAGCCTCAGTTATATACCAATCGATCAGTACTAAGTCTCATATGTGTACCAGTGAATTACTGCTAAGACTATGCTACCAGTGAATTACTGCGATTGACTGGTACCAATGAACCACGGGATAGCGAAGAATGGGTGACCGTCAATGCTGCAAAGCCTCAAAGTTGGAACCGTACTATGTACCAATCGGTCAGTGCTAAGTCTCAGCTATGTACCAGTGAATTACTGCTAAGACTAAATTGTACCAATCGAATTATAGCTAAGACTAAATTGTGCACCAATGAATTACTGCTAAGACTAAATTGTGCACCAATGAATTACTGCGAAGCGTCGACTGAGTTTGTAAAATCTTCTTTGTAAAGTCTCCTTCGCAATATCTCCAACAGCTTCTAGCAACCAACTGTATCAGTTCAATGTTAGTTGATCAGCCTACTCATATACCTATTGTGCTGTTCTTTTCTGGCTACTCCAATCTTCAATCCAAACTCTTGCAATTTAGCAGTTGACATGGATTGGTTTAAATGGAAATTATCTTTGCTGCCACACTCTATGAGAGCGTTCAGAATGTCAGCTCTACCTATTGGCTGACCCACTGATATGGTGGCAGAACCAGCCAGCCTGTCTATTCTCTCATTTGCCATCAACACACATGTGCACCGGAAAGAGATAAGTAATCACTTCTGCGAATTGTTGACGCATGTAGTGATTCAGTTCATTGCCTGCGTACCAAACCAGCATCCACCTTCCGGGTCATGCTCAATGAATCACGCATGAGTGTAGTTTTGTGACTCCAACCTTAGTGTCTTAGTCACCGCCATTACTTCCATTGTCATGCTACGTTTTGGTTTACATTTTTCAAGGTAGATATATGATCATATCAATCAAACAATCAATCACCCTAGATAGATAGATGGAAATATCAATCAAACAATCAATAAAGCTAGATAGATTGGCATCTTATCAACCACCAAATCAATCAAGTTAGATAGATGGTCCTATCAATCAATCATACACGCTAGATATATTGTCATATCAATCAATCAATCATGGTAGAGAGATTGTTCGATCAATCAATCAAACAAACTATATAGATTATCATATCAATCTATAAATCACTCAAGCTAGGTAATTGAAGATTCAAATATATCGAAAAAGAAACACAATCTTCTGGTGATAAACTCGAGTTCATTGTCCATGAATATCCACAGTATCGAATTACTCAATAAAAATGTGTGAAAAATAATCGATAATCTGATTGCACATATCTCGTCAATATATTTATTCTGCATGCTCGTGTCTTCATACATCCTTATCATCGGGACTCTACCATCGATCGCAGACGATGTCACCTTACGTGTCCAGTCAGATCGTGTACAGTTCCAAGCTATTACGGTTATCATACAGCTGTGGACATTTCTGCTATTTGTTATACATCTGTGGACATTTTCTGCATTTGTTATACATCTGTGGATATTTTCTGCATTTGTTATACATCTGTGGACATTTTCTGAATTTGTTATACATCTGTGGACATTTTCTGCATCTGTTATACATCTGTGGATCATTTTCTGCATTTGTTATAGATCGCATTTTCTTTGTTATCACTCTGAAAATTTCTTCATTTATACATCTGTACATTTCTGCATTTTATACACTGTGGACATTTTCTGCATTTGTTTATACATCTGTGACATTTTTCATTTGGTTATACATCTGTGGACATTTTCTGCATTTGTTATACACATGACATTTCTGATTTGATCTTCAGTTTCCTTCAAATTGATCAAATTCATTAATATCTTACACTCTGTGGTCTTGTTGCAAGTGGTTAAGCCTTATCTTGAAATCAAGTCTGGTCTAACCGGACCGTCTGTTCTGTTTATGAAATCATTTATGCCAGAGCCAGATTGTATATGAAACGATTATGCGTGTGTAAAACTCCGCAGGTGTTCATGGTACAAGACAACTGGACTAAATGATACCGGTTGAGTTATAACATTCCCTTGTCATGATCAACAAAATATATGTATACATCTTTCTCTATCATGGTATCAAAATGGTTCATTTAAATTATTTTTACTTACAACTATATATATATATATATATCTTCTTTTTCTTACGTCCTTCTCTAGCTTTCTTTATGCGCTAAGGAGTAGGTAGGTTAGGCGTAGGTAGGGTTAGGGTAGATATGGTTAGGCGTAGGTAGGCTTGTAGGTAGGTAGGGTTAGGCGTAGGTAGGTTAGGCAGGTAGGTTAGGGTAGAGGTTAGGCGTAGGTAGGTTAGGCGTAGGTAGGGTTAGGCGTAGGTAGGTTAGGCGTAGGTAGGCTTAGGCTAGGTAGGGTTAGGCGTAGGCAGCAGGTTTAACTAGGTCGGTTTCGACATAGTGACGCTCGTTCGTTTGATGTGCTGTTGTAGGGTTAGAAATACATATCTATAACTCCATCAATCAGGCTTAGTATCTTTTTCTTAGTCTACCCCTTCCTCTTAATGATTCCATTTTCAGATTGCAAGCTGTTGCAACTGGTGTATTCGGGTTCATTCTCACCAAGTGGACAAACATTTTAAGTCTCTGTTTTTCAATGAATCTAATAGCAGGTGTTGTTATCATACTAAATAAAACTATATAAAACGTTGAAAATCTGAAATATTTAAAGGTACACTGAGTACACACATATCGATATTTTCAATTTAGTTTTGTTCTTAATTCTTAAATCGCGTCTGCCCCAAAGTTACGAACGAGTAATTCGTTTTGAAAGTCAACCATTGATAAAAGAAAACATCGATTTGTACAAATCAATACATGATAATTGACATCCGTTTTTGGTGTGTGTAAATATAATAATCGCTACATTTAGCCGATTATGTGTTGTCGGGCTCACAAGAGCAGCAAAGAATAGTACCACTGCGACCTGCAAGGCATATTATAAGAGGCGAGTGAGGTAGGGACATATGGAAGCTAATCTAATAAATAAAAAGCGTCGCAGAAATCGGATGTGCTGGCATACTTGTAGGCGCATAACTGGAACAACGTACAATCGCTTTTAGGTTCGGATCGCATATAAATCACAAAGATTGATTTAACAAGTGGTTGTACTGGAGTGTTTGAAGAAGAATCACTTACATACTGACTTACTAACACTATAACAGCGATGGAGGCTAAGTCTTCTAACTAAATGGTACAGAACCTAGAATGAGAATTTGAACGGCTGTCAAAAAGGGAGAAATTCACCAGCAGTGGATTCTATCTCCATCTGGCATTAAATGCAATGAGAGCGTCGATGTCTTGGGTAAATAATACAGTTCTCACTGTGGCATTAAATGCAATGAGGACGCGATGTCTTGTCTAAGTAATACAGTTCTCACTGTGGCATTGAATGCAATGAGAGCGTCGATGTCTTGGCTAAGTAATACAGTTCTCACTGTGGCATTGAATGCAATGAGAGCGTCGATGTCTTGGCTAAGTAATACAGTTCTCACTGTGGCATTGAATGCAATGAAGACGTCGATGTCTTGGCTAAGTAATGCAGTTCAAAAGAACAAATCTATCAACTAATGTCTTGTCAAGTGGTCAAAACTATCACAAAGAGAAAAATCGCTAGTAGACTAGAATAAAAACACTAGATATGATTATGGAAAAGATATTCTCAAATATCTTGGCAGAATAGACCAGGTCATTATATTTCCATACGTGCCAGACACTTCAGACTCAACGGACACTTCAGACTCAACAGACACGGCATAGACAAGAAATAAATATTTCACGTACGTATACTTCAGACTCAATAGACACTTCAGACTCAATAGACACTTCAGACTCAATAGACACTTCAGACTCAACAGACGCTTCAGACTCAACAGACACTTCAGACTCAATAGAAACTTCAGACTCAACAGACACTTCAGACTCAACAGACGCTTCAGACGCAATAGACATTTCAGACTCAACAGACGCTTCAGAATCAACAGACACTTCAGACTCAACAGACGCTTCAGACAATAGACACTTCCGACTCAACAGACACTTCAGACTCAACAGACACTTCAGACTCAACAGACACTTGGCATAGACTAGAAATAAGTCTAACAGAGCTCTACCATTGTCAACCGGCGGAACAAACTCCACATCATGTCCTGCAATACTGTATTCTCCTGGATCAAGTCAGAAGCAATATGTGGCCACGTCCAGTCGACCTGACAACTAAGCTTTGGGAAAACTTGACAGATCTGAACCTCTGTGCCAAGTTTATGGTCTTCATTATATTAAGATCACGACCAGAGATCGCCAAAGACGAAGAAATGTATACCAAATTGATTGATTGATTGATTGATTGATTGACTGGTATAACCTGTATCATTGCTGTTACATGAATAGTCACGTCGGATTGAATTTCGTTATATTTTTAGAGAAAGATTCCAAATGTATGACCCAGTCTCCGTAGCACAGGCTTCTTCTTCTTCTTCTTCTTCTTCTTCTTCTTCTAACGCTTCATATCGAAAACTTGTTAACATCTCTTTGTGATTTGTATGTGATCCAAGCCTAAGAGCAAGTGTATGCGGTGCCAGTTATGCACCTACAAGTAGGCCAGCACATCCTATTTCTGCGACGATTTTCAATTACTAGGATAACTTCCCTAGGTCCCTACCTGAGTTGCTTCTTACGAGATGCCTTGTAGGTCGCAGTTTTACTATTCTTTGCTCCCTAGCGCCCGGCAACATAAACTAGAATATTCCCTTTATGCATCTACAACTCCTCAACAATCTATGCTTTTGATGCAAGCCTGTCCACTCTCTCATTGCCGCAAACACCTGCATGCTCAGGACAGTCGATCCACGTAAGCCTCTTGAGGTTTAAAACTATATTTTTTTTAAATCAGACTCAAAGACGTATTAAGTCTGAGAATTAATCACATAAAGGCAGGAACCAAAAGTCTCCCTTATCGATGATTGACAGTTAACCCCGTGTCCTGGTCTCACATTTCTCTTAAATCATTTGCAAACTGGTCCAAAGTTCTTCAGTGTTAGTGTGAGAAACGAAACATTTTTTGTCCTTTTCTAAACTTTGGCTCATTTAAGTGCAACAGACGTGAAACATATGTCACCCTTAGTCAGTGAAAGTTCATTTAAGATTGCTTTTCCTTCCTGATTTGTCATTTGTCTGACATTTACTTTTCAAGCCCACCGCACACATCCCACCACCATTAGTTAACAACTCAGTAATAGACAGGTAAGGGTACTGACTGTACTCACCTTTATTCCTCATTTATATCAAACCTGTTACAATTTCCTGCTTTTCAGAAAGTAATTTTGAGGAAAATCGTTTAGGAAATATCTATAGTAAATGATATTATGTTTAGCAACAGCATCAATTGTTGGGGAGTTGAAGATTGTTGGGGAGTTGAAGATTGTTGGGGAGTTGAAGATTGTTGGGGAGTTGAAGATTGTTGGGGAGTTGAAGATTGTTGGGGAGTTGACGATTGTTGGGGAGTTGAAGATTGTTGGGAGTTGAAGATTGTTGGGGAGTTGACGATTGTTGGGAGTTGAAGATTGTTGGGAGTTGACGATTGTTGGGAGTTGAAGATTGTTGGGAGTTGAAGATTGTTGGGGAGTTGAAGATGGTAGGGAAACGTTCTTCTTTCGTTCCATAATGCTCTTCTTTAATCCTTTGTGTCTCTTTATATGTCCAAAATACTTCCATTTAATCATTCTTATTTGTAATATAAAACACGCCATGAATTTATTAATAGGAAACCAGATGCTTTTACGTTACTGTTTGCTTACAATATTTATTAATATACCACATTTATTTATTTCAATAATGAACATCAAATGGCAGGATATGATCCCAGACACAGAGGTCCTAAAAAGAGTTGCTCTACCCAGCATCTATATAATCGTGATGCAGTCCCAGACACGATGGGCAGGACATGTGACTCGAATGCCAGATTGCAGAATACCCAAACGACTTATTTTAACACATGCTAACACATGCTTACACATGTTAACACAATGCTTACATATGCTTATACATGCGAACATCAACATCATTATCAGTATCATTGCGATATGTATGTCAGGATGCAAATACTGAAGAAGAAAACGTGGGAAAAAAACGATAATTGAAATTTTTTTCCCTAAATGAAAAACAGAAATTAAGAAAAATGTAAAGTTTGTACACACAACATTTCACTGCAATCACATCACGTGATACGTCACGCGGAAAGATATACCCCAAGGGAAGTTAACATGAAGAAAGTGAAAGTGTTCGTACCGGGAACATGCGGAAGTCACCGGAAATTAACGAGCAGACATACGCCTGGGCATTGCTCAGTTGTAGAGCTTCTTCTACTTCTTTGAACGCTTCATATCGACCACTTGTTAACCACTCTGTGTGGTTTGTATGTGATCTGAGCCTAAGAGAGATGTACGTTGTGTCAGTTATGCGCCTACAAGTACTCCAGCACATCAGATTTCTGTGACGCTTTTTATTTATTAGGTAACTTCCTAACTCTTACATCAGTCGCCTCTTATGACATGTCTTGTAGGTTGCAGTGGTACTATTCTTTGCTTCCTTTGCTAGCCCCGGCACCCCACGGCGAAGCAGTAGAGCAATATATAAATACAATATTTACTAACCTTTTCACACTTTGAGGTATAAGTAACATGTCACTTCATATTCATAGGTTCTACTGTAGCATGGAGGTATAAGTGTCAATCACTTCCTCATATGCCGGAACGTCGAAGTTGGATAACCCTCAACCTCTTGAGTCTGAGTCGATAGACAAAGTTGGTTAACCTGTCTCACTTGTAGAGCATTGGTTTAACCTGTCTCACTTGTAGAGAAATGGTTTAACCTGTCTCACTTAGAGCAATATTTAACCTGTCTCACTTGTAGAGAAATGGTTTAACCTGTCTCACTTGTAGAGAAATGGTTTAACTTGTCTCACTTGTAGATTAATGGTTTAACCTGTCTTACTTGTTGAGCAATGGTTTAACCTGTCTCACTTGCAGAGCAATGGTTTAACCTGTTTCACTTGTAGAGAAATGGTTTAACTTGTCTCACTTGTAGATTAATGGTTTAACCTGTCTTACTTGTTGAGCAATGGTTTAACCTGTCTCACTTGAGAGCAATGGTTTAACCTGTCTCACTTGTAGAGCAATGGTTTAACCTGTCTCACTTGTAGAGCAAATGGTTTACTCTGTCTCACTTGTAGAAAGGTTTAACCTGTCTCTATGTAGAGCAATGGTTTACCGTTACTGAAGAGCAATGGTTTTGTTGAACGGGCTCACTGAGACAAGCAGAACTTGGCACGAGACATAGATCATTAACTGTTACCAGATAAGATCATTAACTGTCTCACTTAGATAAGATCATTAACGTACTAGAATAAAGTCGTACTACATTAAACTACAATAACGAGAAATAAGACATTAACTTTACTAGGATAAGATCAATAACGACAGAATAAGATCATTAACGTACTAGGATAAGATCATTAACTGTACTAGGATAAGATCATTAACGTACTAGAAATAAGATCATTAACGTACTAGAAATAAGATCATTAACGTACTAGGGATAAGATCATTAACGTACTAGAAATAAGATCATTAAGTACTAGATAAGATCATTAACGTACTAGAAATAAGATCATTAACGTACTAGAAATAAGATCATTAACGTACTAGGGATAAGATCATTAACGTACTAGAAATAAGATCATTAACGTACTAGGAATAAGATCATTAACGTACTAGGGATAAGATCATTAACGTACTAGGGATAAGATCATTAACGTACTAGAAATAAGATCATTAATGTACTAGAAATAAGATCATTAACGTACTAGGGATAAGATCATTAACGTACTAGGGATAAGAATAGTACATACGGATCAATGTAGAAGGCATGAATTCTATGTCCATATCCCAACTAAAGTGTCACACCCCTCCCCCACCTTGTTGAGATTATTACACGGAGCAAAACCGCCGTAGCTGAAGCAACAATAGTAGAGATCTTAGTGAAGAGTGCAGTCGTGAACTGAACGACGATATCTGGATTCGAAGCAAATACTTTAAGCACGCAAAGCAGATGTCTTGAATATTTCGTCGCAGTGACACTCTGTAATGACAAGTTTGCAAGCAAGGTAACTCTATCTCACCTGACAATACTAAACGTCTGCTAATATGAAGTAGTTGATACTTTACACCACTAAACACTACGCCATTATGTGTGTAGGGTTACCGTATCCTTTCACAATTGCAGGTAAACAATTGATGTCATCATTTCCACTATTATAACCCTTTACTACTATTTGCTGACGACCAGTGTTTATTCCATAATAATATTGAACAGCTTCAAGAACACATAAACTTACTCAACAATAGCTGTCTCAAATACAACATGAAGATCAACATTCAAAAGACAGAAGTCATGACTATAAGCAGAGAACATAAAGATATCAACATACAAATAAATGACCAAACGCTAAAGCAGGTGAGATAATTCAAATACCTTGGAAGTATCTTCACATCTGATAGTAGACTGGACAGAGAGATCGAAACTAGAATCCAGCAAGCCAACAACATTACATACCAGCTTACCCTAATTTTGAAACACCCAGCTATTCCAGTAGTGACTAAAAGACAGATTATAAATTCAATCTTTATACCAACACTGTGCTACCAGAGCCAAACATGGGCACTGACAAAAGAACAAGAAAGGAAAATTACCACATGTGAAATGAGATGCCTGAGGAAAGCAGTAAATAAAACAAGAGACCATATAAGAAATGAGAAAATTAGAAGAACAGTCGGAATAACACCTGCTATTCGATTTATTGAAAAACAGAGACTCAAATGATTTGGACACTTGGTCAGAATGAACCCGAATACACCAGTTGCAAGAGCGTACAACCTGAAAATGGAATCATTAAGAGGAAAGGGCAGACCAAGAAAAAGATGGGTTGATGGAGTTACAGACATCTTAAAACTCCACAATATCACACCATATCAAGCGACCGAGCGTGCATTATCTCGGAAACCGATCATCAGTTAAACCTGCTACGCCTAGCGGCAAAAAAGCAGAGAAGGACAAAAGAAAGAAAAGAAGACTACTATTGTATCATCATCATAATCATTGGCCTCTTTGTCTCAGGAGACAATAGGTCTTGCGTCACGTAGTAACCTTGCATCAAGTGATGTCCTACCGGCAGCTCCTGCAACCGAACTGATACTAGATGTCGTGCTTGCACTCCTCTGGATTCTATCAGTGAGGTCGAGAGGGGGTAGTTGACGCTTGGACAACTCAGCTACTCCATAAAAATCGCCCAGGCAATCGTCACGGAGAGGTACTATTATATAACTTCTAGTAAATATGTGTTGTGTCACTTAACAATAAATATCTATCTAATTTTGTTTTCCGTTAAGAAATCGATCGCAATTTATAAACATTTATTTGTCATTATGACGTTTAATTCCCGTTTCTGAGAGAACGCTGAGGGATTTTATAGTGCAGAGGAATTAGGTGCGCTTGCCTGAAGCTATCGTCACGCGTGTGCAGTTCTTCTACTTTATTTTCTACTTAACAGCAGAAAAAAGTACGTTTGAGAATACCAAAGGGTTGAACACAGGACGTTTCTGTTAGAAAATATCAACACTGTTAACTGCTCTGTCACCCGCTCACCTTCAGATGCTCAACTGTTCTGATAGCCGCTCTCCTTTTAGACGTTTAACTGTTCTTTCACTCGCACTCCTTTAGATGTTTAACTATTCTGTCAATCGCTCTTCTCTAGACGTTAAACTGTTCTTTATTCTTGACACATGTGTCCTTTCTCATGAACTCAAAGTAAACAAGATCTTAATGTGTAAGAAAGACATCAAAATACCCCTGATTATTTCCCTAATTACATTGATGATGTTCATATCAATATATTAATCAATCATGAAGTCTGTGTATCTACGTACCGGAGACTGCAGACTCAACAAACACTTACATAGACTAGGAATAGGTCAAACAGCTCTCTGTCAGTGTCAGCAGACGGAATAGACGACGTAGCATATCCTGCAAGACTGTCCCTTCTGTGTGAGCTGAGAAGCAACATGTGGACACACTCATTCGACCTAAAACTAAAATTTTGGGGAATCCTGAAGGTGACTGCCCAGTTTGTGGTCCACAGTAAACTAAGCGTTTGACCAGAGATCGCTGAAGAAGAAGAAGGAGAAGGCGTGTACTTACTGTCTCGTATATTTGTGTCACACAATTACAAAATCTCAATTATTTACTCACAAAATAGATGAGACTGCAGTAAAACTATTTGATTGGCAAAACATGTAATCACAAAGTACCGTAGTTTTACAAATTACAAAATAATGACAAAATACAGCAATATTTCGACCAACAAGGCCTTTATCAAGCAAACGAACAACATGAGTGACGAATTTTAAAAGACATATGGACGACTACATACAAACGTTTCTAATGAAAATCTGGGAATAAAAACGAATAACGAAATAAATGTAACACAAAAAACACACATAAAAACTAGAACTAGAAAAGAAGAGAAACAATGAAAAATCAAGTAAATATAAAACTTGAATACATGCAACGTATGCCCATATAGATTACAAGGCATGGGAAGAGAAAGTACTAAGAAGCATAGGAATGTAATACGTTGAGCCCACGTGGTCGCAAGGTACCATACAAGGAAATCAATCGATTCTCCAGAGCAAATCGACTGCGATCATCCGAGGAACATGATCGGATGGCTGTGACCTGGACATCGTGAGCTCCTAAATGGCGAGTATCATTGAAATGGGAGGCTACAATTTACTCCCTTATTCTTGTAACTATTACACAAATAAATAACACTAAAGCAGGAAATGTCATGGTTTGACCAGATAGTAAGAATCATGCCTGGCAATTCTATCTATAAAGTCATCAACAGTCGAACATCAGGGCAAACGGAGAGAGGAAGACCAAGGAAAAGATGGATCAATATTTAATAGTTGATAAAATCTATGTTATTATAGGCTAATATCGTTCGTGTTTGTCGGGGCTCTCAATGGGAGCAAAGAATAGTAACACTGCGACCTGCAAGACATGTCAGAAGAGGCGACTGAGGTAGCGGTCTAAGGAAGCTATTTTAGTAAATAAAAAGCGTTGCAGAAATCGGATGTTTTGTCCTATTTGTAGGCGCATGACTGGCACAACGTACAATCGCTCTCATGCTCAGATCACATACAAACCAATGTAGTTTAGCAAGTGGTCGACAACAGGACGTTCGAAGAAGAAGAAGCTAGCTATAGTTGACCAGATTGTCTGCACTTCTAGAACAACATCCCACCAGAAACAGGAGACAGCACACGTTCATATTCTTCTAATAATAACATGGATTCATAAAGTCATCCACAAATATTGTAAAACCTTAATCGAAACTCTGATTTCTAATATTTCCTTATTGTATGTTTTTCCTCATCTCTGGGAGCGGAAGAAAAAAACGATTTCAGCATGAGATACGGGAAGGGGGTGGGGGCGATAACTTAAGGTTTTCCGAAGCACGTGCTTTGTAGTGAGTGCATGCACGCGACTTTACCGTAATCACTTGCAGACGAAATGGGAGAGTTTTAGCGTCCGTACTCATCCTAGTTCCTTCTTGTGTTGGTAATGGTTTTAGGGAAAGATCACATCCAATGTGGGAATATGTGTGTTGTACACGTGCTTTTTTCAATTGTGTGGAGAAACGGAGTTAGTTCATTTCACTATTGGATAAGACATGGTACAGTAGACCAAATACAATATTTATAAGTGTTAGGACATGGGACGGTAGACTAAATACAATATTTATAAGTGTTAGGACATGGGACGTAGACTAAAACAATATTTATAAGTGTTAGATAGGACATGGGACAGTAGACTAAATACAATATTTATAAGTGTTAGATAGGACATGGGACAGTAGACTAAATACAATATTTATAAGTGTTAGATAGGACATGGGACGGTAGACTAAATACAATATTTATAAGTGTTAGATAGGGCATGGGACAGTAGACTAAATACAATATTTATAAGTGTTAGATAGGACATGGGACAGTAGACTAAATACAATATTTATAAGTGTTAGATAGGACATGGGACGATAGACTAAATACAATATTTATAAGTGTTAGATAGGACATGGGACAGTAGACTAAATACAATATTTATAAGATAGGACATGGGCATAGATAAACACAATATTTATAATGTAGGACATGGGACGGTAGACTAAATACAATATTTATAAGTGTTAGATAGGACATGGGACAGTAGACCAAATACAATATTTATAAGTGTTAGATAGGACATGGGACGGTAGACTAAACACAATATTTATAAGTGTTAGATAGGACATGGGACAGTAGACCAAATACAATATTTATAAGTGTTAGATAGGACATGGGACAATAGACCAAATACAATATTTATAAGTGTTAGGTAGGACATGGGACGGTAGACTAAATACAATATTTATAAGTGTTAGATAGGACATGGGACGGTAGACTAAATACAATATTTATAAGTGTTAGATAGGACATGGGACGGTAGACTAAATGCAATATTTATAAGTGTTAGATAGGACATGGGACAGTAGACTAAATACAATATTTATAAGTGTTAGATAGGACATGGGACAGTAGACTAAATACAATATTTATAAGTGTTAGATAAGACATGGGACGGTGGACTAAACACAATATTTATAAGTGTTAGATAGGACATGGGACGGTAGACCAAATACAATATTTATAAGTGTTAGATAGGACATGGGACTGTAGACTAAATACAATATTTATAAGTGTTAGATAGGACATGGACGGTAGACTAAATACAATATTTATAGTGTTGATAAGACGGACGGTGACTAAACACAATATTTATAAGTGTTAGATAGGACATGGGACATTAGACTAAACACAATATTTATAAGTGTTAGATAGGACACGGGACGGTAGACTAAATACAATATTTATAAGTGTTAGATAGGACATGGGACGGTAGACTAAATACAATATTTATAAGTGTTAGATAGGACATGGGACAGTAGACTAAACACAATATTTATAAGTGTGAGGACATGAGACGGTAGACTAAATACAATATTTATAAGTGTTAGATTGGACATGGGAAGGTAGACTAAATACAATATTTATAAGTGTTAGATAGGACATGGGACGTAGACTAAATACAACATTTATAAGTGTTAGATAGGACATTGAGGTAGACTAAATACAAAATGTATACGTGTAGATAGGACATGGACAGTAGATAAACACAATATTTATAAGTCTTAGATAGACATGGACGTAGACTAAATACAATATTTATAAGTGTTAGATAGGACATGGGAAGGTAGATAAATACAATATTTATAAGTTAGATAGACATGGGACAGTAGATCAAACACAATATTTATAATGTTAGAATGACAGTAGACTAAATCACAAATTTATAAGTGTTAGATAGGACATGGGAAGTAGACTAAATACAATATTTATAATGTTAGATAGGCATGGGACGGTGAGACTAAATAACTTTATAAGTGTTGATAGACATGGACAGTAGACAAACACAATCATTTATAAGTGTTAGATACGACATGGACAGTAGACTAAATACACTATTTATAAGTGTTAGATAGACATGGGAGAGACTAAACAAATTTATAAGTGTAGATAGGACATGGGACTGTAGACTAAATACAATATTTATAAGTGTTAGATAGGACATGGGACGGTAGACTAAATACAATATTTATAAGTGTTAGATAGGACATGGACGCTAGACTAAATACAAATTATAAGTGTTAGATAGGACATGGTACAGTAGACCAAATACAATATTTATAAGTGTTAGATATGACATGGCGTGATAAACACAATATTTATAAGTGTTAGATAGACATGGACAGTAGACTAAATACAATATTTATAAGTGTTAGATAGACATGGACGGTAGACTAAATACAATATTTATAAGTGTTAGATAGGACATGGGACAGTAGACCAAATACAATATTTATAAGTGTTAGATAGGACATGGGACAGTAGACCAAATACAATATTTATAAGTGTTAGATAGGACATGGGACGGTAGACTAAACACAATATTTATAAGTGTTAGATAGGACATGGGACAGTAGACCAAATACAATATTTATAAGTGTTAGATATGACATGGGACGGTAGACTAAACACAATATTTATAAGTGTTAGATACGACATGGGACAGTAGGACAAATACAATATTTATAAGTGTTAGATAGGACATGGGACGGTAGACTAAACACAATATTTATAAGTGTTAGATAGGACATGGGACGGTAGACTAAACACAATATTTATAAGTGTTAGATAGGACATGGGACAGTAGACTAAATACAATATTTATAAGTGTTAGATAGAACATGGGACGGTGGACTAAACAAAATATTTATAAGTGTTGGATAGGACATGGGACGGTAGACTAAATACAATATTTATAAGTGTTAGATAGGACATGGGACGGTAGACTAAACACAATATTTATAAGTGTTAGATAGGACATGGGACAGTAGACTAAATACAATATTTATAAGTGTTAGATAGGACATGGGACGGTAAACTAAACACAATATTTATAACTGTTAGATAGGACATGGGACGGTCGACTAAATACAATATATAAGTGTTAGATAGGACATGGGACGGTAGACTAAACACACTATTTGATTTTGCTGGACCTCAACTGATTTGGTCGACTAAACAAAATGTTTATCATTTATGGACTGTCACTATAATATAGACTAAACAAAAATAAAAAATGTGGACCACGATTAGACTAAACTAAATATATTTCTGTGCTGGACAACACGGTTCGGAAGAAAATAAACGATATATTTATCATTTTTTATTAAAACTGAGCACTGACAGGTAGACTAAATAAAATATTTATCATTGCTTTGAGGTGGGTTTTTTTAGAGAAAATCTAATATTTAACATCAGTGGTAGTGGCACGGTTTGGTCGACTAAACATATGTTTATAATTCAGGTAATAGATGCAATGCAACTGTGAAGATGAGAAATACACCTGTACGATTTCATACTAAGTTGCATTCTAAATTGTAGCAGATTATCACAAATATTACATTCTCAATTGTAAAATAAAATCATAACAGGTAATATTCTAAAATTTGAAATGCATAACGATGCACCACATTCCAATATTTGAAATACACATATGTTAAATATGTATACATATACATATTACATTTCTAACTTTTCTATCGGTCCCAGCAAATGAGAAAAACTAGCTGATGATCGAGATATATGGACAACAACAATAATACGCAAAGGTGCAGAATCTTTTGAAGAGAGACTTAGGGATGAGCAGAAAGACAAGAGAGAAAAGTGAAAACTCAGAAGTTGTCACAGTAAAACACTTGCAAATTGACCGTTTGTAAAGACCAACAATGCCATATAATATATATAACCATTGGAAACCCTAGCAGGTGCAAGATAGTTCCCGCACTGTCGTGAAATCTTCCTGTCCAAGAAAGAGAACGTTCGTTATCGAAGCGTAAATGATTATTGAACGACTTGCATTTAAGATGGTCCTATCAATCAATCATTCAATCAATCAATGCTACTGTGTAGTGTCTGGAATGAAATATCTGCTCAATACATATCAGTTTGTGTATTTACTCTTTAACCACGCAATGTCATGTGATATTAACGCACTTCTAAGATATGCTTCTTCTAGTTTCTGAGAAACCATATCTTTAATCTATCTCTCTATTTTATTTATCGACCGACATTTCCCCCCGGACACAGATGAGAGCTGATATGCAACGTCTTAAGAGTTCTTTGTTGAAATATTTAGAAGTTAAAAAATTATGTAAACCTTGTTGCTCATGAACACTTTGGTCTGTATGTCTGATAGCTTCTGTACGTGTGACAGCTTCTGTATGTGTGATAGCTTCTGTATGTGTGACAGCTTATGTATGTGTGATAGCTTATGTATGTGTGATAGCTTCTGTATGTGTGATAGCTTCTGTATGTGTGATAGCTTATGTATGTCTGATAGCTTCTGTATGTGTGATAGCTTCTGTATGTGTGATAGCTTCTGTATGTGTGGATAGCTTCTGTATGTTGAAGCTTTGTATGTGTGATAGCTTCTGTATGTGTGATAGCTTCTGTATGTGTGATAGCTTATGTATGTGTGATAGCTTATGTATGTGGATAGCTTTGTTTGTCTGATAGCTTCTGTATGTGTGATAGCTATGTATGTGTGATAGCTTCTGTATGTGTGATAGCTTTGTATGGTGATAGCTTCTGTTGTGTGATAGCTTCTGTATGTGTGATAGCTGCACTAGATTTAGTGAGCTGTAGCTTGCGGTAGGTAGTGCTGATCACAACAAGCGTACCTGGTTCAACCTCCAGCTGTGGGCATGTTTGGAGCAAATTATTCCTTGACTTTTTACAAACGGTAAAAATAGACCTTACCGTTCAGAAAGCAATGGGAAACTACTTATCGTATAAGTGGTGCCTAGAAAGTCGACGACTCGTTTACTATTGTTGATGACTAAGTCCTGTAAAGGATATGCCACGATTTTCATTTTCACATCTGGACAGAAAACATGGACAGTAAATAGATAACGCTGTCTATATACCGTATTAAATGTAAGCTGGAATTGCGCATCGACGAACAGTGTTCAAATCCTGATTTGATCCGTTTTCCAATCAGACATCTGAAAATTGGTACCAACATTCCGAAAACAGTTGACATCGTCGCTTAATCTATTGTAAGCTATTTCTGTCAAACGTTTCATGATTGATGAACAGGGACCGAGCGCTTATTGTGGCGCCATAAACAGATTAATAAGAGCAGGCTGAAAATCCGATGCTCTGTCAAAATAGTTCAACTGAAACTTGACAAAATAGTTCAACTGAAACTTGACAAAATAGTTCAACTGAAACTTGACAAAATAGTTCAACTGAAACTTGACAAAATAGTTCAAATGAAACTTAACAAAATAGTTCAACTGAAACTTGACAAAATACCCAATAATAATAATAATAATTCTTTCTAAAGTGTCATCCACCTTATTTTTACATTGATTGCTTACGTCGGTGCTGCGGAGTTCATGCACTGTCGCTGATCTCTGTCTGCATAAAGCACAGATCGGAGCACTCATCCTTATTCGTCAAATAGTCGCCCGTATGGTACAGGGACCCACAAGGGACGCAAAGAATAGTATTACTGCGCCCTAGAAGGCATGGCGTATGAAGTAACGCATCCCAAAACAGTTGATGTATGGCGAGCTTGAAGGGGGCAGACGTTTAGCTGGTGGACAGAAAAAACGCTTTAAAGACACTCTTAAAGTGTCTCTGAAATGCTTCGATATAGACAATACGTGCTGGGAATCCCTTGCGTCAAATGTGGCGCTATAACAACAAAAGAGGAACCCGAATAGCTGAGAATCATCGTGATGTTGAGTCACAGAGAAAACGAGCAGCACGAAAAGACAGAGCACACAACACGCACAAGTCTAACCTTGATCATGTATGCCCCACCTGTGGTCGGGGATTCTGTTCTAGGATTGGACTCTACAGTCACCTCCGCACACACCCGAGAGGTGCAACAGCACACGTCTGAGATTGTTGTCATCATCGATTGCGATGGACGACTTTGTTTTTATGAAGTGACTGAGGTAAGGGACTAGGGAAGCTACCATAGTAAAAAAAGCGTTGCTGAAATCGGATGTGCTGGCCTACTTGTAGGCACGTAACTGGCACAATGTACAATCGCTCTTAGGCTCAGATCACATACAAATCGTACATAGTGATCGAGATGGAACGTTCGAAGAATAAGAAGTCAAAAAGTAGTGATGATGATAATCTTAGCAATCAACGATTGATTGAATGATTTTTTCATAAAACAATCAATATTGGTGATTGATTGATTGAAATGACCATCATCATTGTAGTTTAGTGAATAACCATGTGTGCACTGATCTCTTTCTTATAGAGGATGAAATTTGCTGCAGTGAACGAACGCCGTAGCACCGGCGAGGTGAGGGTCACTGATGTAATCTTTGATTTAGCAAAAAAAATGGTTACGGATTTTTAGTTCCAATAACTTGTGCATACGTGCTCAACCTAACACGAAACCTTCGTTTACCGTCCGTCTCCGATAGGACTAGGAACTCGATCTCATCTACAATGAGATCAGGGATTTCTGCGTAAAATATCCTGATCGCTTCTCGCCAGAAACAAATCGTGTACCTATCAAGCAAGGTGTTCTCTGTAGCGTAGAGGTTAGGTGTGCGCCTCTCGTTTCCAAGGTACTTCACTCCCACGTAGAGCCATCGAGATATTCTTCCAGAGATCATTAATCTCAGTGTAGGTGAGATCGAGCTCCTAGTCATATCGGAGACGGACGATAAAACTAGATCATGTGTTCACTTTCAGCACCTAAAAGGACCATTGTCAGTTCAAAAGCGAATACAGGACGAGAAGCCACTGCCTGGGCATAATTTATTAGAAAACGTTTAAATATAACATTTCTACAATATATCTTCACTATCTTCAAAATAACATCGGGGACCCTCGACGGTGCTACGGAGATCGCGCACTGTCACCCTGTGTGTTCCTGTGTAAGAAAGAGATCGGAGCACATATGATAGCTCACCGAAGTGCAATGATGACGGTCATATTAATCAATCAATAAATATAAAGCAAGAAACGAGCTTTTGCGTTAAGGCTAGCTTTCCTTATTATTTGTTTCTTCGCTATTCAGACTAGCTTCTGAGGTAACTGTGATTTAAATCCTTAAGTGTAGCTTAAGCAGTAATAAGCTTGATCACAACTTAATTAATGACTGTATCAAACCACAGGTGTGACACACGAGTAAAGAACAAACGTCTAGACGTTTAAGTTTGTGTAGCTGCTGAGGTCATTTACACCTGACGAACTTCAACTGCACTGATATTGTTCTTTTGAAGGCAGTACACATAAAAGATAACAGTGTATTTTTGTTACTTTACAGATGAAAATACACCGATTTAAACATAACAATTGTATTTTGTGTGAGTGTGTAAATCTTCAATAAATCATAAAGATTACTTTGATTTCTGCTCTCATTACCGTATTACAGATTACGTATATGTTTGATCATACAACCGCATGTATGATGTACAAGCTAACCCAAAATTATATATATTTTTCTTCTTCTTCTTTGCGTTCGTCATTTACGACCAATTTTAATCACTCTTTGTGATACGTTTGATCTTTACCAAGAACGTTTATACGTTGTACATTGGTTTGGTAGACCCATAAATGCATAGACTTCTACACGTTTAGGACACGTGCATCCGATTTCAGCCAAACCTCCTAGTCGTCTCTTACGACATGCGTGGCAGGTAACAGTGGTTCTATTCATAACACCACAAATTTGGGTTCCGGTAACCACTCGGACGATTATATATGTTAAGAATTATCTATTTGTGTGTTAATTTATTTAATTACATTTTTATGTTCGCACGATATGAAGTTAGGAGTAGTCATACACATAATATGGCAGCTTTGGCTGATTTTTGCGTGAAGGCTCATCATCATCAAGTAGCTTCTTCTCCCTATCCGGAACTTGGCTACCATGATAGGAGTCCTGAAAACACCTCTGTTCTGTGCAAGTTGACCGGCATCGGCAGCAGTTTATCCGTCGTCTATGTCCAATCGTTTTTTTGTTTATTATGTATGGGATTAAAACCTCTTTAAGCCGAGTCACGGCACTTTCAACCTAAGTACGAACTTTGTTTTGGTTATATCAAAGCGGGTAGGCCAACAAATATGAAACATAAGAATTACCACCTTTCTGAGAAACCAAGTTATAATTATTATTTACAAGTCCATGTCCAAAATATTAATGTATAAATATAAAAGTCTTCTTCGTCTTTGCGTTCGTTCTTTACGACCAATTTTAATCACTCTTTGTGATATGTTTGATCTTTGCCAAGAACGTCTATACGTTGCACATTGCTTTGGTAGGCCCCTAAACGCATAGACTTCTACACGTTTAGGACACATGCATCCGATTTCAGCCAAACCTCCATACTCGCCTCTTACGACATGCGTGGCAGGTAACAGTGGTTCTATTCTTTACACCCCAAATTTGGGCCCCGGTAACCACTCAGGTGAAATATATAAGTAAATGCATCGAAGACGCTGACGCTCGTGTGTTGTCGGGGCTGGCAAGGGGAGCAAAGAATAGTAGCACTGCGACTTACCAGCAATGTCGTAAGAGGCGACTGAGGTAGGAACCTAGGAAGCTCCTTAATAAATAAATAGCGCCGCAGAAATCGGATTTGCTGGCTTAATGTAAGCACATAACTGGCATATTGTACAATCGCACTTAGGCTCAGATCACATACAAATCACATCGAGTAGTTAATAAGTGGAGCATTCAAAGAAGAAGAAAACACTGCACCTGGAAAAAGAGATCAGAGAAAATATTTTAGTAGTCCATTTTTCATTGAATGGGCCACAAAGTTTTGGACGTACATAACACTGACCCCGGGACTACGCTCCTGGAAGCAAGGGCAATCACTCTTGATTAAAAGATGTTCTTATTTCCAGTAAATGTCTACTGCTCCAGGCAGCAGGAGGAAGAAAATATTGGAACTGCTCGATTTTCTCAGCCCCGCTGTTACTCTTCAGATAGTTGGAGAAACGTAAATAGTAAAAGTATTTCAAGACATCTGTGTACGTGAAGTGTGTTCCTGACGCTTTCAGAAGGATGAGAAATACAAGACTCAGCGTGAATGTATATTTCCTACAATTGTGGACTGTTTAACGTATTTTATTTTACAGTTTTAGTGGACATTTTACTGATAAATAATAGTAGAAAATACCAGTTTTATTTATAGTAATCTGTTACTTATATATTCTTAGAATTATATATTTTTTTAGCAAAGGATAGTTTTGTATTACAAGATTTAGTGAAAATTATACTAATTCTATAAATCGATATATTTATTTTACAGGTATGAGTGTGAGATTTATATATTTCTAGTCAATTTATCAAATCATGTTACAGGTATAATGGGAAGATTAACATTTTGTTATTGTAATTAGAAGATTAGTTAACGATTTAAGTCTGTGTGGTTCAGTGGTTACACCTTGCTTTGCGTTCAGATGATCGTGGGTTTCAAATCTGGACTGACTGTTCTGTTCATGAGTGTATTTTTCCCAGAGACCACTAGGATTATTTTGGGAGCTACGTAGTTCGTGCTTTGTGCAATACTCTCGGCAGGTGGCGTGTCATTTTGCGGAGAAAACTGGGCCATTATGGGTTAAAGTATATCGGAATGAGTTCGATTCTTCTGCTTCAAACCATTTAGTAATCGATACATTTATGTTGCTCGTATTCGTTGAATATTTCATATTTCTAGTAGTCGATATATTTATATTACAAGTATTGTAATTACAAGATGATAACCTGGTCAGCTATGAAAAAGCAAAAACCATTGCCAGATGTTACTACAAAACAAAGTGTGAGAAAGAACACCCAAAACACAACAAGGATTATGGATATAACCAACTGACCAGATGGGACAAGAATGTAATACTTCGCCTCCGGACGGTCACAACAGAGTGAGAAACAGCCCGTACACTAAATTAAAGATATGCACCAACGACCTGTGCCCCTGTGACTTGACGAGTATGACAACAAAGCATATCCTACAGAACTGCCCCCAGTATGCAGACATCAGAGGAAAGAGGTGCCAAACTTACACCAGCGTCCAAGACAAACTGTCTGGCGTGGCTGATAATCTGAGGCAGACGGCTGCCTTTATTAGAGAATGCGAAATCCCAATCTAGTGAGAAGGCAGTAGACGATATTACAAGTATTATGTGGGTAGTTGGTTGGGGGCGCTAAACAGAAACACCACCCTGTTCAAGAGTGTAAAATAGGTTAGTGGATGAAACGATACGTCCTACATCTCTTACGATAGAGGTTTGCCATGTCGACACTACGCAGCCTTTTATTCTTCTTCTTCTGCGTTCTCACTAGATTGGGATTTCAGATTCTCTAATAAAGGTAACCCTCTGCCTCAGATTATCAGCCACGTCATACAGTTTGTCTTCTGCGTCCTCACTAGATTTGGATTTCAGATTCTCTAATAAAGGCAGCCCTCTGCCTCAGATTATCAGCCACGCCAGTTGTTCTGCTTTACAATTGGGGTTTCAGATTTCAATAAGCAGCCTTGCCTCGTTATCAGCCGCTACAGTTTGTCTTGGGCTAGGATTTTCATGTCTTACTGAGACAGTTCTGTGGATATCTCTGTGATGCAGCTCAGAGCACAGGTGTGGTGTCATCTGAATTTAGTGCATGTGGTGTCTCATTCTGTGTCCGTCCGGAAGCGAAGTATGAAAGCATGTTCCCTTCAAGACAGATGTTAATATTCATCATCCTTTTTGTGTTTTGTGTGTTATTTCTCCCACTTTGTATTTTAGTGCCCTCTGGCGATGTTTCCTTCTTCATAACTGACTAGGTTGTCATTTTGGGACATTTTAACTCCCTCATTCTGCTAGCATCTTCATTCCCCCTGATCTTGCAGTGTGAGGGTTTCCACTGGATTACTACCCTCACAGAATCATGGGATAACTGGGCTAAGGTTGACCTGAGATCACTTAGTTCTGTACTCCTTTCAGATTTCAGTGCTGAGATAGTGGACAATGCGTCAGTCAAAAGCACTATTTTTCCATGTATGTGTTTCTTATTTTGTTGTGTCATTTTTGCACCTGCATTATGGCCAGGATTAGTTATGGATGACAATTAATAGCTATATGTCACATCTACGGTGGATGCTATAAATATTGTTATAACTTAATCAGCTTTGATTTCATTAAGCCCTTCCTAATATATTTATTATTTTATTTGTTCACATGCATTATCGATATAAATCTCATCGATTTAAAAAAAAACCTTTAATAGTCTACACAGAATCTCTCTGTGGAATATTCTGAGATGCTATGGAATACCAGACAAAATAATAAACATTATAAAGAGCCTCTATGATGGTTCACAGTGTGCAGTTCGCACTGATGGTGGACACAGCGACTGGTTTATGGTTGAAACCGGAGTAAAGCAAGGTTGTATTCTATCTCCGCTATTATTTGGAGTGGCCATTGACTGGGTGATGCGAAAATGTTGCAGCGGCGAAACTGGCATCGATTGGGTAGAAAATAGTCAACCAGAAGATTTGGATTTTGCAGATGATATTGCCTTGTTAAGTAGAAACAACCAAGATATGCAAAGAAAAACAGACAACTTGTCATCTATAGTATCAAAAGTTGGAC